>OZ057415.1:21974989-22482489 GCA_964056705.1 Troilus luridus | reverse complement strand
GTTCAAAGGTTATAATTATATTGATATAAATTATATTCAACTAAAATATCACTAAACAGTTGCACAGTTGATACTAATACTAATCAAAACATCAAAAAGTAGTTGAACATTTTGTTTCCCCTAAAAAAAATTATTCGTTAACAGTTAAATGACTTGTTTTATGAAATGAATGATAGTACAGATGATCTATGTTTTGTTGAACTTAACTACGATAATAATGCTAAAAATGGAAATAAAAGAAATAAAAGCTTCGTAAATAATTATACAAGGTTTAAATAATACAACTATATACTAATTATTATATCAATTAAATTATTGAAATTAGTTTCGCATGATGATGCTCTCGGAATACCATCTAACCGTTGTCAAGCCTTGACTTAGCAAAGTATCACTATAAGAATGTAAACTTATTGAGACAAATATTGATGACTACTAAATTTGAGTTCCCATCATATTCAACAACATAAGCTATCACATTATTCCCGTAATCTATGTTTATATAATATTTCACATTTAATATTGTTCTATAATATTGTCAACGTAAAAAATGAACCTAATAGGTATCTGTTCGGCAGGTTGTCCCTTCGAGTTGAGTTATAACAACTGTTTATTCATTTCATTATCATTCATCAAGAAATCAATTCAACTAACATTTCGAAGTATAAATGATATATGTTTGTTGAAATGAAACACTTAAAACTTGTTTAACTCAACTCGAAGCGACAATCTGCGGAATCATGTAGAGAATGTAACTGAACAGATACCTCAAAACTAGTTAGGTCAATCGTCAAAGAAAACCACCCAACTGAATTATTATGCTTTTACTTTGTGAAGTTTCTATTCTGCACGTCTTTGTTATCTTCCCAACCTTGTTAGAATAGGTTAGTAACCTGATAACCCTTCTTCCGAAGCTAGTAGAAATCCATAATGGCAGTAAGCCAATTAAAAAACATTGGCGTAGTGCCAAGGGTATTGCTCTCGAAATATATAGATAGAGGAGGGTAGGTCTCCTCCATTAAGGGACTTAAGGAAATATTTTTTAATATACGAAAAGTTTACGATTGCTAAAGAAAATCTACTTAAAAAAACTTCAACTTCAAAGTTTTGAATAACAGCGAAAATATGATTATAAGTGAAAAATGAGTTTCGATTAAGAAAAAGTAGGAGTGAAGTACTCCCATCAGGAACGGGTATTAGTGAACTCTTGGGATCCAGCTGGCAATTGTTTTTCCAACCTAAAAAATATAACTAACTATGATATTACATACATTACATTAATGCTGTATTTTAATTTAATAATTGGCTTTTGTAAAAAAGACATTTGACTCTTTGATTGAAACTTATCTTCTACTGATTCTTTTAATGATGAAGACTTCGATGGATGGTAAAATACACGGGAAAAGAATATAATATAAATAAAAAAATTACTAACTATTTGTATTGTTTAGTATTGTATTGTTATTGTATTCTATTGTGTTGTTTTGTGTTGTGTTGTATTGTATTGTATTATATTGTCTTGTATTGCTTTGCTTTGTGTTTTCTTGTCTAGTATAGTATTATATTGTATTGTCTTGTCTTGTATTGTATTATATTGTCTTGTGTTGCCTTGTCTTGTGTTTTCTTGTCTGCCTCTTATTCTTTAAATTATGAAGTCTTCGATGGATGTTAAAATGCTCTGTTAACAAAGATTTTATGTATTTTATGTCGTCTTCAATTATTTCAACATTATTTGTAAAACTTCTTAATTGTCTGAATATCCTTTTCACATGGCAATTTATATTGTAACAATAACTATTAGGGATGTCCATAATCAGATTATCTGAAAATGATCGAGAAAAGTAAAAAGTTTATTAAAATAAATAATCTTGCTTATAGTGGTGGAATGGAGGAGCAGTTGAGCGATGGGATGGAACACTGAAAGGTTAGAGCAAGTCCACCCAATGAAGCAAACCAATAAGTTATCTAACATTATAGGAAAAATATTGACATTATATATTGACAAAAGATACTGATCAAATCCTTTCTTTTTAATTCAATTTTCTTTATTTATATTAATAATAATTGAAGCGTTACGGGTAAAAAAGTTTTTAATTGAATACCTTTTATATTCATGGAAAAAAAAGATAGAAGTGAGCTTGAAAGTTAACGGACTGTTGGGTTTAACCATCCTGTCAGGAACGCACATTTCACCTAGCAATTATCAACTGTCACGAACCAGAGCAGATGAAACGAAACCCTTTGTCGTCCGCAATCTTTTTTGGGTGTTAAATAAAAAAAAAAAGTTTACATTGCCAAGAATAGTACAGTTATTGTGTGCATAACTGTTATTGCGAAACATGGTAAACTGGATTGTGCAAGCAATAAGCAGACTAAAATATCATCAACATCACTAGTATTCGATGAAAATTATACTTAATACAGCTGACAATGACAAAACAAAAACTGTACGATTCACTTGTACCAACTGTACAAACATAAATTCACTTTCTCTCAGAAGAAGGGGACGTGAACTACAAGGAGATTGGTCGTAATTTTCCTTCTTTATTAAGTATTCACGCTAGTGATTCAGCCCACTTACCTCCAATCATTATAATCACAACCAGGAAGTGAACTTTTCTTACGGAAGAATATAATAATGGGAAATAAGGCGACGCATAGTTTGAGCACTCTATTGTTTACAATGACAACTATACGTTGAAGGGTTTAATGTTAAAAATCAGATGCATTTTTTTCGAAACTAAGGCTTATTTTTGTTTTTAATTACTTTATTACAAGAAAGGAAATTCTTTCTCAGTGAGGACATTGGTTCCCATCATCGTGGTACTTAATTCTTGAAACATAATGCAGATTATGATCCCACTGTTCGGTCAGTGGAATACCGCACATGGGACATATCTAATAAACAAATATATAGCAGAATCTGAAAAAAACGAATATTGTCATCCATGTATAAGTTATAAGTTACATACAATACTACAAAATTCAACACATTAACGTGTCATAAAAATTTAAAGTAAACCTGATTTTTTTTAATATTGAGTAAATGAAAAATAGAGGTACAACAAAAATCATAGTGATTTTAAAGTATTGATAATTTTTGTTGAAACACCCAATTGCTTCAACAAGTTATTGTTGTATTTCTTCCTAAAAATGAACGGTTCGGTCGCTTGACATATGTTATCCCAAATTATCGATAGATGTAGATTTTAGATACTATGTACCACTACAAAAACCATGAAGGGCCTTGGATCCAGCACTAGGTAGAGATTGTACTGTTTATTGGGCGACGGCTGTGCATCGAGCTGATCTGTCCTAGATCATACTCAACCCCCAGTTTTTACCCTCTTTTAGGCACCCACTTTAAAGAGGCTGGGTGAGGCCCAGGAGGTTTCTAGATCCCATAGGGTCCATCCCTAGCTGCTAATTGATTAAATAAAAGTCCGTCAAGCATTTGAACCCAGAACTTTCGCCACGCCAACGCGGCGCTTTACCGTACTCAACTAGCGAGTATCAAGTATCAACCACTCCTTTAGATACTAAAAATAGTTTGAACATTTTATGAGACTTTTCTTTTAATTCGGACTTTTCCATTTTTTCGGACTTCTTTCGAATTCTTTTCGGATTTTCACATTTTTTCTGTTAATTTTTTTCGTTGTGAATATTTTTTTCTCTTTATATTTGTATATACACCTGTCAAACACAAAAATTGACAATCAGCAGATTGGGTGACAGTAATATAAAACATAATGACACGAGAGGCATGAAGAACCGTACCCTATGGTACTTCTTCCTTGGCTTGATTGAATGTAAATAATTTAATATTTAAATTAATTCAGGAATATTAGTGTAAGAATGTAAACAATTTCAATAAAAATTATATCTACTAAACTTCTTTAATAGAAATACTTTTTTGTTAATTCTACGGTAATACTTAATTTCAAAGTTGATGCACTTGTCATAAAGGAGTAGTATGATATTATACTATAAATTTTTTAAAGTGTTGTACGAATATTAGAACACGGATGCTAAGTTACTTTTGATTAAGTTCTTATGCCACAGGATGCAGGCAGGAGTCTAGTTTTATCGCTTTTATTGCCGGTTTTATAGTCTCTACGACGCTATAAAACTACACCACCTTCCTCGTTGGTTCTCTTGTGTTGTCATGTCTCACATAGGCAACAATTAAAAAAGTATCCATATTGAAATGTTTCCAAAAATTTTAAATTTAAGTATTTATTAGTTGTCTATAGATTTTATTTTTGACAACTGAGAAAAATCTGGAATATATTATTAACTTACCGTTAAATAAATAATTGATAAGCCTAGATCTAGATATGACAGAATTAATTTTTCCTTTCGAAAAATGTAAAATCGTTCCCATAAATTTATTAAGTTTACTACCTGATTGTTTAAAACAACCTTTAGTATTTTAAGTAAATTGCTGATTTTAATCCTTATCTGATTCCATATTTTAAGAAACGTTTTGGGTTTAATATCCTAGCCAATCAGAAAATTGTAATTTACGTTTTCGTTACCGTTTTAAAAGTTGTAAGTAAGCCTCTCTGATAATTCTGTTTTTCACCGCCTCGCTTCACCATGCGAACCTTTTTGCTACAAGTTATTAATATTAAAATTGTTTCTTAACAATGTATTTTGAAATCATCGAAATATTATTTTGAATTAATAGTGCACTAGGGGTCACCTGTGGTGCAGCGGTTAGCATAATAACCTACTATGCCCAAGATAGCGGCTTCGAAGCCCAGCTATTGGCCTAAGGATTTTTTAAAGCGAGTAAAAACTGCAAGGCCATTTCGTCCTTTCGAAGGGACGTAAAATAGGGATACCGAATCTGTGCGATATTAATTATTTGTTAAAGATCCCTATTCTAATTAATAGGATACACACAATTTAGGACTACCACTGTATCATCGGGTTTGCCGTAGCACCATAAAATGACGTTAAATAAATAACCAATAGTATTTTGAAAATTTTCAAATTTATTTCAGAGTGAATTATATAAATATTAGTAATATCTTAAAGGTAAAAATACTTATTAATTACAATTTTTATTTATTTAGCAAACTGTGTTACATATGAATTTGAAATACCATATGTCATATAGATATATGTAGCATGTATCATATAGATTATATAGATCTATGTAGCACATAGGATGCATTCTATGTGTTCGATAGATTATTAATATAATTTATAATAAATAACTTCTAACCATGTATTAAGAAAGAAAATGGTTAATGGAGTGCTGTTCACGGACTAATTAATCATTAATATAACATGAATATTTTTTGGGCATACATTTTTATTTAACCTTAAACATTCAATAAATAAACATTTAAAAAAATATTAACATGTTTTTAACATATCAGATTACTTACTATGTTGTAAAGATATATTAAAATAGAAAAAAACCTGTAAAATTGAAAACGCTAGTCTTCAGAGAATAAAAATCATATAAATATGTCTTAAATCATCGTTTTATCGCATAATAAAGATCAGTTAGTTATTGAACTGAAGAAATTAACTAGTTTCTCAACTTTCCTGACAGAGGATATATAGATGAATTTGGTTTATGTTCGTTCATTTGTTTTGGTGAACTTTAAACGAAAGATATTATTGTAGTACACAATTATACTGGAAACCTCTAGCAATAGCTTGGAGTTTTGAAAAACTAAGAGAAAAGTCAAAAAGTTTCTATTATTGAACACGTGCTTAAAGGCCACTCAATTGAAGTCTTCGTTAATTGAACAAAGATCCTCCCATTATAAGGCTCTTCACCATTGATTCTTTTCCTTTTTTTTTATCACGACTAATTACAAATTGTTGAAAGGGGATTGAAAAGTATTGAACCCGGCCTTCTTCGTAAGATTGCTTAAAAGCGTTGATGTTTCAAGAAGAAATGACTGTTTGTCAACAAAAAACATTTATCTGCCAGATGCTTTCAACCTTGATTTTAATAAGTATTGTGTTAAGACATTATTCGTTGTATTGAGTGTTTAATTTAGGAAAAAGAATTGTATTAAATATCTAATTCAGAGGGGCAATATAAGCGCTTGGAAATCTTAAGATCACAATTTTGGCAAATCCTTTGCTATTAGGGAGGCGGGTGGCTCTATGGTAGAGCGCTGAATTACCGTAGATAAGGTCCCAGGTTAGGATCCTATCTGGGAAACGCCCTCCAAGAGCTCACCCAGCCTAAATAATGTGGGTACCTTTGATAGAGGGAAAATCTGGCGGTTGAGCAAGATCCCGGAGAAATCACCTCTCTCCATATTACCTGATTTAAATATTTTTTTGTTAATTTTAAAATCCAGATTATCTTTTAAATAAATAACTAAATTTATTAAAGTAACTAAGTTGTCAAATACTTATATAAATACACTACCTTTATTTAATTACTATGAGTAGTAGTGGGGAGCTTAATGCCAGCGAAACGTTGATTTGCATGTCCAAATAGAGCTCAGGTTAGTTTTATTCGTCTGAAAATTGAACTATTTCAATTTACAAATTTGAGCACGTGTTATTTATGGCATTTCATTTATTCTCAGAACTCAGTCCAGACCACTTCTAATGATTAAATCCAGACTAACTCATCCTAACTTCAATAGGAATATTGCTTTTTCTTTTTACAAACCTCAGGAAGTCTTCTTTTTTTGTATTAAATGCCACTCTATCTAATTTGAAAAAATATGTTTAAGAAAACATTTTATGGTATTTTAAGGAGATGTTTAAATGAGAAAAATAAATATTTAAAATAAATTCAATAATTATAATGGATTGAATTTTAAATATAATATGCTCATTTCATTTTTTTAGAACTTTCAAAAGTTCAGTATTAATGTTTACGCAATAAATATAATATCCAACCTCATTGTAAATTTTGTATCATTTGGTAGGTAACGTATTGATTAAAAAAGACATCTATAACAAATAATTAATCCTATAATTAACGTCTCGTACTGAATAAATTATAAAAAAAGTTGATACGATTCGTTAAAATTGTTATTGTTTAAATGTTATAAAGGTAATAAAACCTGGATACTTTTTTTTTTAATGTGTACTCTCTGAATTAAATACTCGTGTTATTTGAATACGTTTTCAAGATGCCGAATGAAACGAATATCTCGGGAATTCGCTTTATTAATCTCATATTTCAAAAGTTGAAAACCGTAAGAATTTTTATTTTTGTCGTTTATATTTCCGAATCACAGTTTCTGGAAGATTGCAAAACCAGTTTGTTCCGCATTACAGAACCAAGCTAATTGCATGACTTTAAGGATGGTATACTTTATTGCATTTCATTTCATTTTTAAAGTTATGAACAGTTGAAGCCCTGAACTGTTATTATTTTAAAAAATTGAGTAACCGTAAATTAAACCATAAATGCTATGTATATTTAAAGTCTTAATAATGTTCTATTGCTGTTTGTCATTTTTATATCATATTCCATGTTATGAATGTATGTATATGTATATTACCGAAAACCTGAAAAAAAAATCATCTTCAAACTGTTAAAACCCTTAATTTAATTAATTATACAGGAAAAAAAGTGGATTTTGGTAAAGTGACTGAATGGTGGCGAGACTGATTGGTATAGATCCTAATAGACTTGGGGTGAAATGAGCATAAACAAATCAGGAAGAAGATTGGGAATCAATTCTGGCTCAAAATATCCTCACGATGTTCTAGTTCTCAGGGATTTAAAAACTTCAAATACAATTAGTCTCTCAGAATTTGAGAAAACCTCAAGAATCATTTTTTAAAAATATAATGGTTATATAATTAATGCACAGTTAAACGTTCTCCGATTTACCTCTCGGTGATTTTTTCCAGACAGTCATTCCCTAAAAGCTTTCATAACCAAGCGTCAACCCAACGTCAAAGCGAGGGGGGGGGTCCTGAGCCTGTACGATGTCAGGTACTCGTTAAAAATACTTATCCTAATTAAACCCGGATAGGCAAAATTTAGAGCTCCCACTGTCGTCCGATTAGCCATAGCAGCATAAAGTGACGTTAAATGAAGAAACAAACAACAACAACCAAGCGTCAATAAGCAGAAAATTCAATCAATACCAAGTACCAAAGTACATTAATTTAATTTATTGAATTAAATTAGTTTTAGTTAAATTTAGGAATATTTAAACCCATCCAGTATAAATTTTATATTTAAATTATATAATCGATATTTGAATGGTTTTAAAGGTACTGGTATGTTTTCTATTCGGGTAAAAATTATTGCCATTATTATTTTTGTTACAGTGATTTTTAAAAATAAATAAGTATTTAATCGTTATATGGGGATCAGAGTGCCTCAGTGGTAGAGCGATGAGTTGCCGTGCCGAAGGACTCGGGTTCAAATCCGCCTGTGGCAGATTTTATTTAATCTGTTAACAGCTGGGGATGTATCCTTTGGAATAGAACCCTATAAACTAGCCCCAAAAGGTTATCCAAAATAAATGGGGAATAACCTGGCGGTTGAGCGTGATTTAGGCTAAATCACCAACCGTTGTCCATGAAACAGAACAGTCTCTACCAAGTACTAAAGTCGAGACACTTCAAAAGTTGTAGTGGGACAGTTTTATTTTATTTTTTTTATCATGTTATATGGACCCTAATTGTACAGTATTCGTATTATGTAAATATGAAGTTCTTATAAATTACAGTACTTATATGGTTTTATTCTCGTTACCCTGATATGCCTCCATATCTTTGTAATTGGTTTGTCTTCGATGCCTTGAGGAGGTTTCATGTGTCCCACCTCTAAGACGGGTGAGAGTGGCTCTTCACTTCCATCCGAAGACACTATTTCCTAGGTTCATTCCTTTACCAAACCAACATCACTCAACTCACAAAATCTTACATCTACAGTCTCTTACAATTCAAATCATCTATCCAATCAGTACTCGTTTCCACAGAACCAAAATATTTGAGCGTTATTTTCTACACGCGTTCCATAGCGTTACACCAAACTTTGGAACTCACTTCCATCTGTTATTCGTCGTGCGTCTGCCTTACCCACATTGAAATACAAACTTTTCATGCATCTCCTAAATTCGCAAACAGATGCCCTCCAATCAGTAATTATTAATAGCCCATTTCCACCAGAAGTAATAAATGAATTACTGTAAATTTTCTTCATTTTTAACGATATTGGTTTTTATAATATTAGATGGATTTATTTTATTTTTTTCTCTCAGCTTAGTTCTTGTTATTTTAGATTTGTATTCTATTTATTTTCATATAGTTTTGCAAATATTGTATCATTCTTATAATGTAGCCCCTTGGCAAGATATATATTCATTTAATTTTACACACATCTGTTATTCTTGAGGGACCTTGCCCCAGAATAAAATTATTTTTCTATTCTATCTATTGCGTGAGTACCTATATATAGTGGTATAGGGAAAATGATGAAGGGGAGAGATCCAATAAGAAGGGAAGGTAAGATATGTTAAACAAATAAGATATTCAGATGATGTAACCTGGCGTGGTTGAAGAGGGTGAATAAAGGGTCGATATTGATATCGATATCGATACTTGGAATGTGCCTTAGTGATTTCCTCCATGATGGAGATTGATTGATGTTAGGTGAGAAAATTTATGCGTGAATAAGGATCGCCATGAATGTCATTACCTAATTAATTAAGTTCACAGTGGGTTCTTAAGAATTCCTTAATATGGAGATCGAACATGTAAACAAATATTGCTTATTTAGGGCCTCAAGTTATATTCCTACTCAGTTGGGTTGGGAAATTTGAAGTTTACAAAAGTGGAAATAAATGTTTAAATACATCAAACAGTTTTTGTTCGCTGCTTCTATCAAACTTAAGCATGGGTGGCAATGTTTGTATCTTCTCGATTCTTTAATCATAAGGTCTTCTTTCCGATTACGGGATACAGAGTCTCCCACTTACTCTCATCTTTTTTATTTTTTCTAATGATATATTATTATTCCATTTAAAAAATTGATATAATAAAAAATAATTAAGGAAAAATAAATAAATCGTAATGTGGTAAGGTTTGTACTTGTTGTACAATGCCAGAGTAACTAACTGATTATAATCAGCTATCATTATAATTATTATAATTTAATTATAATTAATTAAATCTAGCTGAGTTCGTGGGTAACTAATTGCTTTCTAATTAAAGGACATTCGTTGGGATAATTAAAATTATAGTTAGACTCCGGCCCACAAGGAAAGGACCCATTGAGATTTTGTATGTACTTAGTGATTGTTAGAATTCTTTCTACTTGTTTGACTAACTACTAATACTTCTTTACCCATATTCTAAACTACATATTTCATAAAAGAAAATCATGTACAATTTAAAAAAAGGTCCAAAAATTGTTTGAAAGAGTAAGAAATACAATTTAAATCCCATCTCGCCTAGAAATTGGATCAATGAACCATATTGAGGTTTCTGTTTCGAGGGAGGACTATTCAATTATTGCCATTGTTATACGTCGCGAACACGTTTCATCTGGATATGGCTATTCCAATACTTATTTCGATATTTATTTTATTATTAAAGAATGCTTTTATTTTTATAACTGGTAGAAAAATTTATTTTCCGTGTCGGTATGAGGTAAATCTTTATTGTTGCAATTTTATTATATCTTCCGATTGTATTCAGTTATGAGGTAATCTATTTAATGAATTCCATTATAAAAATTTTCTTCTACATGAAAATAGCTTTCCTATTCTGATCAATTAGCGAGTATAATTGAAATTGAATAGTATCACAAATAGTTTCTTTGAGTAGATATGAAGTATTAGACTTTATATAGAGATATTTCGTGCTGATACAACTCAATCTGGTATCAATATGGCGTCAATATTGATCAAACATTCCAACCTAATTTCGAATATTTCTAAAGAAACAAATGATATACCCAATGATACTTCCAACTAGAATTTTTGTTAAATTATATTTGTAAATAAGCTGCATCCGAAGCTTTCGGTTTCATGTTTAGTTTTACGAATTCCCCTAGTTGTCCACCAAAGTACCAGTCTGCCATTTCGATATAGCCCTAGTTGAAGTCGTGAGTAATGGAGTGGGATTTTTCGTGCTTCAGACTCCAGTGCTTTAAATAAATTTATTCTAAAATAATTTAAATCTTGCCGTGATGGAACAAATACTTTGTTCCATTGCAACAAAAGAATAATTTCATGAATATGCGTGACGCTGTCTCAAATCGGACAGACTCCAACAAGTTCTTGATTAAACGAAAGCATGTCAGCCTATTTTCCCTATCAAAATGTATTTCTAAACCTTCTCATGTAATAGAAATATTATAAATATAATCATTATAATCGCATGGTTGGTGTAAAACCTACAGAAAAGTTTCTTATATAAAAATTAAAAATGTATGAGAGTGCGTGAAATCAAATTAATCGGCCTACATACCCCTATAAAATATTGATTTAAGAAAAAGGTTTTTTTAGAATAAAACAAGAATGGATTAAGAATCCACGTGTCGATGAAGATGAAAATACTAGTGGCATAATAGAATGTCAAGTCTGACATATATAATTCTGAGAATAAATGTATGCTTTTCTTTCTTTAAATCTGAACTGTTATAACTTACTTTGTGCTAGAATGTCTTTATGCTAGAAGTAGTAACTCTCAAATAAATGGTTTTCTCTATACACATCATATCATATTGTCATTAATTCCACAATATTATAAATAGAAGTAGATTTTCATTAATTTTATATATTTTTTAAATTGTTTTAAGTATTTATTTGTAGTGTTTTTTTTATGGAAAATGAAAGTTTGGGTTGGCTAAAATCATTGTGTGTTTGCAAAATTAAACCATAAAAGTAATTTTGAATAATATTGGTTGAGCTTATATATATATATATATATATATATAAAGAAGAAAATGGTCCGGGTGGAGGTAAAAAATCCTCTTACATGGGAGAACTGTTTACTGGAAAGCCAACATTTCGATATACATTTTAGGTCTTCAGGGCTAAATATACAAAATACAGACGAATTAAAATTATATATGGTAAATATTAAAAATACATATAGGCCTCAAGGTATATTTCAGTGTTAAAACATAAAGATGGGGGGGGGGGTCTTAGATAAATATACATAGTAAAGGGAATAATTATAGATTATTATAAAATAAGTAATACAAATTAATCCAATTTGATTAATCGGATAATCATAATTATAAACTCTATAATTATTCCCTTTGCTTTGTATATTTATCTAAGGGTCTCCCCTTATGTTTTATTTCTCAAATATACCTTGAGGCCTATGTATTTTTAATATTTACAATGTATAATTAATTTGTCTGTATTTTGTATATTTAGCCCTAAAGACGACCTGGAATGTGGGTGGAAACGTTTGCTTTCCAATAAACTGAGAATTATATCGAATTTAATTAGAGAATTAGATAGATATAATTTAAGAGAATTTATTTTACCTTCACCCTGGCCATTTTCTTCATTATAACTGTAATTATTACAGTTGTAAGTCTATACTATAATTATCTTGATTCCTGAATATACTTAATATAATATAATATCATAATTTGAATTTAAATGTATGAAGAAGTTATTAATTATGTGTATTAAAACTGATTCAGGTAGACTTTCAGGCTCGAGGGCAACGTAAATATGCTATCCTTTTTTGAGATAGGTAATCGTTGCCAAATCACTGCAAGCCGTTTGTATAAACAGGTGCGATATTTCATTAGTGTGTCCTTATCATAGATTGCGCGTCAGTCTGTAGTAAACAAAGCCGAGGCTATGAATTTTCGCATGTTTACCATAAACACTTGATTAATAAAATTAGCGGACTTTTTCCTGTAAAACTTAGCAGTCGGGGAATCAATAGTATTCTAATAATTTTTTGTTTTCGAAATTGTGCGTTGGGTACGGTTGTGACATATATTTATTCGTTTTTTTCCTTTTAGATGCCCAAGAAACGCTTGCGGAAGACCGAACGAGCGCAAGCTGATATAAAAATGCTTATGGAGAAGTTAAACGTGGGACGTATTTACGGAGAGCTGCAGAAATGTATCAAGTTAATCGCATGTCGTTGTCACGATACCTTCGTAAACGTGATGAAGCCAGTGCAAATCACGATGGCAGCAAAACCAGCATGGGCTATTTGTTGCTCATAATAAAGTTTTTTCAATGGAGTAAAAACAGGAGCTATTAAAGTACATCACACGTTGCGCGGATATATATTTTGGTCTTTCTACATAAGAGGTACGGAAGCTGGTATTTGACCTGACAACTAAGTTCAACATAAAGCGACCTGCTACTTGGGTTGAGAATCAGATGGCTGATGAGGAATGGTTCCGTTCATTCATGAATAGAATCCCGCACCTGTCTGTACGTGTAGCATAGCCTACAAGCCTTTCAAGAGCTACAAGTTTTAAGAACAAAAGTTATATCAGATTTTAGTTCACTTGCTATATGAATGTTAACTTTGTTTAGAAGTTTTGTTATGGTACATAATTCTAACAATAAATGTAACTATAAACCATTTTGCTGTATGCTTATGCCTGTCACTACCGACCCCAACCACTGTCACAACCGTCCTTGGGGTGTGGTCGGTTGTGACACTTTCCTTTTTTTTTTTTTATTTCATCCTATGACTAATACAGCGTATTTAAGTACAATATATTAGTATTTTTACGTAGACAATTAAACGAATTACAATTCGTGTTAATTTTTGCCCAGCTAACCGATAAACTACCAGAATTATTGGGGAAAAAACCAAAATTGTCACAACGTTACCCAGTCTACCCTATAGAGTCTCTCCGATGTCAAATGATGCCAGACCATTGAAACGCCTTCAAAACGAAAAACGTATATTCCGCAATACACACTAGCATTGCTGGTTTAAGAAACGCATCACATAAAAAGTTCCCATGAAAAAAGTATTTATCTATTTTTGATTGAAACAATACTTGATTACAAAAAGACAAATGCTAGTTCTGTCAATATAATATTATATTGTTGATAACTTATACTGTATTTTATTATTTATTGATCAGAGAAATATATCTGATATGTTTTCATTAGATATAATTTACACCTGTTAACGTTTTATATGGATTTCATAAAATGGATATTAAATTCCTTAAGACAATGATTAAACTTTATTCGCAACTTTCCCTTGTAAATGCAAATTTATCGCTGCAACCCTTCCTTAATACCTCGCATGGATTTGTGATTAGAAGTAATAGGGAAAAGGACTGAGAAAAGAAACGTCTTTTTTTTCTTATTTAAAGTCAAGACTAGCAGCGAATTGTATTTAATATTGTTTTAATTTTATATAACTGTGTTTCAATAACTATTACAGATATTGCCACTATCATAAAAAAATAACACCTGACCATTTGCACATAACATTCAAATACACACAGAGTTAATGACTTAGCTCTAACTAGAGCAATACTAATACGCGACTATGTATGGGATTTCTTTCAGGCATTTGATAAAGCCTGGCACTAGGGGATTCTCATCAAACTTGCATTTGCCGTACTTGCGATTCTTGAAACATCCTGCTTCATTTTTGCCCCTTCTATTTGCTTTTCTACCTGAACATGTTACCAGTAATTTGTACCATACGCCCTGTACCTGGTAAGGTACCTCAATCCTCCTATGGTCTCCCCTCTTCGTTGAATGTTGCTAGTATGTTAGCTTCTTCTAAGTTTCTCTCTCTATTAGCCTTCCTAAGCTTGATCTTTGTAGTTTCATTTTATCATGACTTAATAGCGCCTTCTTTAGGGTTCAAATATCTGGGTTTCAGTCAGTTTTTCTTCTTTTTTTAATTGTGATCGTGACCGATATTTTCCATGAAACCAATTCGGTGCCTCTATTACGATATTACTGCCTCCCATCAGACCCTAGCTTTTCGTTTTAAATATTATTACCGGGAGGGAAAATTTTACTCCCTGCCAAAAACCTACGATTTTTTTCTTATAGTAGCATTACAGACTTGATAATATGGGGACTTCGTCCTGAAGTTTCTCCTTGTAGTTTCCACCACTTTAACTGATCTACTAATCACCAGGGTACGAGAGCTCCTCCACCATCTCTTCTCCTCATACAATCTCGATATTTTGTTGAGTTCTATCGAGTAGAAATATATATATATTTTTTATATCGGTGGGTATTAATGAGGATTTTCTGTATTTTCAAATACTAATTGTGAGCGATGTTAGAAAATAGGAGAAACTAAAGAACTACTGGACGTATGTTCCATTGGACCACATGAATTCAGGAAACACATACCCTTTTACATAGCAAAGAAAAGCGGGATCAGAAATTCGCATTGTTCAATCGCTTCTCTTGTAACACCTAACACTAATTCCTTGCTGTTCGGCCACATGTCTCCCTTCGGCTATTAGCATGTTGACTTTATATTGTAATACTTTGCCTTCAAGCAAGAGTCTATGCCGTCTAAAGCCTTTTCACAGTTATCATCTGATTTTGAGTTGCTTATGAAGGCAAAAGCTCTTTCTTTAGACCGGATTAATCAGGATGGAGTTATATACTTTATAAAGGCAGATAGTTCTGTTATTGGGGCAATTTTCGCGAACTTTCTTTTGGATGGTTATTATACTCCTATTTCTAAGGAATTCCCTAATCATTTCAACTTGTAAACAGCTAAAGGTGAAACAAATTATATTATTTTTCGTAGATCCATACCTTTAAAACAGACTATAAACTCAATTTTGGGAACTTAATATGAGAGGTATATTATATGTGATTCGGCCAGTTCAAGCTAACCTCTTTGTCCTACCCCATAATTCGGCAAGTATTCGTGCTAACCTCTTTGTCCTCCCCCATAATTCGGCCAGTATTCATGATAACCTCTTTGTCCTCCCCCATAATTCGGCCAGTATTCATGCTAACCTCTTTGTCCTCCCCCATAATCCACAGAATGATCAAGTACCCACTCTATAGAGCTCTATGAGTGGAATATTTTGCTCCAAAAGACTGAAATAAATTATTTGGGATTGGCAGTTTGGAGTTAACCTTATAAAAAATAAATTGTCAAGGTACAATATAAGCCTTTATTTTTAATTAAGCTTTGATAGTTTTTAATACTCAAAATAAATCAAAATACTGCAATTAACAGAATGTTTCTAAACGTTTTTTCTGATTGGCTAATTGAAGTATCATTATAATTAATGCTGTCACTAGGCTAATAATTAGAAATGATTGTTGCATAACCTTTCAATAATATATTATTTCTCAAGATGAGATATTTTTAGCTCCTGTTTTTAGCAATTGCTGTAATAGCTATAACTGCGTTCGTGATACAACATTCTGTAAACACGTTTCTGAGATCTCTTTTATCTCAGAGCCAACTTATCATTTCCACTATTAGTATGCAGTTAAGGATGTGAAATGAGGTCAATTATGAAACAATAGTGTGATTGTGCTCATTTTTGATGTTTGATCTTTGGCGCTTATTGGTAAAATCGTTTTAAGGTTTGTCTATTTTTTTTTTAGTGAAACGATTTTTTAAAATTATTATATTCCATTTTATTTCGGTTAGCGTTCAATAAAATTTGTAACGAATGTTTATATTATACACATACATGTATATAAAGCTAGATATTTATAACTATACCTTAACAAAAGCTCAACAGAGACAAAATGCTTGTTAATACATTAATGAAAAATTATTAAATCTCTATGCTATGAACTGGAAATTAAAAAACCTGTCATTAGCTATTTTTCTTTCCTCTTTTTAGTTTAGAGACTTGAGGCTTATTTGTTGGATCTTTTCCAATTATATCTTTACATTTATTTCACAACTATCTTTAATGAGTATACTTTAAAAAGAGCAAATATCTATTTTGAATATTTTCTTAATATTTTGAAATAAGTAAACATGAGTAACAGTGAAATAATCATGTCAACTCAGACCTTAGGCATTCAAGGAATCATTTATTCAGTTTTTACAAAAACGAAGAACAAAATTTCATTTATTTTATGGATATTTGCACTTTCGACAGCAGCTTTTCGTTTCATCTATTCATATTTCATTTAATGTATTTCTTTTGCTAATTTTATTTTATTTTCTTACCCCTGGATTTTATTAGATGAAAATATGCAACTTTAAATTTTCAAAAAATATTCAGGTAGAAATATTCAAATGTTGATTTTGGAGAGCTCGTTAGATTTTCTCGACCGATTAGATCTTCCTATATTCATAAATCAAGACTTTTGGTAGAGGCGTCAGAAATTTGTTTAAGTAAAAACATAACCACAGATTACCTTAAACTCTGAGAAGTGCGAAATTCTAAAAAAAAATAATGGTGTAAGGCGTTTCTTAGGCCGTACAAAAAAATATTAAAATAAATTTTATAAATAAATGTATCGTTAGGCGGTACAACGTTATACTGGGCAACAGCCTTGACATTCATGTCCTTCATGCTACTACAACAATAATGTCGAGTTCTGAAGATCCTCCTAGGATTACCTGAGTATTTGGTTTTAATTCTCATTTTCTGCTTTCTCTGAAGTATAAATTGTTTTACGGAATATTAGAATTTTACATAGCTTCAAATTGAAAAAAAGTTTTACATTTTTATGTTTGCCTATACAAAGGTTTTACATTGAAAATAATAGCGCAATTCAGGAATTCAGGAAATATTCTCTTCCTAACAAAATTATCACAAAAAAGAGCTGATCATTCATTGAGCAACAACTTTCGGGGGACAAAGCTGGCAAGTAACTCTTTTTGAAGTACAATTTACCAATGCTTGACTTCAATTATGACTTATAATTTTCTTTCAGTTCCTACAATTATTACAGTTTTTTTTTAAACTAATGTTAACACTTTATGTGTTAACATAAATTATAAACAGTATTCGTTAACTTAATTAGAATAATATTTTAACTAGAATTTAAAATGTTACCAAGATTTAACTTTTGGTTTTCTCATTATAAAAGATATGTTATAAGTTTCTATAATATTTAAATATTTCATTATTTTAATAAGCTTATCACAAATATTTTTGATTGATCTGATTATAAAGATACTTGATTTAGTACCTACGACCTACCCCGTTGATTTAGTGCAGCATGGTAAATCTTTGCAATATAAAGGTGCCAAATATTTGATTTAAGAAATAAAAAGTAACCTGAACAGAATTCAATAGTTTTTCACTGCTACTTGATAACCTTTATTCAGGGTTATTTTAAATTTACTTCAACCTCCTAGGTTCGTGTTAGTAACACTATGAACAACTTTTGTTCTGGATAAACATCGAGAACGAAAGAAAAAAAATTCTTTTCTCCATACAAACTAACATTAGCTGACGTTGCCCAGAACAAAAGTTGCCGTTTATAATGTTACTAACACGTACCTAAGAGTTTTTCAGTGAATATAAAATAACCTTGCATAGAATTTCATAAATGTATTGAAAATTAATAAGGTAAAAGATCCGTCACGGATACGGATACGGATACAGAACTTTCTTCTCCCTCGGATATTCGCGGAGACGGATACGGATATCCAACACATCACTAATTAATATTAATGAAATTCTTATCCATTATTTCTTCTATGCCTGATAGAATCGTACCAAGAATCTTTGTCATAGGTTTTTAAGCTTATATCACTTAATCTTAAATGATCTATTCCTTAGGTAGAAGTCGTAGAGAGTTATATAATTGAATTATTATTTCCGTTTATTAGCTCTTGGCTATCAATAAGAGCTAACGACTCTGCAATATGAGACGTAATAATTTCCTGTAACTGAGAAATTCCCGCAATATATTTACCCGCTCGAGAGAATTCCATCGGATATCTCTCATCTGTATTTTTATTATTATTTTGTTTTTGATCATAAATCATTATATCAAATATTTCCCATTGTTTTTAGACCGAGATGATAGGAAAGAAACGCCGATAAGGAGTTTTTATAAAAATATATGACCGAATGACCTATCGATTTCAAGTTATTAAACAATATCTTTCCTTATTAATAATTTAAGTTTTTTAAAAGATAATATTGTCTAGAAACATATTGAGCGTGTATTCTAATTAACAATTAAACGGGTATCAAGGATGTATTTTCCAAATATTTTGGTGCAGACAACTCTAACGCATTTACCGTTATCGTTGAAAACCTAACTATCGTAACTAATGTATATTTCATTAATAGCATTTCCAGAAAAAAACAGTACTAACATCAATTCAGGAATTTATGACATTAGCAAATAAAAATATGTACCACTGCAGACGTGAAGGGTCTTGGGTTCTGTACATGGTAGAGACTGTGCTATTTCTTAGATAACGGTTGTGGAGGGAGTTAGTTTGTCCTAGATCACGCTCAACTACCCGATTTTCCCCCTTGTTTTGGGTACCAACTTTATAGAGACTGGGTGATCCCAGGAGGGCCCTAGATCCCATAGTATCAATCTCTAGCCGCTAACAGATTAAATAAAAGTCTACCAGCGAGCGGGATTTGAACCCAAGGACTTCAACATTGCAACTCAGTGCTATGCCACAGAATAACTTCGCCCCCTTTATCGTCGAAATAAAAATAAATGATGGGTGATTCTGTTCTAAATGTTTCTTTTTTAATTTATTTTATTATTCTATATGATTGTAAAAATGAAAGCCAGAGAGGATTTCTCTACAGCTTAAAAATATCGAGAATAATAATGAAATATCGAGAATGGTAATCAAACAACAAATATTCCGTGGCACGGTACTAACATAAAATAAGTTTGGTAGACATTCTTCAGAAAACTTATTAAATTTATTTATGAATTAAACATTAAGATTTACCGATTAATTTGTTTTCATCATGCATTGTGGAATAAACATAACGAATTCATAGGTAAATTCTAGAAATAGACGAAGTACTGAGGATTTAAGTGATAAACTGTAAGTTTCCTTTGGACTGCAAGTTATATTATTCGAAAGAAGTTCATGAGGAGCATATTGATACAAAACTTTTATAAATAGATTGTTAATGGATGACCAGTGAAAGAAAATAGTGTAGGACATTAATAAACACTGTTAGAATGGAATCACACATACACACACACATATATATTATATTATATAATTGTTCATCTATACTCATGCATGAAATGATTCATATAAATAACCTAAACATCAGAGAATACCGTAATTTCTACTTAGTAAAAACACGAGCTTGCGTTTACTAATGACTAAATGACATGAAAGGGAAATCATAGAATAGTGTGCTCGACAGATATCTCTTGTAGCTTTGACGAACCCAGCCTTTGACGGCTATCAATTTATAGACTAAAACATGATGTTGACAAATTCAATAGGTCAAACTATGATGCATCCATCAATCAATATGTAAGCTTTTACTCATAGGAAACTGTTCAAACATATGAACCTCTCATAAGGCTCCGCAGTGCCGGATGAGTGAAAGAAGTATTTCTCTTTAGAAGTCTGTACTTTCCTTTTAATTTGCCTGCTTGATATATTTATTTACTTCACAACTTTATGTTTGCCTTGTGACTGTTTTTTTTATTTTTAAGAAAATGAATAACTGCCCATCTCATGCCAGAACCTGAAGATCCCACTGTGCCGTTATGTATCTGTTAACGGGCAAAATAATTTATCTGTCCCTGCCGAATTTCAACTTCGGCTGAGGCCTTAAACTCAGCTTTTTTAATTCTAATCCATCAAAAGCAACTGTAAATAAAAAGTTTTAATAAAAAAAATAATTAATCAGTTACAACGTTTAACGATAGCAATATATCACTCCTAAAATCATTAGTAAAAAATATATAGTATATTGCTAATATTAAAATACACTCGTGGTTAGAAGTAAATCTACTCAAATTTTAATATATCGTTCCTTCAAAAGAACAATGCCACAACTCAAAAAATCATAATTTTTCAATAGAGTTGAAAGTCTTGTCAAAATTAAACAGTTAATTTTAAAAAAAATTATTATAAAACACCTATAGTGGGTATTGATAAATCAAAGCATTCCTATTGTAATGTTGGTATCGATTTTTTTTTATTAACCATTGGAAAATTTCTAAAAGCTTGAAACTTTTCTAATTTTAACTTATGGTATTGTTCTCATAAAAATTCAAGTTCAAACATGATACAACTCAAAATAGGTCTTTATTAGAATTTCAGATATGTCGTTCCTGAATTTAAAAACTTCAACCAATACAATTGCTAATGAAGGCTTAATTAAAAATTGCCTATTTTTGAGTTATGTCGTTGTCCTTTTGAAGGAGTGATTAGTTCTTTTTCTGTTTAACTTGCAGAATAAATGCTGGAGAATTCCCTAAAAATAAAGAAGGGAAAATTTAAATTAAAATTGAACTTTTTTTACGTATCGATACACTTCGAGACGCTCGATGAAACGAAAAATGTAATAAAGAATCAAACAAAAACATGTTAAAGAAAAAACAAGAGACAGTTGGATTGCCGAAATTGGAAAAGTCTGATATCCCCTGGGATAAACCACACTTTTAACAAGAAGTAGCCTTCTTTATTGAGAGGGGTGTTGATTTTAACTTATGATTAAACTTTTCTTTTAGTAAAGACTTAGTTCTTTCTAACTTTCCAAGTCCGAAGGGGAGATATTGAGAGAAAATGTCGGATGTAGAAAGAATACTTCTTATAAATAATTGTAAACATATATCTTATATATTCATCAGCAGCAACAACATTTCAGTTGATAGTGTCGTCGAATGCGATATATATTCACTTATTATATATATCGATTGATGTATATGAATATATTATTAAATAACAAGAAGAGCTTAAGGTATCATCGAATGAACCTAACACTTTCGACACAAGATTTTAACTTAAAAATTTTTTTTTAAATAAAGAAATATTGGGAAAAACAAAAATGCGTGATTTTTACTGCGAGGTTGGTAGTCATAAACAAATGTTTTACTTTTATTGTTAAATCCTTGTCTATTTGTATAAATTAATACACAAGGACCATATTACTTTAGTGATTACTATAAATTACTACTTTTCATGTAATTTATTATTGAACTATTTGTGTATTCAAAGATTTCTATCAATATCCAGGTGTGTCATTTTTCTGTGAGCCACTGTATGTACAAATTTTCATAATGATTAATCTAAAGCTAATGAAATTCCCTTCAGAAAAAAAAAAATAATCGAAACCGGACTATTTTTAGTTGAGAAGTCGATAACCTTTCCATCTAGATAAAAAAAAATTACTTGACTGGATATTAATTACTAATTAGTCTAAAATAAATTAGATAGTACATGAGCCTCAGAATAATCCTGAGCTGAAGATTTATTACTGTTTCTTGATACCGCTTGAATGATTTTTTTTTAAAATTTAAATATCTTAAAAATTAACATATTACCGATTTATGGATAAATTGAATATATACAACAAGGAAAGGAATTTTCAATCTCGAATAGTAGTTCCTTTTTTCCACAACGTTTTCTTTATAATAATCAGATCAAAATTGAGGTAAGAGAAGCAATAAACAATATCAAAATCATCAATCTCAATTTTCGCAGTTATAATAGAACAGGTAGTTATTGTAACTCGTTACTTTTTGAAACCGTTTTGAATATAAAAGTTTTAAACTCCAAGGTCTGTCGTAGGAACTTTGAGTCACGTCTCGATAAACTACACAACTAAGTTTGTTGGTATCTGACGTCCTAAACTAACCGCCCTCTCGGTATTTCGAACGACTCCATTCTTTCCTTCTTATTGTTCTTAAAAATGAACTAAAATCAAATAGATATATAATGGAAGAATAGTGTAAATAAACCTTGACTTTATCAAATAAGTTATTTATTGCTATTGATACCCGAAAAAAGAAAAGTACATGTGAACAGATTTGCGTTAAGTAAGCGATTTAGTCATCTCTATCGATATTTTTTAAATCATGGCTCACTATTGAAAAAGTTGTGCTTGTTATTTTTGTATATATACACACCCATAAATACCTTTCCCTACATCGGATTTACGAAAATTTTCATTTAAAAAAATACATTTTAATAGTTAAAATTTAAACATCAATTATAATACACAATTATACAAACTTAGTGTTTGTATAATTGTGTATTATACAAACACTAAGCATTTGAAAATGTTTGATTTATATCTAATACATAAAATTGTCAAGTCACAGTGTTTGTAATGAAACTCCTCCGAAACAACTCGAACGATTCTTATGAAATTTCGTGTGTATATTGAGTAGGTCTGAGAATCGGACGTAAACTATTTTTCATACCCCTAGGTGATATGGGTCGGCCATTATTATTGATTATGCGTCGATCATAGCAGCGACGCTTGATGATGCTGCATTTTTGATTTGTTATCTGAGTAGCGTAAATCCAAGTTTGCAACCGAAAAAACGGACAGGAATACTTTTGGTGGCCGAAAAACTTCGAAATTTTCGGAGTTATTTCAGTTGTTGGCTTGTATCTCCTAATCGATGCATTTTAGGGGAAACAAATTAATAACCATTTTTAAAGAAGATGAAACTTGATTTTTCAAATTCTTCATACCCCTAAGTGATATGTGTCAGCTATTATTATTGATTATGCGTAATTTGAATCCACCAATTATGGAACGGTACACGTTTGGTCATCAAAAATGTCACCGGGAATGTTATTGAAGCATCAATGTTGACTGGAATCTTTAAAGGAGAAATCGTCCTGTAGCCAAGTATTTCAATGATACCACCAGAACCCATAATACCGTTCAAAATACTTCAATTTGATATACGCTTGGCTTTTGCTATGACCATCAACAAGTCTCAAGGCCAGACAATGTCCATTTGCGGTTTGGACCTAGAACATCCATGTTTCTCCCATGGACAATTATAGGTTGCATACTAACGTGTTAGTAAACCATCTAATCAATTTGTATTAGCAAAGGACAGATTAACAAAAAATATTATGCGTCGATTAGCACTCAATTAAATTGAAATAAATAATTATAATTTAAAAAATATATTATTAGCCATAATTAAAAATCAACCATTATATACCTCATTCATTAATCTAATGTTTATATTTTATCAGTTGAGAATTTTGTATATTATTTATTTATTATATACTATACTTAGATATAAGATGAATAAAATGTAAAATCAAAATATATTTAACTAATTTTTTCCATTCATTCATTGTTTCTTTAAAATTCAAATTTTAACGTAATCTTTTTTAAAACTATTACAACAGCCACAGCAACGCGTGGCCGGGTCAGCTCGTATACATATATTTAATTTTATTAAGCCAAATATTTTGTACATAACCATGTATTACTTGTTCAAATTTATTTGTTTAAACAATTTTTAATTTGAATACTCTCTGAAATTGCCACGGCCAAATTTTTTAATCCATCACGTGTTTCTTCTGGTCTCGACCAGAAGATTTTAAATTTAATGTAATATGTAACGCTTATATAAATGTAATTGGGATTTGATAACAGCATAAAATATTAGTATTTATTTACAACAAACAAACTGCCCTCTTAAAAAGTAAATCATGAGAAAAATAAACCTTAGCTCTATTAAACAGGTCATTTATTGTTATTGATATCTAAAGCAGTAAATTCTCCGATTTACGAACTTTTTAATAGTTCTTTTTCATTCACAATCTGTACATTTTATTATTCTTACTAATTTTGCTATTTTATTTCTTTATTTCCAGGTCGGCGTAATGTTACTAACACAGGTTTTTTTATTGATAAATAAAATGTTTACCTGGAGTGAATAATATAAATATTCTTTAAGTTAATAATAAAAAATAATGTTCAGCGTAGAATAAATAAATAAAATGAATAAATAGTAATACGTAGGAAGTAAAGAAAAATAAATATTAAAAATAAAAAGAGATGTTATTATAAAAAAAAATCGCGCATGCTTCGTAATATAATATTAATGGTATATGTGAACACTTTCTTCCATAAAATAAAGCGTTTTTAAAATTATTTAATCAAATATATATATATATTTTTTTAATTGAAATATTACAATCTGCCACTTGTGGGCAATAAGTAATAGTGCTAAATAGCTTACAATCATTCCATAAAACAAATAAAAAATGAAATAAAATAAAATTAATTAATTAATGTAATAAAAATATATACATGCGTTCATAAAAAAATAAAAATTAAAAATGCAAAAAAGATAATAAAAATAAAATAACTGCTTCAATAATCTATTGAAATAAATACAGAAGTAAGACAGGGTGATGGTCTATCACCAATTTTGTTCAATTGTGTCCTAGAGAATATCGTAAGAATTTGGACTGGAAAATTAAAAGACCATAACATTTCACCATTAACTTTGGGAAGAAAACACAAGGATATTGAAGTAAATTGCCTAGCATTTGCAGATGATTTGGCTGTACTATCGGTAGCATTACAAGTGCAACAATACAAATCAATCTTTTAGAAGAAGTAGCCAGCAAAACAGTGTTGAGAATCACCGTAGAAAAAACAAAATTTATTACAAACATCAAGAACGCTCCGAAGTATTTGATAACAGATATTGATCGAGTGGAGAAAGTAAAGAAATTCAAATATTTGGGACGTAGAAAACATAACAGAAACGATAAGAAAAAGGAGACTATTATTTTTTGGACATGTTTGCAGAATAGATGATTCGAGATTAACAAAAAGGATATTCAAGTGCCTTTGGGAGAAAAAGTCAACAACTAGCTGGATTCAAGAGGTAAAGAAGGATTTGGAAAGGAACAATATAAGGGAAGACGACGTTATGGACAGAGAGATTTTTAGAAAGAAGATCTTGAGTTTGGAAGGATTCCAGGGAAGGGTGAGGAAGAAACCTGGGATGAGATGGTCTGAAGACAGAAAGAGACACCATAGTGAAAGGATGAAGGAATATTGGAAGGGACGGAAGAGTAAACAACCAAGTTGGAAGAATTGAAATTGGCACGTGGTCCTCAGCTGGCCTCATCGGGGGGGGGGGGAGAAGAAGAAGAAAATAATTGCTTACATTCATACCATAATTGCACTATTTACAATTTCCCTTTACATACATTTATATTTCATTTTTTTATATAAACTCAAGTTATATTATTATTAACTTTAAAAAATGTCAGCGAGGCATATAATCATAAAATTAGAATACTTGCCTCTATAAATAAACAATTAATCTGGCTTTGATCTGAAGCAACTTTGCTTAACCGACCTTAAAGCATATGGAGCTCGAAAATATATAGGGTAGGAGGTTCCCCCAGGTCTTTATAAATTGCTCATTGAGAACTTTTGAACAGGGAACACATCGAAAATTTGTAAAATTTTATATTTCAATAACTTTTTTACAATATAAAATCGACTAAAAGTAAATCATATTTGATTCTCGGACTTAAAATATGGGATAATTCAGGAATAAAAATAAAGTATTAGTTTAGGCATAAAATGTTTAAAACAGATATGGGAAATAATAAAAAAGTAAATAGCTTTGATCTAATTTAAATAATTATTAAGGTACAGGAAAATTATAAATAAACTGCAGCAGCAATAAAATGATTTCATTTAAAAGTTAATGTAAACAAAATTAGTATCTCCTCTAAGTTTAAAATGTTTAATTTACCAAATAGCACCATTACATGATGTGGAAATGGTTGGCTGGATGTATCTTAGAAGAGTATTAAATAGTCTGGGGCTCAGGCAATAAATTTTACACAAAATAAATATAACTTATTTTATTTGTGCAAACGTTTCTGTCTAAGTTTTAGGCCAGCGTCAGGGTTGATAATAAAATAAAACAGAGAGAATAAATAAACACCGCAGTACCAAAGAAGATATAAAAAGTAATATAAACAAAAATGAAAGGAATGAATAGAAAGAAATACATAGAGCAAAAGATAAATTATGAAATAATTAATGTGAAATAAGTAGTATGGAAATAAATGTAGATGCTATTAAAACATAATCAAATTATATTATATCATTCATTTGTGAAATTTGTAAGTAAGAATTTTCAGTAGAAAAATAAAATGTTTAAAAGGTGTCTTCAATGAACATCAACGCAACGCCCTAATATAGAGAAAAAAATATGCGTGAAGGACCGGACTGTCCTAATAAATAAGGCTCCCTAAAAAAAAATATGATAAATGATACGCAGCCTTTTATTTATCATGGTTTATTCTAGATTTTCCAAAATATAATATTCCACAATCAATATTTCGGAATTAACAATAAACTGCAGTCTACTATTAATTACGAAAAACATTGTCTATTCCATTAATAGTATTTCCGGAAAAAAAAAGTACGAACATCAATTCAGGGATTTATGACAATAGCAAATGAAAACCAGTACCACTACAACCCAGGAAGGGTCTTGATTTCAGTCGTGGTACAGGCTACTGTTTCTTTGACAGTTGTGCTGGAAGGTGATTGTCCTAGACCAGGCTCAACCTTCAGGTTTTCCTCCCGTAAATACCCACTTTATAGAGTATGGATGAGTCCCAAGAGGGTCCCAGATCCCTAAGGATCTATCCCCAGCTGTTAACAGATTACATAAATTCTGCCACAGACGGATTTGAAGCCATTCGTCACGGCAACTCAGCGCTCTGTCACTGAGCCACCCTGTTCTCTATTACAGAAAATAAATTATCCTATTATTATTTTTTCCATGAACCCTTTTATTATTAAGATATTGATGTTGGTTCATAAAGATCGTATTCTTAATCCGCTGCTCGCCAACCGTATGGTACAATGTGAGGTTTCCTTCTGTAGGGTATGATCCATTGTGCTCGGTCCTGTCCCATCTCTCGTCTCCCAGTCCAAATCCATGGTCACAAACGCCACCTGGACCCCTTTTTCCTAGCTTTTCCTTCGTCCATCCACCTTCAT
Source organism: Troilus luridus (assembly GCA_964056705.1). Lineage (NCBI taxonomy): Eukaryota > Metazoa > Arthropoda > Insecta > Hemiptera > Pentatomidae > Troilus > Troilus luridus. The sequence continues at coordinate 22,454,633 of OZ057415.1, read as the reverse complement.
GTTGTAGGTCAGCTTGGCTATTATCTCACCTGTCATCCGGTAGACATGGCTAAACCATCGTAGACGATTCTCCTCCTGTCATCCTGAGAGTGTTCCTTATCGTTTTTCATCCTGTACCGCCGAGTTTTTCCGTAGGAATTTCAATCTCCATCGCCTGGATTTGGCTTGCATGTTTACTGGAATAAGTTATGTACATACAAGAAATGTAGTCTTGTAAACTCCCTTCCATCAAAGAACCACCTTAGAAATTTACTTCATATTTTTTAATGGTTTTATACTATAAATTATTTTAAATACTACCATGACAGAATATGTGAAAGTAGATGAAATTGTATCACAATAAGAGAAGAACAATATAAGATTAATATCCGCACATATCCATGGATTAACAAATAAAATCAACTAAAACTTCTTTAATGCCATGAAAATATGCATCGTATAAAAATCTAGTTAAGATCTATACATACTGTTCTTACATAATGATTATTTTTCTGTTCATGTTTGTATTCTAAACGGAATTGGTTTCTGAACAAAGTTTGTTTACTATTGTATTCTATACATTTCAATTAATTTATACAACTTACAAATGTACACTGTATCTGTCTTTGTCTATTAAATATATTTATAAAAAAGTTTAATATAACCAAATTTAAAAAAAATAAGAAAAAAAGCTTGTCTAAACAAGGCCAACGAGCGACCTAATTTTGTGTGTTTAAAATGAAAGAACACTAATAGGATGTAAGTAGTTGGGGGTGCAGTCAAAAAAACAGTAAATAAGTTGAAACTGTTATATTATATATGTGCCGACGTTTCGACCTTCTGTGTAGGTCATCTTCAGGGCTATGAGAAAACAGACAAAAACAGAATATACTGTAAAAATACATAAGATAGAGATACAGAAAACATAACAAAATATAGAGATATAGAAAAATTGAGCGAAAAAAGTGAAGGATATATTATGAAAGGATATATTAATAAAATGTTCATATGAATTAACTATTCATATATCCTTTCATAATATATCCTTCACTTTTTTCGCTCAATTTTTCTATATCTCTATATTTTGTTATGTTTTCTGTATCTCTATCTTATGCATTTTTACAGTATATTTTGTTTTTGTCTGTTTTCTCATAGCCCTGAAGATGACCTACACAGTAGGTCGAAACGTCGGCACATATATAATATAACAGTTTCAACTTATTTGCTGTGTTTTTTTTACTGCACCCCCAACTATTTACATCCTATTATAGTATCTACCAGTCAACGAATTTCTTTCCTACATGAAAGAACACTAATGTTTTTCATGGCTTCTATTTTTAGACCAATCTTGCCCGTTAATATTTAACATAGTTCGAACCATTTGGTATTTAGATAGCGGTTTCATTCCTCACTACAAGAAAATATTCGCAATCCACTAGGATTAACTTTTATTCCCTAAATCTAAGTACAAGGAGAGAAAAAAAATGTAATCATAGATTAAGAGAATGTTGGTAACTTAGTCGTTAACTCTTGCTAAGATGAGTTTGAGGAATATTCTAAATATTACATGTTGATTTTTTTTTATACACAATCAAAAACATTTTAATGATTTACCTAATAATAAATTATTTTTTTCTTGTTCAATTATAACAATCGTACTTCCTAATAATAGGCAAACCGAAAATAACAAAGAATTTTACAAATATATTTGGTTTAATGCAAAGTTTGCCCTTTTAGATAGACATAATATCTAATCCTTTAATTCACCCAATCCCCCAATATTGTAAATTGTCATAAATATATACTATGATCAATACTTCCAATTACTTTTCAATAATAATAACAATATGAACGATAACCTTTAAGATGTTTCTATAAATAACGAAGAAACAAATTTAAATAGTTCAAAGTTATGTAACATTGACTTTCCTGAACAAAATGAGACATGGTTTCCTTTACCTCCGGTTTACAGAATGGTTTGCAGTCCCATATGCTACACCACTCACCTCAGCTGTATAAACATCAAAAAGCTAGCGTAATAATATTATCTTCATTTCCTATCAATAATTCATTATTCCTCCAGACTCGCTGGTTGCTTTGAAAGCCTTAGAAAAGAATATTTTCAACCTTAAAAATAAATTACAAAGGCCATGGTTGGTAATTGAAAATTTTCTCAGTACCCATGTATGCACTCAACATACCGGTATAAGGGAAAGGTATAGCAGTAAATGAAGCAATCCCCCTGTTTACTCCAGGGCCTTATTAAAACATCATCGGAACTCTCATGCCCACTGAAAGAAAATATCCCCAAAGAATAGCAGGATATCTGGAACAGTAACCTAGCAAATTCTAACTTGTATAAAGAAAAATAAAACTTAAGAACTCTTCTTGTCGCAATACCCGTTGAGAGGAAGTAGTCCTTACCCGCCTCAGGATTGGTCATTCAAGATTGACTCACTTCCACCTTAATTAAGAAACAAATACTACCACGATGTCAATATTGTAATAGTTCTCTAAATAGCCCACCTTATCCACAGTAGTAAATTGGACAAAATAGCCCACCTTATCCACAGTGGTAAATTGGACAAAATAGAGGAAACACTGGACATCTCAATTCCCTAAGAGGACGATTGTGGTCGGCATTGTTTATTGTGCACCATTCAGCGACTAGAGACTACGTTTGCTTCAACTGTTCTTTTATTTTCTTCCATATCTCTTTTATTAGTGTTTTTGCTTACTTTTCTGCGTTCAAATTGTGCCTGTTTTTCTTTTCGGTCTTTCTTGAAGTTGAATGCCATCAGGAGAGACACAGAGCTTTTCATTCTCCTTAATCCACGTGTTGGCCGTTTCCAGTTTTTTTAAAGATGTGTGAATATCCTTTTGGCCATTCTGCTCGGGTTTCATTCTTTGAAGGATTATTCATTGTAGGTCGGAATTATTTAATTTTTTATATAATTATTTAGGTTGTCAACGTATGTGTGGATAGGCTCTATTGAACTAGAAGTTATGCGCCTTAAAACATCTTAACAACCAACCAATATCGAACCGTTGTTGATGGAAAATAATTCAAAAGGTCCCAAGTTATTCTGTTACCTATACAAAATATACACTGATCTGCAGGCTCTCCTCGTCCTCACCGATTCTCTTTAAAGTAATGATTAAACCATTAAATGAGGATAAACCCGACCGTTGAGCAAGATCACGGCTAAATCATCTTGTTTCACTATTGTTGGCTTAGAAATAGTTTACTCCCTAACCTCTGGGTACTCGGGTGATCCTAGTGTTCCTGAAATAGACCCGACCCACCTGTAGGATAGTAGCTAGCAGCAGGATGTACAATGCCGTGAAAAAAGGCTTCTTGAACAGCCGTGAGGTGACAAAAAGACAAAGATGACTGTCTTTAAGTCTACCTTTATTATGATCTTGACATACTCCTCAGAGTCATGGACTCTAACAACCAACCACTTCTAAGGCTCCAGGCTACCGTAATGAGGTTTCAAAGGAAGGTGGAATGGAAGACCATAACAGACGGAGTGCCTAATAAAACAATAAGGACACAGTTCCAGATCTCGAAACAGTTCCAGTCACTGAACTAATAGGGCGAAATTGGCTCAGAAGGTTTACGTATGGAGGGAAGCCGCACAGCAATAGATACACACGATGTAAGAGTAGAGGGCAAGAGGAAGACCAAGACTGAAGTGGGAAGACGGAAGGAGCCTTTTAGGAAAAGAGGAATGGATTGGAATAGAAGAAGTGTGCTGGTACAGAACAGAGACAACTGGGTCAAGCTCTACAAAGGTCTCCTTACACTGCTTAGGCGGTAGGCGTGGATAAAAGATTATGATGATGAAAAGCTTTAAATATGAATTAGGAAAGTACAGGACTTTTTAAGTGAAATGGTGGCCATTTTAAATCTGATATATTCAAAAATGGCATTCATGAAGAAATTTTGGAGTTCTCTCATTTTTCATCCCCTTTTTAAGATGATGAAGAATACTGTCACGTGAAAACAAAATGAACACATTTTTATCAGAAATTACATTTGATAAGATTTGAACTCTATTAGAGTTCTTATTCTTCTTCTTAGAAATAAGAGGTTCGAAGGTTATAAGAGGTTCACTATTATTTTCGGATTTAATTGAAATTTCATGCTCTTTGGCATTATATTTTTAACGTCAGCGAAGAAACATTGACATCCATAGACTTCCCTCTAATATATATGTATTAATTTAACGTCACTTTATTCAGCCATTGCTGTGTTTCATTCATTCTCTTACTATTGGCGTAAAAAAACTCTATTTTTGTACAAATAGTAATGTGCTTTCTGTTGAAACGTTTGAGCGCCTGAATATTTCTGTTGGGACAAACAGCGGGACGTTCTGATTAATCGGGTGCGAGCAGGAGTGACACTAATTCTTCTATTGCATTTCGACCCAACAGTTCGACCCAGCTGAAAACATCATGCGCTAATTTTAAAAAAAATGGGGTGTGGCTGTGTCATGGACACGGCCCTGTTTTGTACTTGAATACGTTTACGTAACGAATATTTTATATACAAAATATTTATATTTACGCGATCAGGAAAAAAATGTCCAGCATTTTGCGAGTGATATTGACAGCATGTGGTATGCATCGAAACATACTATACATGCCTTCGACGACACAAAACCGCATAATTTTCATGGTCATATACAAAGTCACACCCGAGGATTCCGCGACGTCGCTTCTTCATATCTTGTATGTTGCGATCATGAACGGTGTTTCGCGTACATCCGATATGATCTGCCTGCCACTACCGTAGTATATCAAAGGGAACGACAGTTCTTCGGTATGCACGTCGAAAATAATGTTCAGGGGTATTGAATGCTGGCCAGGAGCAATGCAGAGGCAATGTTTCTGGAACATAAACATTGTGTACTGTAATGTTCACCGTACAATCTTTGTATTTGGAATTGTTGGAATTATAATCCGATATTATATATATATTTTTTTTTTTTTGTTAACATCTTATTATGTTCACTGTCACTATTCTACACTAATGTTTTATACACAATCGATAGATCTTTTCGACAACTGACGACTGAAACATAATCGAACGTCATAGCTTTTCCGAGTCAAAAATTGTACTATATGGAAATCTTTATACGCAACAAAATGACCTCAGAATGGCGGCGCTTCTCCCTCCACCGCATTCCGTATTGACCTGCATATCATATTGCTTCTGTTATAATTATATGTTATAATTATTAAACAAATTCTAGGAAATTTCTCAGAAATATTTCCAATATGTTAGTAATACAATACTAATCCAACATTCTGTGTTTATTTTGTTTTAACTACTACTATTTATACTATACGCTCGTACTATATCCTATTTATACCTAGTATAGTATTATTTTAATTTTCCATCAGACTCTAAAATCTAAAATCCTCATTTTATTTTATCAGCATTTCTGTCTATAACATAGGGTTTCGCAATATCAGCAAAAATAAACCAATCCTACACTTTCTAAAAACATCGAAAATCATATATTCATCGATCCAGTGACATATCGATGATTTGAAACGTAAGTTTTTCTTTGTTTACCATCAAATAAATTTAGGGGAAACGGCTAATGCTCATAGTATAATTCAAAGAAAGAAAAGTATATTTATTGTTTACTCAGACTTTATTTCTATAAATTTTTTAAATAACCAATCCGAAATCGATTGATTCAATCTGAATTAAATTATTTAATAAATTTATTAGAAAATTTGTTAAGTTTATTTCTTAAGCACAATCTAATTTAAAAAATTGAAAATATTGATTTTATTCCAAATCTTCAGATGGAATTCTAAAAACCGAAAAAATCATTTAGTTAATGGAAATTCCATTGAAAGCTACTTCCATGGACCACAACATTATTTCTCTTTTATTAGAAGGGATTAAAAAAAAAACCTATCAAATAACTGTACATTACAATTGCTGATTTTAAAATTGTAATCGAAATGTAATTTTAAAATAATTATTTTTAAAAACAAATATAAACAGGTTTATTACGTATTAGTTTTCAAAAAATTGATAATTTCGAATAACCGTTTACAGCATGAGTTGCTAACAGAATTAGCACATCATTTAAAAAAAGTGATTGTCCTAACTGAAGTTCCAATAAGTTTAAATAATTAATCCAATAATCCTTTAATGACGTATTTCTGATGTCACGTAGGACTCCAACAATTATTTGAATGATATTAACATAGATAATAGAATAAAAATAAAATAGAAGAAAAAAGGCTACCCCTCTACTCCGTGAACATTGTACCTGTACTTCGTACACTAGCCTCAAGTCAGGTCCCAGCTCCGAAACTACGCATATCGCTGCAATTTATAATTGAACTATTGAAACTAAAGTTATAACATATATAGATAAAATAAAGTATTCCACTATAAGAGAAGGTAATGAACCAATTTTTACTGTTACAAATTAGAAACGATGTAGTTTAAAAACAATTTAATAAATTTTATGACTCTTAAATTAACGATTGTGTTGTAAGAATAATATATATTAGTATAGTAAAAAGTGTATTGTATATGTGTAATTTCAAGAGGTTTTTTATCAGGTTTAGTAGGTTTAGATTTTTCATTCAAATCTGATATCCTAAACGGTGATCCGGTTGCTATCTCATTGACCATAATATTTAGTGGTCTATAGAATCTATCAATTGAAGTAAAGAAAAGTTTATATGTCCTATTGGTGTATTTTATATATGGTAATTGTGTAATTATATTGTATTAGTAGTACATTGTATTGTGTGTGTATCTATATTGTAATTGGTGTATGATGGCTAAATACCCTGAAGATTACATTTAGAAGGGGTAAATGTACACTTGACATTCTTATACTATTTTCAATATTAAAATAAATGTCGGTGTGTTTACTCATATAGTGTGATTCGAAATAAACCATGAAGCATTAACATTTTTAACTGTAATTGTGTATTGTATTGTAAAAATATACATATATGTGTAATTTTTAAGAGATTTTTAGCAGGCATAGTAGATTCAAGTTTTGCATTAACTGTTAAATCTGAGATCCTGTGAGGTAAGCTGGATACCATCTCATTGACCAAAATATTTAGATCATCTACAGAACCTACCAAATGGAGTGTAGAAAAGTGCATATCTCCTATCTGGATTGTTGTAAATGGTGGCCAATTACCTGAAGATTACTATTATAATGGTATCTGAAGCTTTTCCTACAATTCCTAAATTCCCAAAAAGATGCTCTCTAATCAGTAATTATTAATAGCTCATATTCATCACTAGTGGTAGATGAGAAACTGTAAATATTCTTCACTCATAACGCTATTAATTTTGATTTCTTCAGGTGCTTTTATTTTTTTCCCCCTCAGTTTAATTCTTGTTATTTTAGATTTTTAATAGATTTTTTATTCACAACAAGAACATGTGTTTTAGTTAATACTTAAGTATTAAATTATTCTTAAAATGTGGCCCCTTTGCCCAAATTTGTACACATATAGTATTCTTAATGGACCTGATCCTTGAATAAAATTATTTTTATATTCTATTCTATACTAGAATTGGCAAACAGGCGTCAAAATGCACTTGACATTATTATATTGTTTTCAAGATAAAAATCAGTTTTACCAATTAGCAACTATCCGTTGTGTGGGTGATAAGGAAAGATCCTTAAACTCTGGTTTAAATAATTTTTATGAAAGCGGAAGTACTGAACTTATGAGGTTCATAAAGCATAATCTTCCGAACAAAATATTAAAAAATAAAAGAGCTTAAAGGATTTATCTCACGAATATTATTAGGGATGTTCAAAACACAGGCTCATATCACCGCTTAATTAGGTTCACTCTATGGGGATGCATATCATTAAATGTTCATGAGTTTTTTTTATTTAATATTTGATTAAATATTGAGATGAAGATATATTTTTCTAGAGAGAGAAGATAGGTGATGCGATAAAGCGAGAGACCGTTGGAGATGAGAGAGCGTGCGCTGGAGGGGACTATATACAGCTCTGGAAGCGGCTGGCGGAAGGCAGACGTCGCTATGAAGGCAGTCGGGCAACTCGTGGTCTTCCTCATCCTTGTCATCGTCGTCATCCAGGCCATCGCGTTCCCCTACAAGGGTGGGTCGATAGCAACCAAAATATATATATTTATTTTATGTATTTATATAAAGTTGTGTTTAAATATTTTTCTTTCAGAAAACTACTGAAAATTATTTTTAAAATGTCTAATTCTTCACTTAGGTATATATTGAAAATCACGAATTAAAAAAAAAAATGTATATGTATATTTTTGAGAATTTAGATAGCATCTCATAATTATGAGGCATAACTGAATGCCCCAGCAATACAATTTTAATTTATTTCCGAAAATCAGGCACAGATGCATTTTAAGATATTTTCATAATGACTCTACTTTTCTGTTTTTTTGTTTTCTTCTCAATTAAAGCTAAAAAACTATTCTAGTTTTTTTAGAACTATTACTTTTTTTTCATTCTTTTTTTAACTTTTAAATTCTGTATTTTGGTGATTAAATTATCATAATGAATAATATATATATATATAAAGTATTCGTTAAGATGATTTAATCACCAATATACAGAATTTGAAATTTTGATAATTACCAACCAACATAGTTTTAAAATAAGAGTGGTTTGAAATGGCCAAAATCGAGTTCAAATATCCGTTACTCCGTGAAGCTAATAAAACCACATTAAAAATTTTTAAATTCAATCAAAATGAACATAGGATATAAAACTGAAAAATAAAATTTTTCACAGTTGCCGTAGGTCTATTATGAAGGTATGAAATTCTTCCTAAATTATCAAATTACATCTGTGTCTTCACTTCTAGGTATGTTCTGAAAACCATAGATTAAAAAAAAAAATCATAAAAGACAGTGGTATTACAGTATTATTTTAGATAATTGCAGCTTAGTGACACAAAATAAAAAAATTAAAAAGGGAAAAAATATTTTTAAAAAGACTGTTCAGATATAATAAAGATCAAAAAACAAATATAATTTAAAACATGTTTAGATTTAATAAAAATTTAAAAAGCCTTGCGTTTGATAATATTAGTGAATGAAAAATTTTGTATCCTGTTTCAAGGTATTAGACAAATAGATACCAACAAAACTGAAAAGCATTTTTTTTATCAGAAAACAAAATATATATTTCATAGGTGGCGCTGGTACAATTTGTTTGCCTTGTTTTCAGAAAATTAAATACATTTCTGCCTTTCGCAATTGCTTATACCTATTCGTTATTTAAGAATTTAGAAGAATGAGATTTTTTTTTCTGTATATCAATAACATTATTATGCCGCATTTAATTTTCCATGAAAGCTCAAGATTTGACATAAAATAAGTTTGAAAAAATGCTTGAAGAATGAAATGTAAGTTTGAAGAATGTGCCTTTGAATTTCTTTACGCGATTTTTTGCAGCCGTAGAGTTCTACATTGAATCACAACTGTTATTTAGATCTTTAATATATCAATGTTGCCAACTATAAATTATGAAATTTATAAATGTTCGACGGATTAAGAAGGAAACGATATCAAGTTGGCGTTAACTGAAATTTACATTAAAAAGAGTTGAATGGGAAGACATAGCGCCAACTAATTTGTCTCATAATTATCCTAAGTAACTGAAGCCCAAATTTCCCTCATTGTTCAAATAAAAAATCTAATTATTGTTAGTCATTTCGCTGTTTTGAAACTTTCTTACTGAACTTTAAAATATAAGATTTTCTTTTTTCCTAGTTCAGAGCAGCTTATCATTATATAGGTTAAATACAAAATTCCCATATTAGCATTATCATTCATATATTATTATAATTTTTATATATAAATTACATATACATATATTTGCAACCGCAAGTTGCATGCAAAGGTGAACAGGGAACTCAACTCAAAGGTGAACTTCAAAATCTAATCTTATAGCTCGAGAGTGTTAATTTGTTTGTTAAATATTAACGCAAAAATTGTGTTAAATATATTTCATATTTACTGTTGAGTATTTTTGTTCTAAAGCATGTTCAAACTTAAGTGGAAAAATTATTTTTTTGAAAAAAGAAATAGTTTTTGAAATTTAAGTCATTTTTTCATATAAACAAGACAATGGAATCATCCTAGCAGTATGATAACAGTAATTTATTTTGAAACAGTTTAACTTATGAAGAAAAATATGCAAAAAATGAGTGAATTGGATCTATTCTATAATATTTTTGCTAATACCTTTCACTTTTCTACTTTTTATTGTTTATAAATTAGTAATTTTATATTATGCATTAAATATATTTTTTCTAATTAATTTATTTATATATAATAAATTTAACTATAGAGGGTGTTTCGGAATTGCACGGCACTATTTTAGGTATGTGTTCTCTAACACAAAATAAGCAAAAAAGTTCATATTAACATATATCTCAAACTCGTTTATTAAACAGATATCAAAGGCTAAAGATTTATTATTTATTATTGCTATTTATGTATTATTATTACAACATTTAGAGTAACTGTTCAAAGGGACCTCCGTTATGTTGAATGCAACATTGAACAGGACGAATCCGTGCTTCTCTGGCTCTTCGTATAGCATCAGGATGGTGCTTGATAGTTCCTGTGGCTTCCACGATCCGATTTCTTAGCTCTTCTTGCGTACCAACTGCCGCAGAATAAACCATAGACTTCATCCAGTCCCACACAAAATAATCTAATGGCGTTAAATCCGGAGATCGTGGTGGCCATTTAACATGTCCGTTTCGACCAACCCATCGGTCTCCATAAGTTACATTTAAATAATCAGTGACACTATGAGAAAAGTGAGCTGGAGAACCGTCGTGCATAAACCACAGCCTTTGCCTAATGCCTAGCGGAATATCTTCTAGGAGTTAAAGATTATTTTGCAAAAAATGCAAGTAAGATATTCCTGACAGCCTAGGTGACAAAAAGAAGGGGCCAATGATATTGTCGCCTAGAAGACCACACCAGACATTTAAAGAAAAGGTATGTAGGTAATGTCCAACAGCAGTCGTATGAGGGTTTTCTTCAGCCCAAGTATGGGTATTTCGAAAATTAAGAATCCCGTTTCATGTAAAGCAAGATTCATCAGTAACCAAAATGCAGTTCAGGATGTTAGGATCTCGTGTGCATTGTCTAATTAACCACTAGGAAAAATTTCTGTGCTTGCTATAATCTCGTGATAATAAATCTTGCCTACTCAATACGTGAAATGGATACAATTGTTGTTCGCGTAAGTTCGCCATACGCTGGTAGAGGAAACATCGAAACGACGTGACAATCTTCTGGTACTAGTAGTAGGAGATAACTGAACAGCATCGAGTATTTCTTCTTTGCAGTTCGTCGAAATCTTTGTCGAACGGGGTTTACTCGTATAGGTTTTAGCGTGCCATTATCCCCAATGTGTCTTTCAATGGCCTCAAACGTTTTACGATTTGGTACTCTTCGGTTAGGAAATTTTTCACGATATCTTCTAACAGCAGCAGCACCTTTTTGTTTCTATGTACCATGCCATAAGTTAAAAGCTTGTCTGTTTGTTCTGCAAAAGTGAATAAATTTGCGGTATCTCCCATGATAATCATACATTGAACTGTCGCACAGTATTCACTCACACTAGAACACACAGAACTAGACAAACAGATGAGCAACTACTGTCATTGCTTATCGTTCATTTGTATATCAGGTGATTAAAACCTGTAAAACCGGTAATTGTATTAAACACGCTAAACTTTGTACAGTCAGTCTTAATGTAGTAAATAAATAATAAATCTTTAACCTTTGATATCTGTTTAATAATTGAGTTTGAGATAAATATTGATATATATGAAATGTTTTTATTATTTTGTGTTAAAGAACACACCTAAAATAGTGCGGTGCGATTCCGAAACACCCTGCAACATAACACGGCTTAAGCTGTTTATCAAAAGAAATTTTTTTTTTAACATCTGATTCTCATATCTTAAGTTTTATTATACATTTTTATATTACTATTAAGATATTAAGATTCAGTTTTCCTTACCAACAGGAAATGCAATTTTATTCAACTAATAAAATGCGATACAATGCAATTCGACTAATAAATTAGAAGAAAAGATAAATAAACTGTACATGAATTACTTTATCAGGAATCTATTGATAATTATCAATATGTTGTGTCTGTCTATAGCATTTTTATATGCATTATAAAATTTATTTTACCTGACGTCATAATCTATTCGATTGTGTCTAAGCGTTTGTTTTCTGTGAGGAAATTAATTAATTGAATTATATATTAAAAGCGTGGCTTAATTATTTGAAAAAAAAAGTTTAGCGTTGGTGGGCATATAATATTTTCGATTTAATTAGCATAACGTGTTAAATTAGCATACAATTTATAATGATAAAATCGGGTTTAAACCCAGAAAAAAATAATAAAACACTGCATCAAACGTGGGATTTCAGAAGTATTGTGTTTTTAAAATATAATACATCATGTTCTTGGTAAAATATACAAAGTAATATGAAAGATATGAAGGGTAGGAGGTGTTTACAGTCGACAATTACGTTATTTTTATTTAATGTTGTTTAAATCTCCAATGAATAAAGACTAGACGGTTTCCTAATATACAATAATAGAAGATCGTATATGTATACACTGGCTCACAGTGAAATTAATACGCCCTGTCGAAAAAAAACAAAAAAACTTTCAATAGTTATAGGAAACAAAACACGAAATTTTTCAACACATTTAAGTATAGTATCAATTTAAATATAAAAAAAACATTACTACTACAACTCATGAGGAGTTTTGTAGTTCAGTACATGGTGGAGACTGAATTGTTTCTTAGACAACCGTTGTGCAGGGAAGTGATTTGTCTAAGATAACGCTCAACTCCCAGGATATTGAGGATCCAATATATAGAGGTTCGGTGATCCCCAGATCCCAAAGGACCCATCTTCTGTTGATAACAGCTTAAATAAAATCTGTCCCCCTGTTAAAATCTGTCTTAATCTGGATTTGAGCCCGGGACCTTCGGCATGGCACTTCAGCGATCTACCACTGAGCAACTTTGCTCCCTTCAAATATCTAAAACTAATAAAATTAAAATTATTTAATTATTAATTGAATATTTAAAAAATTAACAAACAAAAACTGAATAAATAATTTCACAGTCAAAATGATACGCCTTATTCCTTATTAACATTTTATGAAATTCAATTTGAACTTACTGGCTTCCCTAAGCGTTCGGATAAATTCCGTGGCTATTTTGAGTGCACTCTTACTTAGATTTTGTTTTCTTCCAAGTCTCATCCCTATCACTTAAAATTTACACGCGCGTGTGGTAAGAATATGTATATGATTCTTCGTAGTTAAAACATGCTAAATGATAATGGGTCAATCTTTTGTTTTATTATCATAGTTTCTCTGTTGCTGCAAACTTCTTATAAAATCTGAGAAGTATTGTGATAGATACTTGATAATGAGTACCTTTGTATTACTAAGTTTGTATCTAGATTATAATATAAATTAATATAGATGTTAATCTATTTATCCATTGTTAATACTTAGCGCTGTATATAAGAAAAGAGCAATGGTGATCTAATTTCGCGGGTACTTTTGGTATAATTTCGTCACTGAGGCTAAAAGCTAAGTGCCCCCGGAACAGCGGCTATAAATCTAAAACAGAGCCAAGTCTCGTCACGTATCTTTACCCAATAATATCCTAACAGCCAACAACTTTTAAACACGGATTTCTCCTAATCCTAAAAAGTATATCGTAATAAAAACTGTTCTCGAATGGTACAACTAAATCATTATTCTGCGTCGCATATGACAGAACATTAATCATACAAGCAAAAAACTGATAATGCAGAATAATGAGACTGTTAATTTGAGATACAATTTTCCTGTATACATTTAATCTTTTTTTGCTGCCTTGAGAGTGCCTGAATTGCCTAATTGTTTATTCTGTCTTATGATCTTTAAATCTTCCAATTATATCCTAGCAATTATGTATGGCACGTTTGAAAGTTATGCTCTAATAATGTAACAAATATAAAATGTATAATTGTTAACAATTATTGTTTATAAGCGGGTCTATTGAACGATCTTTATCATTGTTCACTTTTTTGTTAAACTGAAATTAAAAATGATTATGTTATTTGTTGTTTGAAGTTATAATTTCGTAATTTCATCAATAAAACGCGAAATGTTTTCATGAAATATCTAGTTTTATAAGTACCTTAAGTGGTTATTTTCACTTTTCTCACAATACACGATTGGCTCTCTTGATGAGTGAAAATAAATTGTTTTCCAGAAGTTTGCCCCCTCTTCGATGTGTGTGAACTAAGCCGGTCATCTTGGGTTCAATGACAGATGTGAAATATCTTAAATTCTGTTTTTAAATATATAAAATGTAAATTCTTATGATTAAAGCCCTTCAGTTTTTTTATATATTTTAGTACATCTCCTAAAGCGTACGCGGTTATGCCTTTAAAAAGTTAATGTATTTAAGTACATGGGTTCTTATTTGGATGCTACCGGATCATCTGAGTATGACGTCAGAAGAAAGGTAGAGTAAGCCCGCAAGGCTACCCGAATGCTGCATCCGTCTGTATTCAAAGATGAAGGCAATTGAGATGGATTTCTGGGGGAGGTGTCTCCGTGTCACGAGGTTGGATAAACTAAGAAACAAAAAAATTCGGCAGAGGATGGACATGGATGTATCTACAAATGAAAGGATCGAAGAGAATGTCTTTCGAATGTTGGCCAAACCGAGTCCTCGATTGGGTTCCACCAGGGAGGAGAGGACGCGGACAGCCCAGAAGCAGGTGGATGGAGGGAGTCCAGGAGGAGATAGCAGGCCAAGGTCTTCAAAAAGAGCAATGTCTGGATCTAAGGGCTATAAACTATGTAGTACATCTCCCATAAAAGAAGTAAAAATTGAAAGGAGATTTTAGTTTGATTTTATATTATTATATGTACACGATTAGCTATGAGGCTATACTAGCACTTACAAAATGAAATGAGAAACATTGAAGTTATTAGCAGAACTGTGGGGTATTAGAACTTGTATTCATGTTTTTAAATCCTGGCCAAGTCCTATCGAAAGATATCCACTTTTCTTTAGTTTTTCGAATATTAATGCACCTCCAGGAGACGACAGATGATGACCGATTAGATAATTCAGCTGTCTAAAAAAAATATGTTAATAGATGCTAAGTTACATCAAACAATTATTGTATCGTACTTTAACTAAAACGACAAAAGTTATCGATCTATGTCTAATACAACTAATATAAAGCCGTGTAATGCTTGTTTACTCTGAGAACATTTTTTTTAACAAAAACAAAGCTAAGTTCAGATTTAACAATATTCTCCGAGAATAACCAAAGTCAAATTATAAAATATACTGAGGAAAGATGCCTAAGGATGTTTCCATTACAATTATGCCGGAAGGTGATTATCCACCATCCTTACCTTACCACAGGTGCAGATCACATTTTATAAATGTCACTAACGCTAACAGTCCAGCGCTCCTTAAAGGAGTAAAATCATTAAAGCGTAAAACGTATCGACTTAGCCTCATTCATAATTCTTGTTAATTCATAAGTCTCATGAATGAAATAGAAATATAGTAAATAATGAATGAAAAATTCTCATTTTTATAACGTACGAATCGAAAATTCTTTATAACTTATAGAAATGAAGAAAATTGTAGTTAATTTCTACCTTGAACCTGACATCTGTTTTCTTCCATTATAGTATCTGGTAGAGACAGTAGTGTTTCTAGGATAACGTTTGTGCAAGGAGGTGATTTGTCCGAGAACACGCTCAACCGCCAGGATTTCCCTCTACAATGGGTACCCTAGCATTATAGAGGATGTGTGAGACCCAGGAGGGTTTCTAGATCCTACAGTATTCATATTGTTATCAGACTAAATAAATTATCTGTCACAGCCATTTAGAACCCGGGACCTTTGGCACGGGACCTCAGCGCTCTACCGTTGAACAAAACCCGCTGCAATACAAAAATATAAATTTTATATCTAAAAGTTTGGGACCCAAACTGAAAAAGTCTTAAAAGCTTTCGACATTTCGTCTTGAATGTTTGATGAAATAGTTCTTTTCTAGAATTGTTCACTTTTTTCGTTCGAGGTATTGTAGTCAGGTGACAGCAATTTAAATTCAATCTGTACGAATTTCAATTTATCATGCTCATGCCTAGGATAAAAATTTTTTTGGTTTGATCTACTCTATGAGAGAAATCTATTTGACACTATTCTACAATTTAATGAGAAAAAAACAACACATTCATAAAACTAAAATGTCTTAAATAGACTGATATACAGATATATATTTATATACATATATATATATATATATATATATATATATATATATATATATATATATATATGAATTTATTTCATGATGAAGAATTTATTTCACGATTTCTTTAGCTTTTCTCTCCGTTAAGCCATAATAAATATCAAATCTTAAATATTTTAAACAAAAGTGACCTAAAATATTTCGGCAACGATAAAATATAGTATGGTAGAAATGATGAAATAAAATTGAAAATTTGTAGGCGAAATTCAGTAGAATCTACTTTATTTACTCAACCATTCTTGTTCAGATGTGGCTGTACGGAATATACCAATGCCACCCCTATTGGGGAAAAAGGAAAAAAAAAACAAAAAAAAAACCATTCTTGTTTTTTAATAGAGGTTGTAGTAAACAAATTAAGCATTTGAGATTTAAACTTAAATACTTAGAATCATCTTTGAAAATTAACTCTATTTAATATGGTAGTTTATTAACTCATAATAAAAATATCATACTATACCGATCTTCAAACTTTGATATTCTCTAAAATGCACCTCATAATCGCTTATAACTATTAATAATTTACAGAAAAATTCTATTTCATTACCTAATTGTTTATACGCTATAAGTTTTTAACCTAAAAAAACTCTAATCTATTCCATTGTTGTAAAAAAAATCCATATTACAATTTCTTCTTGATTTTTATTGAAATTGTATACTTTATTATTAGATATATCCCTTCCCTGCAAGAACTGATCCAAGACATAACGAGCATTACCCTTTGTGGCTGTTTGTATCTTCCTTCCGACGATATACTCATTTGACATTTGTGAAATTATGTTTAAATGCCATTTGTTGAATATTTTATGTTATTATAAAAATACAACTAAATAATTTTTTTTTTTTTGTGTGGTTAGTATATTTTGACGTTTTTAATTGCACCAGTAAAGCGGACACCCAGACATTTATGATGACATTTGCTAGCTTACAGAATCCTTCTGTTTGTTGATATTTTACGATGATACAACTATGTAAAAATGTCAATTTCGTAAGCAAGCAAATTAAAGTCCTATTTAGCTTTCTATAAAAACTCCTTATTTTACTTCAATCCATTTATTATACAATTAAAATTTCTAAGAAAATGGTCCCCAATTGAGTTAAATCGCACCTTCACTCCATTACAACCCCTGATTAAGACCCGCAATGCTGATCGAAAAATTGGCTTTCCAATAAACAGTTCTCCCTAATTATGAGGATTTTTCAAAATTTCTAAGGTTTCATGATTACCTCAGGAAACACTCCTGGAAAGAACAAAACCACGAGCCTTATAGTTTAGTGGGAATAACCTCTCACCTTGACAGCCCGTGATTGATCAGCACTCGATCTGAAAAAGCCAAATATCAGTCCGCATTATGTGAGACCTACCACTAATGTTATAGTCTCTCTCAGTGCAACTTTATAGGTTCATCTTTAATAATTAAGGGGTTCTACTCAATCTTATAAAACAATAATTTGGAAAATAACTCAATAATTGTATCCACTTATATACTATCATAATCGTTAGTTTAATCAAGTAATGCTATTCCAGGACCGGTCTATAACTATGAGAAAAAAGGTAGCGAACTATCGCGTTAAACGAAATTGCTAGACAAACCAGCAAAAAATGTAAAAAGCTCAGATTTAAAATGTAAAAAAAGAACTATGAGAAAAATTGTTTGACTATACTTGCCAAATATGTAAAAAGTCAATGTTTAAAATTATCTATTTAGTGAACATAACCTTTTCTACCCACGTTGTAGATCCTTCATCGCGACGAAGGCAGTCTTTACCTATGTTTAATACTATTCATATATTAATCACTACTGTATGTTACTTCATAATAGATCTTGCTGAGAGCTTGCGATTAAAACTTAAACGAAATTCGTGCATTATCCATATCCTGGACCTAGAGCTGTAAAATTTGGCAAAACGAGCTCAATTTGTGGTACTACTTTCCCTACCCATCGCTGGGTGTGCGTCGCAATATTATAATAATATTGTTGCCGGCCGCTTCTCTCTTAGACCTCGTTGACATCTGGGAACGGCTGGTTGGGAAACAAGCAATAGTCAATGGCACCTATGGAAAACTTGCGAAAGAAATGAACCCAAAACATCTTCAAATCCAAAACAAAACACTACTATATTTAAAAAATTGAAGATACACCCCAACTTCTAATAATCATTACATCAAAAAATGAGGAAAAAATGTTTATTGTCATGATTGATTGGGTCTGTTGTCAACTGAAACTACTACCTGGCTACACCCGGTATCTAGTTAGACTACACTAAAAAGAGAGATTCCTACTTTGAAAGTATATCTTTCTTCTGATCGGATCACGACCCTTCTTCTCGGGATCACCAGTCTTCCAACTTATTATTTCGACTTATTTGGAAAAATACGATCTTTAAAAAAGTTAATTCCCGCTAGCGTAAACGTTTTCACAACTCTCTCGTAAGGTGCGCCCTAGCGGATACATTTGGTTAATGTCTTTCTATCCCATGGGAATAATTCACAAAACCTGACACAAGTCTCTAACGTTTACAGAAGCTGTGCGTGGAAACAGATTGGGCTGAAACATCTCCACCACTAATGAGATTTTATTTTCTTGACAATACAATTTCTTAATCTGATTAAAAATTTTATATTTTATTTTATTACAATAGTTTATAATTTATTATAAAAGTGAATAAATAAGTAATTAATAGTTATTCTAGTGCGAAATTCAAAGTGTCAAGGCCTGAATTACTCGTTCTTTGCCTACGGCTCTTAGAATAATTTCAAGTCGAAAACCTTCTCAAGTTGATAACTCTCTTATAAGAATTTATTCTCAGGGAAAACTTCTAGCGTCAATACTTGCAAAATTCCAGTGTTGTATATCTAAGGAATTGTTTGTTGTTACTAAAGGTTTGGATTATACCTCAACCTGTATTTATTATATTTGCTCAAATAAATACAATATCTATTACTAATCTGACGTTCTTTCGAGATGAATTGGCAATTTTAATTTTTTCCTGTTGGAAATGAAATGTTTTGATGAATGTGAACTTTCTTTACAATTAGTTTCTTACCTCCCAGTCTTAACTCTATAACCTTCTTAACCATAATTTTTCATTTTTTTTTTGTTTATGTTCATTAGTTTTAATGTCCTTGGATAAGCGAGTTTTTCCGCAATTGCTCTAAGCTTTTCATCATATACCTTGAGGAAACTTGCAGCCAGAGGATATATATTGCTTAAAGGAAAAATTCTACAGGAAAAGAGAAGAAAGAGCACCAAGTATGCGCAACTATCTTATACATACACTATAAAGTAATAGGAATAACGATAGGAAGGGCTACTGCTAAACAATGCCCTTCCTTTTGCACAATTTCATTACATTTATTGTTCTCTTACAACGACAAGTTCGCTTTCAGCACAAAGTGATTCCAGGAAAAGGAAATAACTGCACGTTTACAAAAACAAATAAAATATACAAGGGATTGGATGAGCTGGTTTATACTGTAGCTTTTATTACATGACCGACCTATGGAGCTGAGAGGTGTGCTACTGGAAAACACGAAAGGAGAGAGTTAAAAAATATAATTTTTAAACCAATCACATTGAAATATCTGTTATAACAATTAATGGAAACAAGAAATGTGAAAATTATATAATAATTAAATTATTACGGAAAACCTTATCTTCAGTTTAAAAATTCGCTGTTGTTTTTTTTTGGTTTTTGTTTGCTTACAAAAATAACTTTTGGGCAAATGTTAATATTCTAACACAAATTAACATTTTAAATAACATTATTTTCTCTAATAAAAAAAAATTTAAATAATGATGTATATAATGATATATCGTTCCTTCAAACGAACGAAGAAAAAAAATGCTGTACCACTACAACCAGTGAACGGGTCCGAGGTTTAGTACATGATAGAGACTGTACTGTTCCTGGAAAACGGATATTTAGGGAGTTGATTTGTCCTAGATCACGCCCAACCGCCAGATTTCCTCCCCTTATTATTGGTACTCACTTTATGGAGGCTGGGTAAGCCACAAGAGGGCCATAGATTCTATATAATCCATCTCCGAGTGCTAAATGAAATTAAATATAAAATAAAAATGAAATAACAGACTTAATGAAAGTCTTGCCCACAGCGGGATTTGAACCAGGATTTTCAACCACTGAGCCTTTAGTAAGTTTTTTTTTTTTTAGTTTAGCCTTCAATAGCAATTCAGGAACGACATATCTGATATTCCATTTCCAACGGTTTTTATGTATGTAATAATGCCATATTTTGGGTTGTATAATGATTGATGTTGAAGTTTTATGGGAGTAATAGCCTAAGTTAAAATAAAAAAAGTTTCAAGCTTTTAAAAATTCTCTGATGGTTAATAAAAGAATTTCAATGACATCATTAACATAAGAATGGTTTGCTTTACCAATACCCAATTTTTTTTTTAACTCATCTGATTTAATTTTGACAAGACGGACCTTTCAAATCCCTCTATTGAAAAATTGGGTTTTTGAGTTCATATTGTTCTTATGAAGGAGCGATATCATATTATATAGTATTAACAAACCCAGCATAGAAAGCACATACCAGAACAATAAATATAATACTACGCTAACCACCTTAAAAGCCGCCACGATTTTTTATTTACATATTTTACGATCATACTTTTAGTTTTATTTTATTACTATTTACTATTTACATATTTTTTATGAAAATAGCAACAGAAGGTCTTGAAATGAATGACTAAATAACGTTCATTGTATGTATAAGAGTATATTAAACGCATTATTATGCAGATTAGAACGAGATACTAACTTATAACAGTTTTAATTTATTACACAAAAAACGAAAAGAAAAAATGAAATTTTAAAATTCATAAAGCTGTCTTGTTAGGGCCCTTGTTAGGATTATTAAAGTTTCCCTTGTCTTCTTTATTTTTTAATAACTCGTTTCTTATGTGTCAGATATTGCACCTTGTCCAGTAACCGAAAGATTTAATACTCTTATATCACTTGCCCACGTGGGATTATTATTACCGCTTTCATTTTCATCGATTTTTGTGTGAGGTTTATTTTAAACTTCCATAGAAATCTTTTAGATTACCTAATTCGGTTTATAAACATATGGATTTTACTATTACATGATATATGAAAAAAAATATTATGAGGAAAAATACAAATAGGGAACTGGAATTTCAAGATTTGTGATGAATACATGTACCTGGATAGTATGATGACTTACGAAAATGGAGTTAGATATCTGTTCAGTATACCGAAACTATTTTGTTGTAAAAGGATGTCCAGAAAAGCAAAGTGCCTCATATATAAAAGAATTGTGAGACCAATCGTGACATGTGGATGTGATACCAAATATTGCCCCTTTAAAATTATTAAAGGACCCTTGAAGTATGGGAATATTGTGCCGTTCCTTGATAATAGTGTGCCAGTCTTCCCTGGACATATTGCTCAACTGGTTCACACCGAGTTCTCTAAGGTCCTTTTCCACACCCTAACCATCTTCTAGGTCTCCCTCTCCTCCTGGTGCCATACATCTTACCAAGTAGGGTCTTTTTGGAGCTCTGTTCTCCTCCATTTTAAGTACATTGCCCAACCATTCTATTCTCCTTCCTTTAATAAACTGGACTATGTCGCACGATTCAAATAGCTGAAGGAGGGTGGTTCTCCACTCATCTTCCACCAGGAGAGGTCCATGTATCTTCCAAAGAATTTATCTTTCTTCTTCTCAGAAGATTCTTAAGCCAATTACTGTAGAGGTGCAAAACTTCCATGTTTCCGTTGAATGTATCATAATAAGTCTTATAAGCTTCTTATACAATCTTATCTTTGTAATCCTTGATAAAATTAGATTACTAGGAGGAGATTTTAATATAGTTTAAAAACTTATTACTTCAAAAATATGATTGATTTATTTCATTCTTGAAATTTTGTAAGGTACGCAGATTTAAAAGTCTGTTGGATTGCGAATTTGAATTTTTACTTGAATACAAAATAAAGCCCGATACCCTCGTGGAATATTCTAGACCACAAAAGTTCTAAAAAAATTACGGACAGGAAGTTTTGAGGACGTTGAAGCTCACAGTCCCCTACAATAGCAAAGCGGTATCACTTGTCCCCTGTCCATCAGTCCATTGTTTTCACCGAATTAATCTTGTTCAATGATGAAATACATCAATGCAGTCACCTGTTTTATATTGTTCGTAATAAATAAATCATCAATATTGGTTAAGATTTTTTATTCATAAAAGTAAGATAAAGAATGTAGTAATCAAAGAACTAAGACGAATAATGTTCGACAAAACCATAATACAATCATACATTAGAATTCGTATAATTTTTAAGATAAGTCAATTCTTGTCATATTTATTTTTCCTTCACTGATTCCTATTTCCTATTTCGAAGGGGAAAACGGCTATGTTCCCGATATATTTGTAAATATAATATTTTTATTGGAGTTCTGGTGGATTCTCCACTCAGCTCAGTAATTCTTTGTTCCCTCACCTTAATCCATCAATCATAGACGCTATTGACGAGAAACGCTGGGATACCAGGGTCTCATGTTTTCTATCAAGCCTACTCCTGCTCAATTTAAGATCATTATGATTTCTTTCCAAACCGACCACCTCAGAGCTACACGTTTGGAAGACACACTTTCCAACGAGTGTCAAGTTTCCAGTATTTAGGAAGCCGTATAAATGAGAATTTGGATGAGGAGGAGGAAATCAGAGCCAGGATAGTATTAGGTAATAAAGCATGTTTTGGAATGTCAAAGCTCCTGAGAAGTAAGCTCCTTAGCCTAAAGTCCAAGCTGATGATATATAAAACCGTGATTTGGCCAGTAGTGACATACGCTGGTGAAACCCTCACACTGAATAAATCCAGCGTGGAAAAGCTGAATAGATTCGAAAGAAGAGTTCTTCGGCAAATATTCGGCCCAGTTCGAGAAAACGACCAACTCAGGATCAGAAGGAACAAGGAGCTAAGTGAGCTATATGGAGACCTAATGATATCGAGCTTCATCAGGATGCAACGCATCAAGTGGCTGGGCCACTTATATAGGATGGGCGAAGAAAGAACAGCTAAAAAGCTGTATAAAGGAAATCCGGATGGAGTAAGACCTCGAGGAAGGCCCAAAGCTAGATGGAAGGATGCCGTCTGTGAAGATCTGAGGCTATGTAAGGTCTCCATCACTCGAGCAGGCGATCGGGACGATTGGGGTAGAGCGGTTGAGCAGGCCAAGGACTTCTTTATGAGTCTGTCACGCCAATAATGTAATGATTTCTTAAATGATTATTATTTCAAGTTTTTTTTTACCATTGCGATTATTTTTTAATTAATTAATATACGATATGAATGAACTCTATAATCACTGTTACCATTTCCTGGATTCTGACAGAATGTAATATTAATAAATAACAATAGGAAAATGAAAGATCAGTTCCATTAATTATGAAAAGGAAATTAGAAAGAATTAATACTTAGATATTATTTATTAAATAGTCTATAATTTATTCTTTTAAAACTACCGTTTTTTCGAAAGAAATTCTTTTGTTTCTGACGCCATCTCTTCTGGTTCTCCCAACGGATCTGCGAAGGCACCTCATTTCTGCTGCCGTTATGCGACTAGACTGCCTGTCCAGCATTGTCCAACTTTATCCGCCTGGGTTTGTTAATACTATACTATATCATACCGCTCCTTAAAAAAACAATGTCATATTTATTTATATTTTATATTTTGATTGTAATAATCGTTTAAATGTAGATAGATAAAGTCGAAAAGTTTAATAATAGTCTGTTAGCAATATTTCAGTATTTCCATTATAAATTCCAAGTTCGCCATATCCTAAAAAGTAATAATGATTAATAATTATCTTTATTATTTTTAGTTGTAATTAACATGAAAAACTGTATTAAATTTTTAATATTGTAGAATACTAACCAATTAATCAATTAATGTACTAGCCAAAGTTTAGAAAAATAGTCGTTATTGGTCTTGATATACCCAAATAAATAAATTTATAGACTTTATAAATTTGTATTTTCTTATATTGCTATATCACATAATATAGCAACCCTATCGTTTTTATTTTATGATTAATAAGCAATCTAAATTTACTAAAACATTTGACAAAACCTCGGTTAAATATAATTCACAAATTTAAACAACCCAAAAAACAAACCTATCATGGCAATAACATATCAACTGTCAGGGATTGATAATGTTAACAGGTTTAAATCCTCGTTAAAAGATTAGCGGATTCGTGTTCAAAACCATTTTTAGAGATCGATTATCGCTAAGTCAACAAAACCTTAATCGCAAAGCTGACAAAAAGTGAAGTGCTTCATAAACAAGTTAAGAATAATAAGTATCAATATATCGGCTAGATCAAGTTTAGTTTCCGTGAGGAACAAAACAGTATGTATTTAATGTCTATGCGTGTAAGCAGAAGTTAATCGTTCAGTGGCCTACAATTTCTTTAATTCTTAAAAAATCTATTCTCAATAATAGAGAAACGATTTCTTTAAAATTCATTCATTGTTGATATAATTGTTCATTATTTGTTCATTCAGGATGTAAATAGTTGGGGGGTGCAGTCAAAATAAACACCAAATAAGTGAGGACTTATTTTTTATTTGTGCCGACGTTGTCCTCACTTATTTGGTGTTAATTTTGACTACACCCCCCAACTATTTATATCCACCATTATTACATTCAACATGATCCCTGAAATAATTGCTTTGGATAGACATGGCAGTGGACCATTTTACTTTCACTTTCATATATATGAAAAACGAACATTATTACAATTTTGAAAAAGTTTCGAATCAGGGTGAAAATCAAGCGTGAACTCAAGTGTGTGTACCTGCGTGATTTACTTCTGTACCTTACCAGGTTACCACCTAGTAGCTGTCAGTACTGGTAACTTAGTAGCTGTCTGTACCTGGTAACTTAGCAGGAAGTATTATATGGCTTATACACCTACCCAATTTAAGGTACTTTATACGCGCAGCTATACAGTAGCAACTTTTGCAAAAATCTACTTACCAGACGTTTTTAGTTTACCGACGAATGTACCGATTTTTAGCCCAAAGTTTTCTAACTTTTCATTTATCCTATACATCGCTGAAATAATAAAGAGGGAAAAAACGTTTAAAGACTCTTTGCTAAGTCATTTACTACAGCCTTGTAAATGTATCGAATGTAAAACAAAGTAAGCAAGTAAAATGTATTGAAACAAATATATCTTTAGCTTTTTGCTGAGTTATTAATTTATCGCACACCGGTTTTAGAGAATTTTTCTCTTTTTAAGCCATGATAGTATTAACAAAGGGTTGGGTAACCGTCCAATTAAGTCTCCTTTTATTCAAGAAATTCTTCCTGTCCGCTTATTCCATAGATATCATTAAATGTTTGTGCATGTAATTTTAATTTTTTCTTTGAAGGTTTTCTATTTTAAATTATTTAACAAACCAGAGAACAGTTTTGGACTTCATCTTTGTAGTTATAAATACAAATTGGCTATTATTGGTACGACTAATAGTGCAATAATTAATAACGATAAATGTACATAGTATAGTTGCAGTGATCGCTACAAATGAATGTCTTCCTTTTATCCAAGACAAAAATAATCGAGAATATAAAAGACACTAGATTTTCTCTGGATTCCTCATTTTATTTTATTTTTCAAAAATATATCATTTTTTTAAAATATTATATTCCATTTATTTTAATCTTC
This sequence comes from Troilus luridus, assembly GCA_964056705.1. Taxonomy (NCBI): domain Eukaryota; kingdom Metazoa; phylum Arthropoda; class Insecta; order Hemiptera; family Pentatomidae; genus Troilus; species Troilus luridus. Next base: position 22,428,512 of record OZ057415.1, on the reverse strand, counting down.
AGTTTTTTCAGTACAGAATAGTTTTTTTGAAAAAAATTCACAACCCCAAAATAATTTTTAAAAAAGGTTAGGTTTTTCTTTATTTTTTCATCTAATTTCTAATTCGAAATTTTGGAAGCTAGGCGTATCCGTACTAATAAACATCTGAACCATATATTTAAAACGTTAAGACTTAAGAAACTGAACGGTCACCTGTGGTTTAGTGGTTAGCGTAACAAACTACTAAGCCCAAGATCGCGGGTTCGTAGCCCGGCAGGTGACCCTAGGATTTTTTAAGGGAGTAAAAAATCCTTAGTTACGCCGTCCTTCGGAAGGGAGTTAAACGGGGGTCCCGAGCCTTGTACGATGTCAGGTACTCGTTAAAAATCCCTATCCTAATTAAACCTGGATAGGCAAAATTTAGAGCTCCCACTGTAGCATCGTCCGATTAGCCATAGCAGCATAAAGTGGTGTTAAATAAACAACTAACTAACTAACTTAAGAAATTGATTTTATACTAGTGTTTACTATTACACTAGAACTACTCTATTTTTTTAAATATGGCTACTGAATAGTATTTGCAATTTTGTTTAGCCATTCAACGCCAGTTTCTGCTGCGAATTTTTTTTTCGTATTCATTCCAGAACTTGACTTAGAAAAAAAATCAAAATCCGATTTCTCGCGATCCTTATTAATCCATTCTCATTTTAATTAAGAGAAAGACAAATTAAGTATCTAAAATGGGAAATTTCTTTGTTTGTTTCCTTCATGGGCGATTATTTCGGTATTATATATTCGGAACATTTTCATGCATATACTTCAATATCCCTTCAACAAGCCTACTACCTTATACTATAGTATAGAACGAAGAAAATGGTCCGGATGGAGGAAAAAACTCACTTAAATAGAAAGAATTGTTTTCCAACAGAACTGCTTTCCAATAAACAGTTCTCCCTATTTAACCCATTCGAGACGACGATTTTTTTCGAACACAGTCCCCAGAAGCGAAATTTTTGTTTCTTTATATTCTTAATTTTTAAAAAAACATGTTTACTATGGAAATCATCCAATTCGAGAGTGAATTCACATAAATAAGATCATTGCACACCGGGTGTGCAGATTGCTCCTCGGAAATTTTTTATTGGGAGGAGCGGATTGAACACCATCTGTATTGTAAGGTAAGGTAAAATGAAAATACATCATTAAAAAATGTACAAACATTTATTTCAAAAATAGTTATGTTAAGGCCAAATGAAGTAGTGACCTTATAAAGTATTATTAATTTTAATCATAAAAAATTAAATCATTTTTTCTTAAAAGAAAGAACATTATCTTTTCTTATTTTTCACATTTTATTTAATATAATAATTTAAACGTTTAATTTCATAATTGTTTAGAATAATTTAAAATGTAATTTTATTTGGGTTAGATATAAGTGTAATATTTGTAGTAAGTGTGAAAACATATGTTATAAAAGTGACGAGAGAAAAACAAAAGAGAGTCGATCGGCTTTTGTTCGCTCCGGCTAGACCGAGCCAGTCAGTGTTGACGCGAGCCCTTAGCCGTGCACATCGTATGCTCTATAGGAGCCCAAAGTTGTTTTGTGTGAATTTGAAGAAGATACTAATTTGCTGCCCACCTGCAGGTGTAATTAGTTTAAACCTCGCCATCGATTCGACCAATTCGAATTGACCCAGTCGATCATCTCAACGTCTTCGCTCGCCCTGCCGACGAAAATACTCTGTCGTCTCAACATCCAGCTCGCCCTGCCGAGAATCTACTATCTACTGGAAACTACTTCGACAGACAGATAAGAGTTTTCATTACTATATCATTGCAATCAGAAAACCGCATAAACATTCATTATTTTGTAATAGATTTTATTTGTAATTTAATAGAGTTAAATTTACTATCGTAAGATTAAATAATATTTGTTTTCTTTTGTTATTAATTAGTTGTTGATAATTTAGTTAATATTAGTAACTTCATTTCTCATTATAAAAGCGTTTAAATTGTTCTTTAATTTAATTAATTGTTTTTCATTCTCAAAATTATTAGTTATTTAATTTATGAAAATTGATTTATATTATTAGTTTAATAAAAGGTTACATTCAAAATGACATGCGGTCTGGTATAATTGAATCAGAAATTTATTTTCCTTATCCATTTCGGAGCTCTCATCGAAAGGTCCAATAACTATTTCGAGGTTGCTCAAACATAAAATTGGTCCTCCGGCGGCCGGATCGCACGTCATTACTGGAACCGTTTTAAATTGATAATATAATTTCTCTATCTTCTTATTCATTTTATTTGGTCTAATTTTACTCTTTATAGGTTTTGTCCATTTTTTTTAAATTTGATTTAATAATGGCCCCTAAATCAGATCAAAATAAACCCGAAAGTAAATTGTACGTTATTGAATGCGAACTCAAGGATTTAGCTCAAGACATATTGGAAACGCGAACTATCGGGTCCAATATTTCTACCCGCCCTCAGGATAAAAAAATATTAAATGCTTGTCTATCACGATTAGATAGCACCTTCGATAAATTTTTAGAAAAAATTAATGAAGCTAGATCTCTCGCGAAAATTCTGGGCGACGAATCGATAGATCGTTTTGACTCTCTTCGATCCGAAACTCGATATAATTATTGCGAAGCATTGTCTTTTGGAGTCGCTGGGGAGGGTGAAGTTGCCTCCAACCAATCCGGAAGTGCTGACCACAGTCAGCACAGTGTCGAATCTCATATTAAATTGCCAACCATTAACCTGCCGTCTTTTAGTGGTATTATTTCGAATTGGGTGTCCTTCAAAGATACGTATTTATCATTAATCCATGACAACACGAATCTGAGTAATATTCAGAAGTTCCATTATCTGAAGTCAGCCTTAAAGGGTCAGGCACTTCAAACCATCTCGACAATAGAATTGACCTCCGAAGGTTACGAACAAGCCTGGGATGCTTTACAAAAGAAATATGATAATAAGCGGATCCAAGCCACACACTACCTAGTCAATATGTTCAATTACAAACCTGGTACCAAATTCGATTTACGTTCCTTGGAAAATTTCTCCGAAGTTGTTTTGGAAAGTGCTATCGCTTTCCGAAAATTGAATCTTCCGGACCCTTCCGGATTCATGTTATTCACATATTGCCTGAGGCTCCTCGATGCGAAAACTCGCGAGCGATTTGAGACTGAATTTGGATCCAAATCTGAAGTCCCCACTTTTGACGATTTTTTATCGTTTATTCATCGGCAATGTTTTCAACTTCAAGCAGATTCGATAACCACAAATTTCGGGCATAACTCGCAAGGCTCATCAGTCAGTAGGCCCCAAAATATTGCCAAGCGAGTTTTTATGTCGACGGATAGTTCCAGCCCAGTGAATATATGTCCGCTCTGTGAGGACAAACACCGTGTATATCGATGCCCTCGTTTTCGCTCCCTAGAGCCCGATCAACGATTGAAGAAAGTAAAACAACTTAGCATTTGTTCCAATTGTTTATCGTCTGACCATCACCTACGTAAATGCACCTCTCCTAGGTCATGCTACCACTGCCATAAACGACATCATTCGCTATTACATTTCCCATCATCAATCAGTGTTTCCGATAGTCAATCATCACACCGCTTACCTAATCCAATATCCAACGGTAAGGTGAAAACGAGTGCGTTAACAGAAGAAAAATCAGATATCAAAACCGACAATAACGAATCTCTAAAAGGCTCGGTCTTATCTTCGTCATCCAAAACAGATGTCTCCGTTCTATTGGGGACAGCAATGGCAAAGATAGAAGATAGCAATGGGCGGTTGGTCCCCATTAGGATCTTAATTGACAGTGGCTCTCAGCGTTCGTTCATTTCTTCAGCTTGCGTGCGAAGTTTAGGACTCAAGAAAAGAATCAATCCACAAGCTTTGAGGGGCTTCGGGGATAATCCGATACAAGGGGGTAACCACGAAACTTCGTGTGTCATAGTGCCCTGGAATGGTAAACAGCCTCGGCTTCGAACTAATGCTGTCATTATTTCCAAAATTACAGATAGAGTACCAGTTTGTCCAGTGCCGGCCTCTATAAATGAGTATTTCAAAAAATATACCTTGGCGGATAACTCCTTTGGGAATCCGGGCCCAGTAGATTTCTTATTAGGAGCCGATTTGTTTGGAGAAATCCTGTTGGGTGAATGTGTGAGACGGGACGGATATCCTAGCGCCCTCCAGACGATTTTCGGATGGGTGATCATTGGACCTATACGATCTCATCCCACTCCACAAAATGAGTCGGTTTCACTATTTTCATCTTGTGACCAGTCAGAGGGAGCATTGAACAAAACATTGGAGAAGTTTTGGGAAGTTGAAACGATTGCTTCCACTATCAAACCTGATCCTCAAGATATTAAGGCGGAGGAACATTTTTGCTCAACTCATTCTCGAGAATCGAGTGGGCGTTATATTGTTCGATTGCCATTTAAAGAGTTTCCTCCACCAGATCTGACTTGTTCTTATCATACTGCGTTACATCGGTTTCTTAAACTAGAGCACCGGCTTAATAAAATTCCTGTTTTGAAAGGAAATTATTCAAAAATAATAGAGGACTATTTAAAGGAAGGCTACGTTTCCTCTGCTGCTGGCAAGGGTCGATATTTTTACCTCATCATTCGGTAATTAAAGACGATTCCTACGATAAACTCCGATTGGTATTTGACGCTTCGTCGTCTACAGAGCTTGGATCTCTAAATGACCATCTTCTGATTGGGCCTAAGCTTCAATTGGATATTAGGCACGTGCTCCTTAATTTCCGACGTTACCGAGTCGTTTTGGCCTCGGACATATGTCAAATGTTTTTACAGGTAGTAGTACATCCAAATGACCTACCGTACCTACATTTTCTGTATCGCGCCGATGCGTCCAAACCCATTGAGGAGTATCAATTAAATAGGCTACCTTTCGGATTATCGTGCTCTCCGTATCTAGCGATACGCGTTTTACATCAACTGATAGCAGACGAAGGATCGACGTATCCTAGGGCCTCGGTTGCATTAACAGAAAACATATACGTAGATGACATTTTAACCGGGGCGAATACTGTTGAAGAGGCTCTCGGACTCCAATTCGAGATGATTGAATTGCTCAAGAAAGGAGGGTTTACCTTGAAGAAGTGGATGAGCAATTCCCCCGAACTTTTGCACTCAATAAGTGACACCCGTCAAGAAATGGTCCGATTTTCAGAAACAGGAGATAAATCTGTGAAATTATTGGGGATACAGTGGGAACCGGACAGTGACTGCCTATCCTATGATATTAAAGATAGCCAACCAGTTCTGACCAAAAGGGGCATTATGTCTGCCGTGGCGCGGATGTACGACCCTCTCGGTTACCTTGCGCCGGTAATCTTTAAGGCCAAATCGTATTTGCAGCGGTTATGGAGCCTGAAACTGGATTGGGATATTCCTGTCCCACCGTCAATTGCCGCTGAATGTGAAGAATTTTTCAATTCCCTTCACTTGTTACAGTCGATTCAAATACCACGATGTGCTTTTCCACAAGACCCAATTCATGTCGCGCTCGTGGGATTTGCTGATGCATCAGACCTGGGATATGCCGCTGCTGTCTACTTAAGAGTCCATTTCGCAGATAGTAGTGTAAATTCTCATTTACTTATTTCTAAAACCAGATTGGCCCCCCTAAAGACCTTATCAATTCCAAGACTGGAATTGTGCGCAGCGCTCCTGTTAGCACAAACCTTGAAATCAATTACGAACAGCGTCGAACATTTTTCCGTTGACTCAACGTATCTCTTCTCGGATTCAACGATTGTTCTTAGTTGGTTGCGTCTATCACCGCATACATTGAAAACATTTGTGGCGAATCGAGTAACCCACGTTCTAGAGATTACATCAGTTAATGACTGGTATCATGTCTCGTCCAAACAAAACCCTGCTGATTTGGCTTCGCGCGGACTATTACCTGCCGTTTTAACAAACAACCAGTTGTGGTGGAATGGACCTGAATGGTTGATACACGACTTTTCGGTATGGCCAAATATCCATTTCAAGGAGCCCGTTCCCGTACCAGAAGTGAAGCCCCAGGCATTCGTCGGAACGAGCAAAGCATCTGATTCCTATCTTATCGATGTAATGGAGCGAGTTTCTTCGTTTGATAAATTAACAAGGTTATTTGCCTATATAGTCCGGTTTACAAACAATCTGAAACGTCACAAAAGGGATAGAAACCTGGGAACTCTAAATTTAGTGGAAATTGTTAAAGGAACCCAGCTACTAATAAAATGCGTTCAGCAGCATTATTTTCCGGCAGATTCCCAAATAGTCTGGCGTAATTTACGTTCCTTAGACCCATTCTTGGACCATAAAGGGATACTCAGGGTGGGCGGCCGTTTAAGGAACAGTCCCTTGCCCTACAACGCACGACACCCCATTTTACTTCCTCAGAAGGCACATTTGACTAAAGTGCTAATTGACCATTACCATAGAATGCATCTTCACCCCGGTCCACAACTGTTGCATTCCCTGCTGCAACGAAATTACTGGATAGTTTCAGCTCGGAGGATAATTCGCCACAGAGTTCACAAATGCAGTACCTGTTACAGATTTCGCTCAAAAAATTTTACTCCTCCTATGGCCGATCTTCCACCATCAAGATTTGAACAAGGAAGACCGTTTGTTGTAACAGGTGTAGACTATTGTGGTCCGTTTATCACTAAGGAGTTTAACAAACGCAAAAGTAATCAACAAAAATCTTACGTCTGCTTGTTCGTCTGCTTGAGCACCAGAGCAGTACATCTGGAGCTTGTGACACAACTGACGTCCGACGCATTCATTGCATGCCTCAATAGATTTGTTTCCCGACGAGGATTACCATCCAAAATTCTATCCGACAATGCTACGAACTTTGTCGGTGCCAACAGATATCTGAAGGATCTTTATGAATGGCTGGCTCGCGAAGAAAATCAAAACAGCCTTAGATCTCATCTTCATTCCTTGAGGGTAGAATGGGAATTTAACCCCCCATCGGCTCCTCATTTCGGAGGTATTTGGGAAGCCGGGGTAAAATCCTTCAAACATCATTTGTTTCGAGTTCTCAAAGACCACGTCCTCACCTTCGAAGAGATGAATACTCTTGTCATAAAAATAGAAGCTGTCCTGAATTCGAGACCCCTTTACCCAATGTCTTCTTCTCCTGACGATATGGACGTGTTAACCCCAGGACACTTTATTATAGGCACTTCTTTATTAGCTGTTCCAGAGCCTGATTGTAGTGGTACTCCAACTAACCGATTATCGCGGTGGCAACTTTTGCAAAAATGTACTCAAGACCTTTGGAAGAGATGGAGGCGTGATTATTTGAACAGTCTTCAGCAGAGAGTTAAGTGGACCAATAAAGGGGACAATATTCGATTAAACGACTTAGTCCTACTAAAGGAACCTAATATACCCCCATTGCAATGGCCAACCGGAAGAGTAGTGGAGGTCTTTCCAGGTAGTGATGGGATCATTCGCGTGGTACGCATTAGAATAGCAAACGGCGAATCTATTCGTCCAGTAACGAAATTAGCACCATTACTTTCCCTTGATTGATGTATGGTCTCTTATTAAATTTTTGCGCACAGACAAAAATTGGTGGGCGGTGTGTTAAGGCCAAATGAAGTAGTGACCTTATAAAGTATTATTAATTTTAATCATAAAAAATTAAATCATTTTTTCTTAAAGGAAAGAACATTATCTTTTCTTATTTTTCACATTTTATTTAATATAATAATTTAAACGTTTAATTTCATAATTGTTTAGAATAATTTAAAATGTAATTTTATTTGGGTTAGATATAAGTGTAATATTTGTAGTAAGTGTGAAAACATATGTTATAAAAGTGACGAGAGAAAAACAAAAGAGAGTCGATCGGCTTTTGTTCGCTCCGGCTAGACCGAGCCAGTCAGTGTTGACGCGAGCCCTTAGCCGTGCACATCGTATGCTCTATAGGAGCCCAAAGTTGTTTTGTGTGAATTTGAAGAAGATACTAATTTGCTGCCCACCTGCAGGTGTAATTAGTTTAAACCTCGCCATCGATTCGACCAATTCGAATTGACCCAGTCGATCATCTCAACGTCTTCGCTCGCCCTGCCGACGAAAATACTCTGTCGTCTCAACATCCAGCTCGCCCTGCCGAGAATCTACTATCTACTGGAAACTACTTCGACAGACAGATAAGAGTTTTCATTATTATATCATTGCAATCAGAAAACCGCATAAACATTCATTATTTTGTAATAGATTTTATTTGTAATTTAATAGAGTTAAATTTACTATCGTAAGATTAAATAATATTTGTTTTCTTTTGTTATTAATTAGTTGTTGATAATTTAGTTAATATTAGTAACTTCATTTCTCATTATAAAAGCGTTTAAATTGTTCTTTAATTTAATTAATTGTTTTTCATTCTCAAAATTATTAGTTATTTAATTTATGAAAATTGATTTATATTATTAGTTTAATAAAAGGTTACATTCAAAATGACATGCGGTCTGGTATAATTGAATCAGAAATTTATTTTCCTTATCCATTTCGGAGCTCTCATCGAAAGGTCCAATAACTATTTCGAGGTTGCTCAAACAAGTTAGATAATATAAAATCATTATTTTGCTTTCAATAATAAAGAACAGAATATAATGCAAAGAAAAAATAAATAAATTGAATAATGAATAAACTAACAGTAAAACCAATGCCGAATTTTGTTTTCCTGTACTTTACATTTTCAATAGTGAGAAGAAAATTTTTATTTCAACGACTAGTTTACTCAGAATAACTGTTAATTGCACATTACTGTTATTGCAAACACGGTGTGGCCGTCTTATAGCATCGGAAATCAATTGCTCTCACGGTGTGCAATCGATCTCAAATGGGTTAAGAGAATTTGTTTACCTCCACCCGGACCATATTATTCATGATATGCTAGAATCATATGCATTAATATCATACTGCCTTCGATTTATTTTCTACTAAAATGTATTCATACAATTGTACCTAGTGTAACTATATAAAGAATTTTCAAAAAATGTGAATCCTCAGTTATGGTCTTGATGAAGATTTGTAACTTTCTTTTATGTAAAAACACAAACAAATAAAAAGTCAATGGTCAAATAAATAAATCATTCCTTTTATAGTAAATGTCCATGTTTTAAGTAATTGTCTATATTAAATTTTGGACAGAAAAAAAAAAGAATTTTCCTTTTAAGTATTGTTTTTTAATTTAGGGACAAAGCGATTTACACTTTTTCAATAGGATTCCAAGCTTCAATATAATCGATGCTTGGGTAGGATCATGTTTAATAGCCCCTAAGGCCAGTCGTATTATGGTTCGGGTTTCTGTCTCAAAAGCAGCAATACAGGGATCCGCGCCCATCTCAAGCGTCAAAAGTAATTCGAAACCAAAGAGGACCAAAATTGAAGCCGAGATTACTTAAGACTACATCCTTCAACGCTTTTCTCAAAGAAAAACATAAAATTGTCATTCTAATTAGATTTATATCCAAACGCCTAAATATTTTCATTTTATTCCTAATATGTCTATAGTAATTTTTTATATCAAGAGCTTATAAGAGTATGTATTCGCCAACGATGGAGGTTGTTAGATTGGACAACCGTGGTTCTGGTAACAAAGCAAAGAACCGTAGCCTAGGTGTTTTGTTTTTGTATCAGTTCCGCAGGTTGTCGTCACAACTTTTAAGTTTTCATTCCTTTCCTTTTTAATATTCTTGAAAATAAAAATAATCGTGAGTTTTAGTATGAAATAAATTACTACCTGAAATGTGGTCGACCCTTCGAACACTTTTTAAATGTATAGAACATATAACTAGTTAAATCAATTTTTGTTTGTACTTAATGAAATTTACAACTGCATTATAACTACACAAGTAAATATAATGGCATTTATAAAGACAAGTTGAGAAACTACACAGTGATAGTAATTAAATAACAAATACAACTTTGAAGGCCATCTTATTTTCAGACACCTCAAAGGATTTTTGGGAATTGAAGAAATATTTAGGTTTGAAACTTGTCGGTTAGAGTAGGAATAAAGTTTGTCACGAAAATACTGGTATCGGGTTCAGGCCAATTCAGTAACAAATGGACGTTGAGGTCATTATAGATGACTTTATTCGTAAGATAGTAAGGAGAATTGAGCATTTTACGAAGGATTATGGATTTTAAGGATTGGATACGAGAAGTATTCGATGGCTTAGTGGAGGAGACTCGATACTCAACTCCGTACGTCCAAATAAGTCTTATAATAGTCATGTATATGAGTCTTTTGTAATTAATTTGGAGCTTAGGATCAAATAATATAGAATACAAATTCAACAATTGTCCTGTTGATATATCCTAAAAATGTATACAAACTTAACTGAAATTTACAAATTATGAACAATTTATTATGAATATTTCTGATAGTATCCTTGTTCACAAGACTCATGATACATGATACATTATTCTATTTTACAAAAGTAATTTTGATATTCTTTTGAATTTTCTTTGAGAAAAAATCATTATTACATCAGAAAAACGACAGCGAAATAACTCGGAATGCAAAATTGAACGGAAAAAGAAGGAAAGAAAATGCAAATCAGATAGAGGAAGAGGTAATAGGATTTGAGCCCAAGGAGGAAGGTTAACAATCTAATAATCTGGAAACGACAACCCATCCAGTTATATCATCTGTTTCTTTCGCTCTTAAGCATCTTACAAAAACAACCTTTTATTTGAAAAATATAAAACCCCATTATTGTACTCAGCCCATATGATAATTTTAACTTTATACCAATGGAGATAGTAATGCAGGCAACTGAATAGTTGACTGTGATTTACCTTATGGATAATCAGTCTATTGGATAAAGCTTAATGATTCAAAACAGAAGCATGTTTGTGGATATGACTATATGACAAGCACATTACCAGTCAAAACAGCAATTCAAAAAATGTATTTTTATTATGATCCATAGGCCAAATCAAAATGTTTTGAGGATTTTTGTTAGCTCGATAGCAATATATACAGCCCCGGTGAATAAGTTGCTAAGGCGAATTTCGTCCAGAGAGTGCAAACCAAACTGTTTTTGGTTTTGAGGTTGTTTCCATCCATCACTGGGACTACAACCATCAACCCGTCGCCTCCATTCCTCTCTGTCCTGCACCAGGCTCTTGTGTTAACAAGTCTCTGGGCATCGTCTTCGATTTCGCTTGTTTTATGGTTAGGGTTAGAAAATAGAAATTTAGAGGTATAAGTCTGTTTTGGTTGGGATGGAGAAGGGAAACGTAGTCACGAAATCAAAACTCATTTATTTATTATAGTAAGTAGTACTATAGTAAAGCACCAATCTATCATAATTATGCAAACACAATCACAAACATTTATAAAATGTTTTTTTAGGTATAATACAATACAACAACAGTTATATTGCGGCGAAAGTTTTTAAACGTAAACGTATTATATAATGAGAGGAAGAAAATGGGTTTAGGTCAGAAAAAGTTCTCTTAAATGAGAAGAACTGTTTATTTTAAAGTCAACATTTCGACCCACATTGCAGGTATTCTTCAGGGATAAATATAAAGATACATACAAATTAAAATGATACGTATTAAAGAATAAAATACATACAGGCTATGCAGTGGCGGATTATCCGTAAGGCAAACTAGGCACGTGCCTAGGGGCGCGTAGTTACAAGGGGCGCGCAAGCTCAGAATTTTTAAATAAATAAAAAAAATAACATATCGACAAAGAAAGAAAGAACTAAATGCTGATCTATAATATAATACAAGCATGATGCTATGATGCTGACAATCAGTTAAAATTAAGATGGCCATTTATGGCCGGTACAGGGGCGCCGATAAAGTTATTGCCTAGGGCGCTCTGGACCTTTAATCCGCCACTGAGGCTATGAAAGTGGGGAAAATTTTAGACTTCCTATTCACTACTTAGTTGATTCTATCAACCATCAACCATCTTCAAATTGTAAAGTACTAATTTAAATTTTTTCTTTAATAAATTATCATATACTTAATAATGATTATGTTAAAATTTTTTAGTGCAATATTAGTATTATAAAATTGTTAAGATAAATCTGATAAGAATAATAAATAATGGTTATAAACATCCAATTAATTTTTAAAATATATGGTTGAAGATCTCCTAGCATTAGTATTAAAAGAACTCCCGTTATTCTTATGGATTTGATAAAAATATTGTAAATATAAATCAAAAATTGAGGAAATGAGCGAATTTCTGCGGAGTGGCGCAATAGAGCTTTATCATATCGACCCTCCCCTCTGTGCTCCTCTGCCCTTTACTAAAGCAGACACATCACTTCATTTCTTCACTTAGAATAGACTTTGTGAGTTTTTTTTATTTTTAAATTTATTTCAAAATTGTGCAATAAAAAGATAACAGAGCAATTCTACTTATCTTATCAAAGCTTGTCAGTGAGATATATTGGTAACAGTGATGTTAACCTTCCCGGAGGTTTCCTAGTTCGCTACGTGCTCTGTTACACAAATTGCTGACAGTTGATACTCTGGTGATTGTTGAGTTTAATGCTGTGTGTCATTTCTGATGTTCTGACATGAATGTAAAGTGATTCATCAGTAAACTGTGCTTTGTGTGTATTATTGACTGATGTTTTTCGGCTCTCATATGGATCACGTGACTGGTTCATTTCGGTGTTAACTAGAACATGATAACTAATGAATTTTTAGAAGATATTGACAGATATTTATCAGAACATAGTTACATTACTGGCTATGAACCTAGTGAAAACGATATTTTAGTTTTTGGTCTTATGCCAAAGGAGTTAATGCTTAAATATCTTAACCTAAGTAGATGGTATAGACATATTAGTTCCCTTAGTAATTCTAAACATTCATTTTCGAAACCTGCTATCGTAAATCCTTCATTTGAGTTTTCCAGATACATCCAAAAAATGAGTGCAACCGAAGCAAAAGCGCAAAGCAACAAAGTTGCAAAAAAGGATAAAAAAACTGAAAGTAGGATTTCCGAACTCGATCCTTGGCCTTCTTACATTGAAGAGAGAATTCAGTTATGGAACAAATTCAAGCAAAAGTATGAAGAGGAACTTAAACTCAAAACTAATGAAAATATAAGCATTACTCTTCCAGATGGAAAAGTTATCGAAGGTAGCTCCTGGAAAACTACTCCTTACGATGTTGCTAAGCAAATCAGTCAAGGTTTAGCAGATAATACTGTGATTGCTAAAGTAAATGGTGCGCTCTGGGATTTAGACAGGCCACTAGAATTTAGTTGTCGGCTCCAACTGCTTAAATTTGATGATCCTGAAGCTCAAGCGGTCTTCTGGCATTCCTCTGCTCATGTGTTAGGTGAAGCTATGGAAAGGATCTATGACGGTTGTCTATGTTATGGACCCCCAATAGATTCTGGGTTTTATTATGATATGTATACACCAGATCAACAGGTTAGTAATCTTGATTACCCTGTTATAGAAAACATAATAAAATCGATTGTTAAAGAAAAACAACCATTTGAAAGATTAGAACTTTCTAAAGAAGATCTTTTAGAAATGTTTAAATATAATAAATTTAAGGTCAGGATTTTGAAGGAAAAAGTGGATTCTCCTACTACTACTGTTTATCGCTGTGGTTCCTTAATTGATCTTTGTCGTGGGCCACATGTAAGGAATACTGCTAAAATTAAATCTCTTAAAGTAACAAAAAGTTCTTCCACCTATTGGGAAGGAAAAGCTGATGCTGAATCTCTTCAAAGAATATATGGAATAGCTTTTCCCGATAACAAACAAATGAAAGAATGGGAAAAATTACAAGAGGAAGCTGCAAAACGTGATCATAGAAAAATTGGTAGAGAACAGGAGTTATTCTTCTTCCATGAATTAAGCCCTGGATCTTGTTTCTTTCAGCCTAAAGGTGCCCATATTTATAATACATTGATTGAATTTATTCGTTCTGAGTATAGGAAACGTGGCTTTCAAGAAGTTGTTTCTCCCAATATATACAACGTAAAATTGTGGCAAACATCAGGTCATTGGCAACATTATGCAGACAATATGTTTTCTTTTGATATTGAGAAAGAGCAATTTGCTTTAAAACCAATGAATTGCCCTGGACATTGTCTCATTTTTGATCACCATGTAAGATCATGGAGGGATTTACCATTGAGAATGGCAGATTTTGGTGTACTGCACCGAAACGAACTTTCTGGAGCACTTTCAGGTCTTACAAGAGTAAGAAGGTTTCAACAAGATGATGCTCATATATTTTGTACTGTTGATCAAATCGGACAAGAAATAACACAGGCATTACAATTTCTTCAGCATGTCTATTCTGTATTTGAATTTACTTTTCAACTTGTACTTTCAACAAGACCAGAAGGTTATCTTGGTGAGTTATCAGTTTGGGATGAAGCAGAAAGACAGTTGGCTAATAGCTTAGATAACTTTGGACTGCCTTGGAAAGAAAATCCTGGTGATGGAGCTTTCTATGGCCCGAAAATTGATATTACTATACAAGATGCTCTTCGCCGATCACATCAAACTGCTACGATACAACTTGATTTTCAATTACCTATTCGATTCAATTTAAATTATATTGGAGAAAATGGTGATAAAATTAGGCCCGTTATGATTCACAGAGCCATTCTTGGATCTGTTGAGAGAACGATAGCTATTCTAACTGAATCTTATGCTGGAAAATGGCCATTTTGGCTTTCTCCTAATCAAATAATGATTGTTCCTGTTGCAACTCCCTTTGATGATTATGCCTACCAAGTTAAAAAAGTTTTGTATGATGCAGGATTTAATTGTGAATGTGATTCTGACCCTGGAGATACAATGAATAAGAAAATACGAAATGCCCAACTAGCACAGTATAATTTCATTTTAGTGGTAGGGGAGAAAGAAAAAAGTAGCAACACTGTTAATATTCGTACTCGTGATAATGTTGTTCATGGAGAGATGACGGTAACAGCTTTGGTGGAAAAACTACTTAAACTTAAAACAAGTCGAGCAATGAATAATGATGAAGTTTTTTAAATCAGTCATCTTTAATTACTCCAATGATAATTTTTTTTAAAGAAAAAGAAAATGTTGATAGGTGGTAATTTTTTTATTATACGGCATCAAATTTAATATCTGTGTTGGGATTTTAAAAGAATTAAGTTTTTTGTGTTTAACTATTACTTATTTCATATTTAAATTTTACTTACACATGGTAATAAAGATACAGTTCATATTATTTATCAAAGACAATTTTTGTTATTATTTGAAGAAAATAAACCTTTAAATGTGCATTTTTTTTATTTATTTATCCTTATTGTCTGTAAAGATGCTTAATAATTAATTACAAGTTCAACTCTCATAGGGATTTTAAAATCATCCAAGGATCTTTTAAAAATTTAAATTATTGAACAGTTTTTCACTTTCTCTAATATGTTATTTATGTTTGAATTAAGATTTTAAGAATTCTGATATACATTTAACTAAATCATATTTGCTATTACTAATATATTTTATATATTTGCCTCTCAAAATACCCTTCTATAAGAGCTTTTGGTGCAACTTCCAGTGTACCAGATTGATGCCCCACTTTTTTTTTTGCTGATTTGGTGTTACTTAACTACTTTAAATCCATAAGGAAGAAAATAGTTGGGGTGCAGTCAAATAAAAAGACTAAATAAGTGGGTAATTATGTGCAGACTTTAAATCCAGCATTAAAACTCATCATTATTATTAATGTAATAATCATAATTTAATAAATACTGTAATAATTAAAATTCTTATTGCTTTATCTTGAATAATTATAGCTGGGGCATATAAATCATATGTAGGAGAAAATGGTTCCGGTGGAGGTCAATATTTTGACCTCCGTCCAGAACATTCTCTCCACTACAATACTGCTTCAATTTTATATTGTTTGTAAGTATTATTGCTATTAACTTACGCTTCTTTCAATAACTCAAGGGATAAACAAAACCCTTAAAATATTTTAAATTGATGTCAGTCCTTTATTGTAATTTTAATTATTGAATTGAAAATTGAAAATAGCTGTTGACTCCAGCTTACTCAAGATATATACAAGCTCCAAAGGAGTTCTATTAACTGGAGGAGACAACATTAATTAGAAATTGAAGCTTAGCAAGCTTTTCAATGATTATGAACACTTTGTTGGCTTATTTCATAGCTTTATAAAAACATTCAATTCTAGCAAATCGTTCCTGAAATGAACGTTTGTAATTTAAATCAGTTTATTACCTATATAGTGAGATTTAATTATACCACTAGACCAGAGGTGATCCTTTCAAGATTTTTTATTTATCCCATCATACTTAACCTTGATTATGGCTCTTCAGCTGTTGTCTCTATGATCCTCTTGCCACTGATTGCCACCCTTTGCTATAACCTATTATAGATACAGGACAGTTTTTCCATTTTTTATAAACAAATATTGAAATAATCAATAGGTTAAGTTTATGGCTTTGCCTCTATCTCTTCTAAGAGTTTTTAAAATTCCTTAAATTAATATTTAAATTATTTTAACAAAATTATTTACTTTTATTTCTTTTGTTTGACCTTCAGTTGACTTGGTTCTGTCGAATTCATCTCTTTTTAAACCTTTCTTCATATTTTTGTCATTTGCTCCAATGCATTGGATAATTGAGTATTATAATACAGAAATAATATTTTTATTTTTTCATTCTGGAATCTTTTAATTTTTTTATTTTTCTCTTCGCTTTTAACCTTGACCACAGTCTCTTCAGTCTCTTCAGCTGTTGTCTGTATGATCTTGTCATTGAAAAATCATCAAGGTTTTTTTCTATAACCTGTAGAAACAAATATATTTTCATTTTACTCCCTTTTCTTTGTTTTTTCGCATGGTAAGATGTCAGATTTTATCATTAATATAAGTTTGTGGTTGCTTCCTGTTTCAGGTTTAACAGATGCTTTCCTGAGACTGGTTAAAAATTCTTCCCCTGCAAGTATGTATCAACTTCTCCCCTGTAAACGTCCTTTGTTATTGAACTTGATTGTTAATTTGGTAGTCAAATTTATTAAACAGAAAATTCAACTGACTGAGTTTTAATATAATTTTATGATGATTTTTTATTGTATCTTGTTTTTTTCATTTTCATTGGTTAGTTTTTGTAGCTCCTCTCAACAACACCTCTCTGATCACTGCTAATTTTTTATTATTTATCAAAATATTTCAACTTTCTTTCTTTTCCTTAATAAAGGTCGAAGGTCATTCACAACTTTTAAAATTGTAATAAATATTTATTATATCACTAAACACCCAATATTTAAATGGTAATTATTGTTCAAAACCATGTTCTGTTTTTTAATGAAGGAGATTTGTTTTTTGAATATTAAAAACAATATGTTCAGTTCGAAATTGGCTTCTTTTGAAAAAAAAAATTCTAAATAATTTTGCTTCCTCTAGGAATATGTTTGGTCTACATGTTAAGGGAGCAGGTTAGATTAGTGGGTAGACCACTGAATTGGTGTACTGTCAGATAAACCTGGCGGCTATTGATCTTCGCTAAATATCCTCCCTGAACTTCACAGTTCACTTAGAAACGATAATCCATGTATAAATCAGCTGAGGCAGTTAAAATTTAGATAATATTAAGCATTGTCAATCGACCCTGTAAGAAGTGGGGGCCTTCCTTGCACTCACCCAGCCTCTATAAAAGTGAGTACCCTTGATTTGGAGGAAAAACCTGTAGGTTGAGCATGACTTGGACAAATCACATCGTTGCACAACCATTAACTTAGAAACAAAAAGTTTCTTATTACACTGAACCCAATGCTCTTATTTTTGTATGCGTTAGTCTAATTAATTCAAATAACATACACAAAATGTATTGTAAGACTGTTACTGTTTCATTACTGGGCTCTAACAAAGGCAGATGAGAAAAGGATCCTAATCTTCAAGAGGACAATCCTGAGGAAGATTTTCGAACCAGTAAAAGTGACAGGAACATGGAGAAGGCGATATAACAGAGAGGTATAAGACCTCAGATGTTTTAAGAGCAATTAAACTTGGCCGACTGCAATGGGCAGGTCATGTGGCACTGACGGAGGGCACTCAGATTCCCAAGAAGATTCTCACAGAGGGAATCCATAGCACATGGATAGTAGAGAGACCAAATGTGAGGTGGATGTAAGCTGTAGCGGAGGATGCACTTAGCCTTCTTAATGCTAACAACTGGAGGGATGCTGCGCAGGATAGAGCTGATTGGCGGAGAATGCTGGAGGCGGCCCAGACTCTGTGACGAGTTGTTGCGCCAGATATTATTATTATTATTACTGTTTCATTTGGTTTGATAGAAGAACTGAAGGGAAGAAAGCATTTACAAAATTATGTACTATGTATACAAATATATATTTATATATGCTCTATCCCTTTCATGATGGTCTTATAAAGTTGTTGGGCACAGTAAAGAATGAATTCCTAAAATTTTAATAAGGGTTGTGCCAACTGATAAATGTCTGAGTTGAAGACTGAAGTAAAGGTGGGAAGATTACGTGGAGAGTGATCTGGCGGATTTGGGTGTGGGTAGTGGTCCGCGGATGGATGTTATTAAGTAGAGGTTGCTGGTACCGTCATAAAGCCTTTGGGTTTACTAAACCTAATAATTATTATTAAAACAACTAGTCAAGCCAGTATTTGAGACCTCATATCACATAGAAAACTGTCCAAAAAGCATTTTATATGCGTATTGTTGACTGCACTAAAAAATTATGATTATTTTAATTCAGATTTAAATGCTAAAGTTGATATTTTTTAGTCATGATTACAACATTATTATTTCAACTGACAATGGAAATGAAATGAAATGAAAACCAAACTTCTACAAAAAGAGATCATTATAAAGCTTTCCGGTTTTCACTGGAAGTTGAAAAGTTCCATTTTGATTAACAGTATATGATTATTATCAATACATCTCATTGTATATCATATGCTTCTTTCAATTTTGTTGCCATTGGTGATGATCTTTCAGTTTAGCACTCAATACTATTGAACACACCTAAAATGGTTTTCTGATTAGAAAGACTTAATGGTTCTGTTGATCTGACTAAGTTATAATCAGTATTGATCAATCAAAAATAGATCTGTTTACTTAAATCTTTGTTAAATTTGGTATAAAATATGTTTTCATGTGATATGGTTAATTATATTTTTAATCTATATGGATTTCTTGTAGGTCTAGATGATTTCAGAAAATTACATTGCTTTATGAAAAATAAGTTTTATTAAATTTAAATACTTAAAGTAATAACATATAAAACTGCATAAATTAAGATGCTTTTAGACAAATTAGTGATTAACAATGAAAAAAGAAACAACTAGCGCCTGGGACCTTGCCACCCTCCTCTGTACATCGATCCTCTTCCTGGACCTCCTCTTCCTCTCGCTGAAAATGGAAAAATAATTAAACCTCTGCTATATTCTACTCTATAACTATTCTATATCTCAACTAGGTAACATCAAAACAGAAATATGAGTAATTAAAACAAAAATATTGGTATGATAACAATTAAAACTGAACCTGAAGCTCTCAATATTCCAGATCTCCCTCTTCCAGGCCCTCCTCTTCCACCTTGCCTCTTAAACATGGGTGCATTTTTCAGCATATCAGGAAGTATGAAAAACTTTATTTTTGAACCTCTTAAAAATACATTTTCAACAGCAACCACTCTACCATCTCGATGAGTAACAGTAACTCCTTGCATCTGACAATTCATGTTATCTTCTGCTTCCACAAGTTTTCCTCTGTAAACTTCACCTGTGCTCGTTTCACAAGTTATAATATGCCCTTCTGCTTCATGCAGCACCTTAATTGGTACACCAATAGACATTATCACAACTGTTTAAATTTAAATAAGTTCAAACTTTAAAGTACCTATATCAAATGACACACAGGAAAGCCAACACACTAAAATAAAAAGTACATATATTTTCACATGGAGTTTATAGTTTAAAACAGTTGTTATTTTTATTGAAAATTGTTTTTTTTTAATTCAATATTACCTTTTCTATAAGATTATTTTATTATCATCCTTGATAAAAAAACAATCATTATCGAATGCCTGCCTTTTGTTTATGTTTTTTCATACTATTAATTTTTTATTTACGCTCTTCATGTTTATCAGTATTAAATATTTTAATGATGGCTCTAACACGATTTCTTAAACTTTATTTTAAATTCATTAAGTTAAAAAAATTAAAATCGAATTACTTCAAAATAAAAGAGCATTAAAATTATGTGTTATGGTTAAAATGATGTCAATGTATAGTTATTGTATAATACATGTAAATTACTATTTTTATTCTCATATTTAATTTTAGTGTTTATAAACTAAAACAAGTTAATAGCAAACAACAAATTAAATAATAATTTAAAAAAATTAATATCTTATCAAATAGGCTTTGACGTGTAATGTTGGCAATATACTACAGAGGACCATATGGTGACCGTATTAAATCGATACTTGAGTGATCGTTCTTTAAATAGATTGTAATTTAAAAAATTAGGTCATCTATAACCTAATAATAGACATTAGAATTAGGTAAATTTAGTTGTTTTTCTGTATAAAAAAAAACAAAAATAATTTAACGTTTTCAAAAAGGTCATTACATTTACCGACCTGAATTATTAAATATTTTTAGAAGTTACTTCCTCTTTTTGATATGGCATACTAAGAACCACTTGTACATACCAGCAAATGTAAGGGCCGACAAATTGGCAAAGAAGGGAGCAGGAATTGCTCCATAGGACCAAAACCAAGGTGCGGGGTTTCCCTCTCCCTGGCTAAGGATACCATCAACAAACTAGCCAAGAGGAAGAAAAAATCGCGTTGGGATAGAGCCATGATAAGGCATACTAAACTTTTTATAAAGGATCCCAATGACAAACTTTCTGAGAACATCAAGAAAGAAGCTACTCACATATCGAGAACCGACCTCAAAAGTATGGTTGAAGCCATCACTGGACACTGTAAACTCAGGAAACATATGCATCGCTTGACCATTGAACAAGAACCTCGGTGGAGATGGTGCACAGAGGAGGACGAAATCCCCTGGCACGTTCTCTTTGAATGTAAAGCACTATGTCGAAAGAGGACGTTTGACCTTGGCCCTGGAGGACACAAGGGACTTCAAGAACTGAGATTTAAAGACTATCTAAAATTTCTCAGAAGTCTAGACTTAAGTTAGGGATTTTTATTATTCGAGACAAGGGGCCTCTTAAGCCTGAAGTGCATGGAAGTGGATGAGTAATATATATATATATATATATATATATATATATATATATAATAAGAACCACATGTCAATTTCAATTCTTCCCACCCTGTTGTTAGAAAGTTTATTTTCCACTTAGCAATATGAAACTGCCGAACTAATTTTTCTTTCTCCTATAGCAGAAGTATAAAATGTGTTCTAAAAACATGAAAACTTCCCGTTTTTTCCTGGACGGTTTTCAGATAATCTTATATGAAGTCCATTATATCCAGGTTGTAAGGACATAATGGATAAATATGTCTCAGTAAGTATATGAAAAATGAGAGCATCACTCTCAGATAAATCATTGTCATTTACTATCATTGATTGGAAAATGTATTACAATTACCTGTATTATCCTTTTGAATAATTTTATCATTAATTCACCTGCTTTCTATTATAATGAAGTTATAATTACTTTTTTCAGGTGAAAGAGATGGAGAATCATCATTCCCCAAAAAGCTTTTAAGAAGAGGTAAATGTTTTAAAAATTAACTTTCACATAATAAATTTCAATTTTAGTGACACTTTTGTAGTAACTCTCTGTTTTTTAGTTACCGATGAAAGAGATACCTTACCACCTCCATTCTAACTCCAAGCCTACCCAATTTATTCTAAAGAACGAGACATTACTTAAACCCATTGTCTAATATGAGATATCTCCTTACAGTATAAAATTAATGCAAAATTAAAGTAATTGAAAATTAAATATCATATAAGCATATTGAATTAAGAATAAATAAATAGAATTTGTCGTGTAAAAAGATAATTGAAAAATAAGATCAAAGAGCTATCAGACTCGAGGCTTTAGTTGTCACTATGGAATTTAACAGTTGTCATTCTTAAAATTATATAAACTTAAATTATTTAGCCATCATTTCAAATTTATACGATAAAAATCATTACAATATTTGGAAAATATTAATTATAAATTATTTTGGGACTCTGTAACATTCATCGAATTACAAACATAGAAAAATAATCGTTAATTCAGTCTGATCGAATTATCTAACACCTGAAATTACTTTAACATAAGTATGTTTGCTAAATTCGTGATTTTATATCAAAGAATAAGTTTGTAACGTTTTGGTTCGTTGTAATGATTCTTACTTTGTAATTTTAATTTCAAAAATAATATTACACCGAAAAATAAAGCAACGGATAATAATGAAAGAAACATATATTTAACTATACATTTCAAACATTTTAATAATGGTTATTTAAATGATTTTATTTCTTCCTTCAGGCGGCTGTTCAGCATTCGGTCATTCCTGTTTTGGCGGCCATGGCAAGAGATCTGAAGATTATCTGAGTCAGATACGAAGGACTCAAAAAGTTTCTCCATCAGCAGACATTATCCGGCAGCTAGTAAGCTACCTTACATTATATTTATAACATACGTTATATACACATGTATGCCTGCAATTTATTAACATTTGTTTCTATTAACTGTTATTTTGTGCATATAAAACTATTTTAACTTCTTGTTTGTTTTTTGTTTTAGCTAAACGCTTACCATAGTTCGTCTCACCCCTTACTGGACTAGATTCCACTTCATAATTGGAGAAAAAGATATGAAAAAAAAAATGTTAGATTATAAATAAATTAAATGTGATTATACCGAAGAATCACCAATATTAATGTATAATATTGGCTTTGTAAAGTAAATTTATTTTACTAAGTGGTATTTATTTAAAAAAGAAAATTAAACATTATTCCCTTCCACATATTCTCACATTGTCCAACCTACGATGTCATTTACTAATACCCTTTAAGAATTCCTAACTATAATCCTTATCTTGTAAAAGGTCAAGCAATAAAAAAGGAAAGATGTTATAATTATGCATTAAAAACATGAGGGGATCGTCTGCAGTACAATAATAAGTTGTTTAAAAAACGCCACAATTATTCAATACGGTATACTGACTATAAGCACAAAGTAAATCACTTATAAGAATTACTTCTTTATTTTAACAGCTTAATAAAAATGTGGAAAGTACAACTTCAGAATTTAGACACAGGTTCCCAAAACTAGCACCTAGCCTCACAATATTTGTATAGATAGTTTTAGAGTTAATTCAATGACCAGTCAATGAAAACGTTCAAAGTTAACATAATAAAACATTTATGTCGAAATATATAAAGTAAAGTATATTAATAAAACAGTTGACTTTTATTGAATGTGGCAATCTTCAACTTAATCTCCCGGTTTTCTTCTTCTCAGGAAACTCGAGACTCATTATAAATAATGCATCAGTATTGAAACTCGAATTTCCTCTACTGACAAACTGCATGACATGAAAAGGAATATTTGTAAATATATTTGTATAATTTCTTTATGGGACTTGTAAAAAATTAATTTAAATTTAATTGTTTTTTTGGATAAACTAAATAGTAAGAAATTGCAATCCTCAGTTTTCATTACAGAATAAATTTCTTACCAAAGTCATAAAAGATTCTTTGTTTCTTTAGCCTCTTAATTATATAACCAAAACAAGCGTTTTGTTTCGAAAAGATATAGAGACTAGTTATGAAAGTATATAAATTTCTGTAATAATAGATAGCTTATATTAGTTGACCTGGTTATGATATTTCGTGTCTTTTTATGTTTTTCTGGTTTTTGAAAAAAAAAAAAACTACTAAAGAGAGTTCGCCTAGAGAGAAGGAGAGAATTGCTTTTGGCTTTCCTTTGGTTGATATTATTATTTGCCTGATGAATTAGTATTTTTCTTAAATTGTAGTAAATTACTTGATATCTTATAGGAAATTCGTGATAGATTCCATTAACGATGACAGCTATCGAGATACGTTACAATAGAAATACAGTCTTGAATTCGATTGGAAAAAAATGGTTTTCTAGAAAAAAACAATAACACAAATTGAAAATCATATCCAGAAAACCGATTTGGATAAGAAAGTGCATGTTATGTCCGTCATAAGTCAGGTTCTGCAGGTCCTGCCTCCAACAGCACCTTCGTATTGCGCTTGTTTGTTCTTTTTGAGTCACTTTATGCTGCTATGACTAATCGGACGATGGTACAATGGTAGCTCTAAATTTTGCCTATCCAGGTTTTATTTGGATCGGGATTTTTAACGAGTACCTGGCATAGAACAGGCTTGGGACCCCGGTTTAACGTCTCTTCCGAAGGACTGCATAACCAAGGATTTATTACTCCCTTTAAAAAATCCTAGGGCCACCGGCCGGACTACGAACGCGCGATCTTGGGGGTATTGTTATGCTAACCACTAGACCACAGGTCGCCCCACCGAATTGCGCTAGTGCGGATGGGATGCTACATTTTTCAACAGTTGATTATGTATTCCTATATAGTAGGTCCTAATGTGCTATTATTATGTCTTTATACAGTGATTCTGTGATAAAAATTTCAGCAGGCGATATTATAAAGATATAACAATTGGCGATGGATTTATTCTGGTATTCATCAAGTCTTTCACAAAAAAAAAATACGATGAATCCTCAATAGTTTGTAAAGCATCACAGGAGAGTTACTACTCGACTTAGCGAACAGTTCAAATATCCGGTACCCGAGCATTTCTACACTTCGGTAAGTTTTGTTGCACCTTTTAAATGTTAAGACCCAAAAATGGAAAAGTTCATAAAATTACTTAGAACGATTCAAAAATAACATGGACATGAGAAAAGTTATTAAAGACAACCACAAACAAGGCCCAACTCTTGTAATGCTCATCAATGTTTACTTTTGCGCTTATAAAAATGATATTATTTAGTTCCCCAGAGGTAAAGCTAAAGTATTCCAAAATAGAACATCTGAAGAAGATATCTACATTGTTCCGGATGGGAAATCAACTGATGTAGAGCGAGTTAGCCTTTGTCACCTAAACATTAACCTCTAAGAAATTGACAATCTATGTAGTAATCAAATTTATTCTATCTTGCTTCTATTATACTACATGTTGATTTGAAGATGTTTTTCAAACTTAAAGATTTCCTCGTGTTTTAAAACCAGTGCACCCATGAATAGATCATTATTCAAATTGGGAAAGAGTTCATCTCTTGTAAGCAGGACTATATATCAAATATTATTCCTGGTTATCTTTTATACAAGTTCGAAATGTGTTGAAGTAGAAGGCACCACAACCCCTTCTTCATCCATTATAATTGCCTTGCTCAACAAAATGTTTTGTGCTCATGGCAATCAAAAAATGTGGTACCCGATAACACATCAATTTTCACCAATTCAGAAAGTAGGTATATTGTGAAATACATTCAGCGAAAATAACGGTATCGTTCAAGAACTTTTAGTTACAGGCTAACTGCGGCCACTTTTGGCCTAACAGATAAAACAGTTCGAAAGCTGAACCAAAAGCTTATAACAGCTACAGACGACCCTCGTAATATGCGGATTAAAATTGTACAAGGAATCCTCTTGAAACATCGGGTCACACCATAAGTAGGTAGATTTTCAAGGGGATGAAAAATATTTTATCAGGTGACTGCGCATTAAGCTGGAATTCTTGCGACCAATCCACCACATCTATAATGCACCATCCACGAACTTTGTTCGAACTTTTAGTGTGGGAGAGCGAGTACAAGTAAGAGACTTTTGGGATAATAAATATATATGACAGTTTGATAAACAAGATAAGTTTCTTAAGGAAATTACACACTTTTTAGAAATAAAAAAATACTACAGATTCTTTGAATATTTTTATTTTGAAGAAAAAGATTTGTCCAGGCCCGGATTCGAACCCGGGTCACCCGCATCTCTACCGCGGTGCTCTAACGTAGAGACGCGGGCCACCCGGGTTCGAATCCCGGCCTGGACAAATCTTTTCTCTTCAAAATAAAAATATTACAGCTTCTTTGGTTTGTCATTTTCTAAGCTCAATGCTTCAGTTGACCCGCCAGGTTATCTATCTGTATTGACATTTTGAATTTTGTTTGTCATATCATTTTGTAATGGCACATCATATAACTTCTCTTTTGTATATTCAGTGTGATTGGAATTCGATTCTCAGGTACCTAAAACTAAATAAGATTATTGATACTTAACTAAGAATATATTTTCATCATAATTATTTTTTAAATTGTTTAGTGAAGTTGGAGCAGAAGCCTGGATTTCTTGCAAACACAAAGGTAACAAAGACTATTTATTTCATTTTGTTGAAGAAATCGGTTTAGAATATTATTCGGTATCTGTTCTGCAGGTTGTCGCTTCGAGTTAAGTTACAACAAGTTTTAACTGTTTATTCTTTTATTTTTTTATATTTTCCAAGACATACAAGTTATAGTGAGCTTTATTAAGGAAAAGTGAATGTAATAATGGTAATGAGTCGGTAATAATTTCTTTAAGAATTAAAGTTTCAACTAAGTTTTCATAGTACAGATGATATAGGTATGTTTGTTGAAACATTCATTTCTACATGAAATAATTACCAAAGTATACATATTTCCCATAATTACATTCTATTTTCCACACTAAAGCTCATGATAACTTGTATATATGGAAAAGGGGAACGAATGAAAAGTTAAAACTTTAACTCAAAGCGATAACCTGTGGAATGGTTACCTATTATTTTGTACTTATTTTAAGTGATTGTATGCTTTATTGAACTTTTCTTTTAATAACAAAACTATTGTGGGAAATGAGAATATTCACTCAATATGATCAATATCTAACAATTCTTAGTTTTTTGATTGAGGAATCCCTTGAACCCAATACTTTAACATTTAAAAGGTGATGCTACTTTTATAAGAGTGCCTTAAACTTTTATCATTTAAAACAAACTCAATAAATTTGGATCATACGTTAATCTATACTGCCCTGAGGATTATTAGATTCTGGTACTTGAATATATATATATTTATCCAATATCTACAGTCGGCTCTCAAAACATCTAAAGGTGTCTTTATTAGAATGATATCTTCGTCATGTGAAGAAACTCCGAATAAAGGAATGCTTGAAATGCTTATTGGAAACAATAAAACTACAAATTATTAACTTATTACCTGTAATATGTTTAATAAAAGCCACATAAGTATTTTTTATCTCATCTTTGTTGATTAGATATTTTAAAATACATATTTTAAGAAAAAACTAATAAATATTTTCAAAAATATAAAAGCTATATTTCTTTAGCAGGTAGTTGTTTATTGTATTATATTAGTGTATCTAAATTTTAGATCTAATTTTTGCTTGTTTTATGTTTTAGATAATATAGGAATTCATGGCAAAATTCGAACTGTTACAAGTCTACCTAGTAAACCGTCCCTAACCATTTCGGAAGGTTTTAAAATAGAAGATCTAACACGCAGCAGCATAGTAATAAAGCATGAAGATTCTTATTCAACTTTATTTCTTTCTCCCCATAGAATTTACAGCGGAATACATAAAGGCAGTGTAAGGTCTTTTATAAATATAATTAGAAAAAAGAAATATTCAATTTTAAAAAAGGTTCTGTGATTGAAAAAAATTAGATTTTTATGGCCTATTGTCTCAATTTAGCTAAATTTTCAATGAGGTCTTGAATCTCTTCAATATTTTTTACTGATATCCTTTGGGTAGGAAATCTTATGTGTTATAAAATTATATTTATAGCATTATCTTATGTCTAGTAAATATAGAAATATGTTTTAATAGATCCATAATTGCTTCGAAATTCTTGATTCATATTAAAATATCTTTCTTTTACTTTTTCTAAAACTGGAGGACTGAAAAGGCTGGGAATTGTGGGATGGTTATTATTAATACAAATTAAAAAAAAAAAAAAAAACCTGTACCATTACAACCCATGAAGGGTCTGGGGCTCAGTACATGGTAGAGACTGTACTGTTTCCTGGACAACGGTTCTGCAAGGAGGTGACTTGTCCTAGGTCACGCTCAACCGCCAGATTTTTCTCCCTTATTTTGGGTACCCTATTTTTATAATATTTTATAGAGGCTGGATGGTCCTAGATCCTATATGATCCATCTCCCGCTGCAAACAGACTAAATAAAAGTCATGGCTTGCAGCGGGATTTGAACCAGGATTTCCGGCATGGCAACTCAGTGCTCTACCACCGAGCCACTCCACTCCCCAAAACAAATTTTAAAAAAAATTATAAAAATTTTGAAGGAATTCATAATAAAATTATTGCATTCAGCAAAATTAAGGGGATTTGGGGAATTATCATTTGAGATAATAGGCATGATTTTTTTTTTTTTTAATATTTTTTTTCTTTAGTTTTTATTTAAAGATGTCCAGTTAACTTAACATAATAGAGTTGAGAAGCTATAGGAAACTTTTGATTGGTATCATCATTTAATGCTTGTATGCATTTTTTATTTCAATAGTAAAATTATTTTATGTGTTTTGTTTTATCCAATTATTTTGTGCAGATTGATTCACTTGATGTTACAAATGAAGGTCTTGCAGTTTCCTCATCTTCAAAGGGCCAGCTATTAGTTTGGGATACTAGAACAGGAGAAACAAAGGTATTTGAAGTAATATGTTTCTAAGAAGTTAATTATATCTAAAAATAAATTCTTTTACTTATTTAAATGTTGTAGATAAATCTAACCGGGCATGTATCAGAAGTTTATAAATGTCGATTCTTTCCATCAGGGAAGGTTGTATTGTCGTGTGGTGCTGATATGTTACTAAAAATTTGGTGTGCTAAAACTGGAACGTGCCCTGTTACACTTAGAGGACATAAAATGGCTGTTACTGATATTGATTTTGTTAACCAGGGAAAAAATATTGTTTCATCTAGCAAGTAAGCTATATTGCTTAATGTTTTGTTTATTGATGTTTGTTTTTTTTTAGTACATCTTTTGATAGTATCTTTGAATGTAGAAAATGTAAGAAATTTTGAGGGCCATCAGATATAAAACATTCAATATTTTGTAATTGTTTTATTGAAATAAACAATTTTAATGTGTCTTCAGAACAAAATTGTTGTCAAGAGTTAGATACAGATAAAATTAATAAATTGAATGAGAATTTTAATTTTGATCTCATCATCCTTTAAATTTACCTAGGTATTCCTAATATAATTCATTACTGCTTATTGAAAATTATTGTTGCCATCTATATATTAATAAGCGAACAGTTTTTTGTCTGATTTTCTGCATAGTAGAGGGAAAATAAAAATATCATTAGGTAGATATTGCCGAATAGATGTGCACAATATATACATTTTTCCGTTAAATAAAAGTTAGTTATTTGTTTTTTAAATTCCCATGATGATCTTTTGAATGGGGGGCTGATGTTATCATATTCTGTTTGGTTTTGACCCATTAGCATTTGGAGTGGAGAAAAAAAAATTGTAAAACACATTAAAACCTTTTTTTCTAAATTTTTAAAAGTATTGTTATATATTATGGTCCTTAGCTGAAATTGTTGTGATTATATTACCTTCTAATCTTATTCTCTTTTATTTGTTGTTGAAAAATATATGTAAGGAAATCTAAAATTAGGGTTTAAATCTTGATGAGTATTTTAAAATTTTATTTTCTTTTTTTAGAGATGGTGCCATAAAATTATGGCATTGTGGACAAGCCTCTTGTATTGACAATATTGCTACTGTCACTTCAAATGTAAACTGTTGCAAAATATTTGAAGCACCACCCTATTTAAATTTGGGAGAGCATAAAGTGCCGATAGGTAAGTAGATTATTCATTTTAATTTCTTATTGCTATTTGACTTTAAATATCTTTTATTGAAACAAAGGCTGCATAGTTTTGTTAATGGACTTCTAAACTATTTTATGTCAGTTGTACACGGATTGTTACTCCTACAGAATTATTCCCATAAGAAAACTACACTACTGACATACCAAATATTTTCCTAATATTGCATTAGATACTTCTTCTTCTTGGTTTTATTAATTGTTAATAATGTTTAAATTATTTACACTTATTTGCAAACATACAATATAAGGGTTTCATTTGATTATTGAAAAAAATATATACATTTAGAGTAAAGGTACCATTTTCAATCGAAGTAGGTGTTACATGTATTCTGTAGACTAGCAGAAGCTGGTTCAATCTACCACGTGCACTCAAGTTATTTCCTTTATAGTTATCCTTACCATAAATCTAATAAAACAATGGCAGAAATGAAACATTTGCAAGCTTAGCCATGGCTGAACTATTTTAAAATGTGTTACAGTGCTACAACTACTTCACCCTCCCATAACAATAAAAACTACTCGAAAGTACTTTTTCCCATGTCTAAGTTAAGCAACTTTAATTTATAGAGAACTTATATATTTTATTTAGTTGTAAATTTCAGATTAAATAAAAACAATATATCAATCTTCCTTTAATATATTTATACGGTTAGTTATTAACTAAAGATTATTTTTAATTTAATTTAGATGAAGCTGAAGTAGGCACAGGTAACAAGATTCTACTATTTGGTTGCGAAGATGGAACTGTTCACTGTTATGGTCTTGAAAGTCGTAAATGCCTCTTCAAAAAATCGGTCGAGTGTGCAGTGAATTGTATTGCTTTTGTTGGGAAAGATAATTTTGTCGTAGGTTGTCAAAATGGTCAAGTTATTCTGTATAGTTTGAAAGATATAAATAGCTATAAAACTTGGCATGAATCAAACAGTGCAGTATTGAATATCAAGGTTTACCTAAAAGCAGGATTTTTTATTTCAAGAGCAGATGGTACAGTTTTTTTCATACCAGAAATTGGACATTCGAAACGAATCTCACTTACTGGACCAAACTGTGATCCTGTTTACGATGTTGCTACAGATGGAAAAAATATTTATACCTGTTGTCGAGATGGGATCGTGAGATTGTATCACGTTGAAAATGCTGTAAATTTTGTCACTAACAAATCCTAACATGAGCTAAATTGTAATATTTTTAACATTTTTGTCTTTATATATATCTACATATATATACATCATGTATATTTATTTTATTTTTTGTGTTTGAAATGATTTTGCTCTTGCATATCAATGCGTTAGATGTATCTCTGTATATATTATGAATAAAGAAATTTCCAAGAGTAATAGTTTCCTTTTTGTACTAAATTCCATTATTTTCAGAAGTTTACCACTTATTTCTGTTATGAAGATGAAAGTTAGCCTTGTTAAATATTGATGATAAGCCTAATTCTTAGTTACTGTTGTAATATCTTTGTAGTTTTTGTTACTTTTTTGCTCATAACATTAACACACTTTAATGAATAAATTAAAGTATTCTTCGTTAAACACTGTAGGGTTTGAAGAAAATGGATTATATGCCTCTGATCTTGTCTGTTTCAGTTCTGTGTGTTGAAGTCTGGACAATCCAACAAAGCAATGTTTTCAAGTCTTTGGGATGACATTGCACCTTTTCAGTGAAATGCTGAAGAATATACAACACAAACGTGGAAAGGATAATTGGCCATCTCTTTTCCCTACCCACACAAACAAAAGAAATATATTTATATCACCCCTTCCTCCTTGAAATAAATTTATATGAGATAGTTATGGGTTGTGAGAAAAGCATATGAAAATATTTTCTTTTACTATGGTGATGATTTTTGGAGATGTTCAATTCAAGGTTATAGGAGATTCAAAATATGGAAATAAGAAATATATTAAGAGCTAAATTAAATGTGCACTATGAAATTAGTAAATGAAGACTAGTGTGTTGAGATGCAGATGCAGGAAGACCTTTAGAAAATGCCAATAAAGATGTGAATAGCAGAAGATGGTTGTTACAAGAAGTTTCAACTGTTTATTCGTTTCATTTCTAATATTTTCCAAAAATACAAGTTGGAAAATATTGTTCCTAATTATGAGCTTTAGTATAGAAAAGAGATTATAATTATGGGTAATGAATAGATTTTGTTAATCATTTCATTAAGAAATAAAAGTTTCAAAGTATAGATGATATATGTTTGTTGAAACGTTTATTTCTTAATGAAATGATTACCTAAGTATACACATTTCCCATAATTGCATTCTCTTTTCCATACTAAAGATTTCCCATAATTACATTCTCTTTTCCATACTAAAGCTCATGATAACTTGTATTTTTGGAAAATGAAAATTAATGAATATACATACAACATGTGACTCAACTCCAAGCGACAACCTGTGGAATAATTACTGATGATTGTACTGAATATCATAATGCAATTTTGTCGAAGGACCCCAAAATAATAATAAAATGTTTTATCACCTATAATTTTTGTTTTTGCAGGTATTTAAAGTATTAGTATAATCTAACCAGGAGAAGAATTGTTATCACGAATAATAAGTATACTGCTGTGTAGAAATAAGCAAGGTTTATTTTTGAAGGAGTTTGAACAGATATTCATTTTACAAGGAATGGTATGTATACCTAACTGTAATATTAGTATATTGTAAGTAACGTATACCTATCTATCAGCAAAAATATGTCAACTGAAATGTCAGTTTTATTTAAGACTTTACAAGCCCAAAATATATGGTGCAGAAAATTTTCTGCAATTGTTTATAAAGGTGAATTAGTGTTTAAGTGAAAAAAGCAAATTATTTATTATATTAGACTGAATATTCATTCTATCTATGCATTGGCTCACAAGCCCAAGAACTTTGGACTTTGACATTATCCTTTTGCTGCACGTTTTCCTCTTCTTAACCATTTCTTTGCAGCTGTGCCTCCAGTTCATCAAGCCATCTCAGAGCACGGACTTCCCTGTATTCACTTTATTTCCGGAAATTATATAGCAATCTTGGTTGGAAGATAATTCTTTTTTATATTAACATGACCATCGTATTCTCCCTACCTTCATGAGAACCATGAACAGTCATGGCACTTGCTCCAAGTTGTGAACGTAATTCAGGAGTGGTTTGGGAAGGGCCCTCTTCGACCAGCTCATTTCCAAGAGCTTGTCCAAATTAGTCTTCGGCCTACCACGTTCTTTGTTGGTAAGGTCATAATCCCCAGACCGAAAGTTTTCAAACCAACGAAAGATTGTTCTTTCGCTCACTGTAAACAATATAAATGTATTCGGAACGCCTCCGGGACGCTATGACCAGGTTTAAATTCGTAGTGAAAAATTATACGAATTTCCGCTGAAGACATAATTTTATTCTTATTTATTTTTAAAACGTTGCTTCACTTTCAAAAGGAAAAGTAAGACTGATTATAAAAAAGGATTAAATGATCTCTCAAACGGTATACATAACATAATTGTTTGTGTACAAATAATCTAATCCCTGATGAAAAGAAAACTGTAAAGAAACGAAACTGACATTTCATCCGTTACGACCCAATAAAAAATAATTTCATTTTTCAATTTATTGCTTTTACTGACGTATAGGATCATCTCCATCTCAGCCAATCTTTATTGTCGGATAAGTATAAGAAGTGGTTCAATATTAGCGTCTAGAAAAAAATTCTGGTTTTTGTTTATGGCTTATTAAAAGTCGACATCATTAACTTTATAGACGCTTTTTTAAATTTAAACTAATTAGTGTTAGCATAACTGGTTTATACAATATTCAATATTAAAACTTAAATCCACAAAACTGTTAAAGATCTCTTTTTTCAGTTCTCCATTAGGTAACGAGTCTTTGTTCTTGTAAGATGTAGTTTAAAAAAATCTAGATTGTGAAATAATAGTATACCATAATAGGCCAAAAGTGGATTAGTATAATCTAGCACGAATTAGTAGCATCATCTAATTGTTACTGTATTTACTTACTGATCCGCTAAAGTTACAAGTTTCATCATTTTAGTTCTATATGTGAGAAAAGTACTATAAAGGCTTCTCTACTCCCTGCCGAACAATTTGCTGCAAATGGCCATTGCACTATTCATTTTAATTAATCCTTTCGTTAATGATAATAACCTAACCAATATGTTAAATTTTAATTTTTTTATTAATTGTAATAATTTTTAAATATTTTTATTTTGAAGAGAAAAGATTAAATTTTATTTTATTTTTATATTATTGAAAAGTTTTAAAATAATATTTGGATATTCTTTATCTTAACCACACTGAAACTAGTTGTAATATTGACAAAGCTTAATATGGCATTGATATGGACCACTATCTTTATTAATTGTCAGGGACGTCACAGAATTTGGGAAGTGTATTTTATACTTAACAGTCGAACTGCTTGGAAATGAATGATGCGCTATTTTTCCAAAATTATTTTCTTCAAAACATTTATTTAGTTAAAATATATTATTATTACTGTTACCAGCTGTTTCAATTGGGTACATGAAAAGGCGTTTGAACCGTACAAGCTATCTTAGTGTTGTAACGTGAAATCTTTTTAAGTAAGATATGTTTATAAAAGAAAATGTAAGTATTTTTATTTTCTTGCTGTCGAGTCTTCTCTCGTATTCTGATGCCATATGCCCTTGTGGTTTTGGAAGCTATTGCGGGATAGTAAAGCGAAATTGTCTTTGCTACGAAATAAGTAGAGGCCTCTACGTGACTCCTTCTAGCCCTTACGCGGGGTGTAATGAACTCGTAAACTATTGCAAGTCTTCACCTTGTAAGAACGGTGGAACTTGCTTTCCGTCGTTCGGTAGTTATTATTGCACTTGCACTCCAGGTTATCATGGCCAGAGTTGTAACCTTTATACAGGTAATTCTTTAGTATTTTCCTTACTGATGATGTTTTTATTTTTTTTAATATTTTGAAATATATAATCATCTGAAAAGAATCATTATTCTATTAATTAAACATCAATCTAAATAAATTAAATTTACAGATACAAAAAAATGTATGCTGATTTTTTTTTTACGGCTTAAGATATTTATCACACATTTCATTTACCTATTAATAATAACACAGGTCTGCAAAAAAAACTTTAAAAAAAAATTGTTTTGGTTGTTGTTTTGACCTTTGTGTAGTTTTTTGCGCTGATTTCAAAAATTACATTGGTTTTTTTCTATCGTGTAAGGCTTGCCTAAAAAATATAGTTGAAGTTTTTGGAAAAAGGACAAGAAACGGAAAATTTGGTATTTGTTTTTATTATTTTAACATGAAGTAAATGCAAAAAAAAACAAAAAACGATACCTAGCTAAAATTAGCATAAAAGTGAGGCACATGTGTTGTAAAGTTATTATAAGTCTTTGTAAAAAAGTTTTCTTTTTCCATCAAAGCTTCTTTTGGTACTTTTCCAGCTGTGTTCTTCTTAATTTTCCCTTATTAACATCCAACAGTAGTCTGCCATCATGTTGACATTCCATCGAACTTGGTATCTTCATTTCGTTTAAATCTTGATGGAAACGTTCTCCTTGTTCCTCACTTAGAGCCCCAAGATTTTCTGGAAAGTAGTCCTGTTGTGAGTGAAGGAAATGAACTTTGACACTCATGTTGCAGCCCAACATTTTTATTTTTGTATCAATTCAGCACGTTAAGAGAAGTGCAGTTTTTTAGTGAAAGGATATCGGTGGCTATCTTTCAGGGGCGTTGGGTTTAAATCGCGCTCATAAATATACACTCTCCTGCCGAAGATAGTGATGACGAAATTAAATGCGAATTTTATGATAAATTAGAGTGGGTCTACGATAAACTACCGCAAAACTGTATAAAAATAATATTAGGGGACGCGAATGCAAAGGTGGGAAGGGAAGAGGTATAGCATCCGACGATCGGTAAGGAAAGTTTACACGAAATTAGTAATGATAACGGTAAACGGCTTATAAACTTTCTTATCTCCAAAAACCTAATAATCAAAAGTACTACGTTTAAACATAAGGTTATTCATAAGTACACGTGGACATCACAGTATTCACAAATTCGTAATCAAATCGATCATGTTTTGATACAAACATGGATGGAAGAATAACGTAATTAACGTGAGATCGTATCGTGGGGCAGAATGTGGATCAGATCATAAATTAGTTATCGTACAACTTCATCAAAAACTAATAATAAAAAAAATAACGGAAAACTGCTTTCATTTGGAAAATTTTGATTTATATAAATTGAAGAACCCTTCAATTAAAACTCAATTCGCGTTAGAGCTCAAGAATAGGTTTGAAGCTTTAGGTAAATTACTATGTAGTCGATTTCCGAAACATTAAAAATGAAACGTCAAAACTTCTTAAAAATAAAAAAAGAGAATATCTTAAAAAGAAATTAGTAGAGATAGAAACTAATAGAATCGAAAGTAACATAAGGGGCATATACACGGGATTAAACAGGTTGCGTAAACGGCATGTTCCTGCAATGACTGCAATTAGAGACGAAAATAACAGTATCTTAGCTGATCCTACGGACAGTTTGAGTAAGTTTAAAAATCACTTTGATAGTGTTTTGAATTCCGGAATAAATAATCAAATCCCTGTTCAGAATATCAGAGTGCCGAACCATTTATAAAAGGACCGAGTAAGGAGGAAGTCGAAATAGCCATCGGAAAATTGAAATCGTACAAAGCGGCTGGGGTCGATAATATTCCTATTGAATTGATAAAAGCATGCAGGGAACTAGGATTCTCGAAGATTCACGTTTTGGTTACAAAGATATTACAAAACTGCCCAAAGAATGGAAAGAATCTCTACTTATTGCGATACACAAAAAGGGGCCGAGGACGGACTGCAATAACTACCGCGGAATATCGCTCCTAACGACTTGCTACAAAATATTCTCATTAATCCTAACTAGTAGAATTACGGAATAGGCCGAGGAAACTATGGGGGATTATCAGTGCGGTTTTAGACGAAACCGTTCAACCATCGATCAAATATTTTCCTTACGCCTAATACTAGACAAAAAATTAGAATACAACGCTGCCGTTCAACAGCTTTATATCAATTTTAAAAAGGCTTATGATTCTATAGACCCTTAGATCATGTATAACGTATTGATTGAATTGGGTAGCCAAAGAAATTAGTAAATCTGGTAAGGTTGTGCATGAGCGAAACTTTCGACAAGGTTAGAATTGGTAACAATTTTTCGGAGAAGTTTGAGGTTCGTTCAGGTTTAAAACAAGATGATTCGCTATCACCTGTACTGTTTAATTTAACACTCGAGTATTTTATTAAAAAGGTGATACACAACGAAAGATGTTTGAATTTGAACTTGAATAGTAAACTATTAAGTTAAATACACAAGCGTTAATGTCTGCTGCTAAAGAAATAGGGCTGGATACGGCTCGGTATATGGTCAGTAGAAGGAAAGGGCGAAATTTTGCTGATATTGTTGTAGGAGGAAATAAGTTCGAACATGTGGAGATGTTTAAGTACTGAGGGTCAATGGTAACTGGAAAAAACGAAATTTTAGAGGAAATGAAGGCGGGAAATGCTTGTTACTATTCGGTCTCGAAATTACTAAGCTCGCGTCTTTTGTCCAGAAATCTAAAAATCAGTATTTATAAAACAATTATCGTTTCATCTCTTCTCTATGGACGTGAAACTTGGCCACTAACGCTGAATGATGAACAACGTCTTCAGGTATTCTAAAATAAGGTGTTACGTAGAATATCGGTCCAAAAAAGGATGAGACCACTGGGAAATATAGGAGATTACATAACGCATCCGGTAAATATTACTCAGTTGATAGCGTCGCGAAGATTAAGATGGGCATGTAAAGTTGCTAGGCTTAGTAGCAAACGAATTCCAATGATGTTAATAGGCGCTGTACCGACTGGGAAGCGTCTGAGGGGTAGACCGAGGTGTAGGTGGGAGGATTGCGTTAGGAATGATCTAGCGGGTTTGGATTTGGGTGGTGCTCCGTGAACGGAGGTTTGTAAACATAGATTGGTGGAATCGGCATTGAGCCTTCAGGTTCGTTAAGCCTTTTATTTATTTAACAATTCAGCAACCAAAGTTTTGTAGTTTGGCTCTTTTGTGTTTCCAAGAAAGCCTGTCACAACAACATTTTAACCCCAGGAATAAGAGCCTTTCTGATTGGCCACACCTGCTTGAAAGGCTATCCCATTCACAGAGGAAACATGGAAACTTTGTGGGACCACTTTGTTGACCTAGTAACATGGAAATAACTTCCAAATCCCCACAAATGGTCCATTTATGGTCAGAGTAACCGAGCTTATTAAGAAAAAACTCAAGATTTTCGTAGCATTCTTTGTGTCCAACAGGCACAGAAGCATATCAAGGGTTACGATTGTGAAGAAGTAAAGCTTTTAAACTCCATTTTTTATGATACAATCGATGAAAAGTCTCCATTCCTCTGATTCATACGTGATTTTTAACATTTCCATGATCCCAGGTACATTGTTCCAGAAATCTATGTCACCCTCTTGTGTAAAAAAGGGGGCAAATTCCTTTTCTCTAAATCGGTACCATGAAAATGAAACACCGGAGTCTATCATATGTCTTTTTTAAAAATCTAGACCCTAAAACATCCGCTGAAATTTGTGACTTATCTAGGGGTGATGGAATTATTTCACTATTTTTTCCGCAATCAGCACAAAAAATGCTGTTAAACCCACTAGTTAAATATGCAACAACTTTTTCATCGCAGACCTGTGTAATTTACCAGTAGATCACCAATCAACCCATCTTCTATGTAAGTTGCTAGTTCCAGCATCATTTTCTGAATGTTTCGTTTTTTTACTGAATATTCTATTTCACATGAAACATAAAAAGTATAAAGAATGTGAGCATGGGGATACCAATCCAAAAACTTATAAAAAGAAGAGGTAGATTTTACTAATGTGGAAATGGCTTACTGCATATATCTCAAAAGAATTATAAAATGGCTGGGGGAGCAGTCATGTGGACATGACTTCACATTCTAGGTCCCAGGGTAAAACTGGATTCACACTTTTTCCTACTACTTTTTGGAAAACTACGATAATCTGTAAGTTTCAATGTCTTTTCTGCGAAGAGGTTGACCGAGGGGTATACCATAGTCCTAGAACGTATTCCATTACAGATATATGTAATGTTAGAACGTAGTCCAGCAGTTATTGATCGGTACTATTTAGAATTACGGTTATTTTATATGAATTATGATTGATACGGTCAACCATTTAATAAACTATATAGATATAGTGATCGAATTCTAATGATGTATGTTTTATTTATTGACTTTCGGTATTAGTTGGGAAACTCAATTGTGAACACTATATTGGGACATTTGCCTAAATACTTATTAAAAAAGGGTTTTTATCCTATTTTTTTTCCAGATCCATCTCTTGGCAAAAAGTTTGTCCAAAATGTTGCCGTGTACTATGACATACATGAAGGTGAACTTTTTGATGGTTTATCGTTTATGGTGATTGTAAAAGAGAAAGGAAATGGTCTAAACATAGAGGTCGATGACGGAGACGGCCTTCAACTATACACACCATATGTTCTCTTAAATTATACGAATCCGCACCAATTCTGTATAGGATTTGCCAAGTCACAACCTCGTGACATCAACGCTAAGGTTTGTGACTGGGTTACAAAAGGTAAATAGACATTTTGTTCAAGTATATTTATACCCATAAAATCATTGCTTGAGATGTTGGAAAGAAGTAAAAGGGCTCGGTCTAAAGCCTTGTTCAATCTAAACCAGTCTCTTTTCCTATTTTATGTGATCTATAACCATGTAACAGGGGCAGTGCCCTCTCTACATTCATTGGCCAACAACTAGGCACAAAATGGCCATAAAGTAATACAGTACAGTAGACAAGTAGCATCGACTAAGGCAGGTTAAAGAACAACTAAGAGTAGGGACATGTGCTCCTTTTATCTGATAAGCATGGAGTAGACACCACAAGCACCCAACAGGGTAAGGAGGAGCACGCAACGACCAAAGGCCATTCACAGATAGATACTCAGTTACTAAAAGCATGTTAATTTTGTGTTTCTTATAATTAATACAGTCCACTACACGGAGAGAGAAGGTACCATATCCCAGCCAGGCAACTACCCGTTACCTTAAACAGCCTAGTTCCCATAGCCTGTCTCTTGAAGATCGTAGGTAGAAAATTTCTGTCTTTGGGTTCCCACTAGGCACACCAAAGGCTAAGCCACTTCGAATTTCTAGATCTGCCAAACTTCAGATCAGGGTACCTAAGACGTGGGGTATGGGAATACGGTTTGATATCCCAATCGCCACATAACTTTATATGATTGTGAAGGCAAGTGTACAAAACAATCTACGGGATCACCCAATTTTTTGCTTTTAAATATATATCACCTTTACCCTTCGTCGTAAATCTATGACTTCCTATCCTCCAATATCGTTTAATTAATCTCCCTCTAATTCCTGTAGAACAGTTCCAGTTAAGACAAAAAACTGCGAGCCGTTTCATGTTACCTCAATTCTAGTCAAACGTTCTAAGCTCCCAATTAATTATAAAATACTCTTTTACATGACTATTATAAGGCATATGGACTTACGGATTAGATATTTGGGGCTCCACTAAGCCATCGAATTCCTCTCGTATCCAATCTTTACAGTCCAAAATCCTTAATATTCCTTACTTGGATTCAAATAAAGTCGTCCATTATGATCTCAGTGTCCCATCTATTGCTGATTGGGACCTAACCCGATATTAATCCTTTCATGCCAAATATTATTCCCACACAAACCCACTAATTTCAAACCTAGTTACCTTTTCGATTCCCAATTCTCATATTAGATGTTTGAAAAGAAGACCTATGTAGAATTTTTTATTTGAGTATTATCTGTGTGTAGGTTATTAGTTACTATCTGTTTCTCTACTTACCTTTATCTCATTCCATTATTTGTCATTCATTCTATTTACTTGTTGCATTATTATAATACGATTGTA
Source organism: Troilus luridus (assembly GCA_964056705.1). Taxonomy (NCBI): domain Eukaryota; kingdom Metazoa; phylum Arthropoda; class Insecta; order Hemiptera; family Pentatomidae; genus Troilus; species Troilus luridus. Next base: position 22,387,531 of record OZ057415.1, on the reverse strand, counting down.
AATTTCAATAAATATATATTTTTTTTAATTTTATAACGTATACATAAGGTCATGGTTTATTCACAAACGATTATGTTATTATATCCTCAAATGCGCAGTGTTATTTTAAATACTATTATGTAAATATAGTTCATTTATTGCTTGTAATCTGTACAAAACAGTAACCCACGAGGTAGAAAAAACTCTTAGTAAAATATCCAGTCAATGTCAATAAAAAAAATGTTTACAACGATTTTGCCCTTTACAGCCCTTCAACTCCAAGTCATTACGTCTGACAGACGGATATTCCACATAAGCGTAAATTTTTTCCCCGTCTCACTGATGGATATTCCAATACTTTCACTATTTTAATATATCCGCTTCTTAGACGGATATTCCGAATTAGTTTTTTTTTTAATTTACTACATTTATAATTAAAATATACTCTATAAATATAAATTAAATGCTTTTTAACTAAAAAACAATCGAAGAACAGCATACAAATGCATAAAATGCCAAACGCCAGCTTGTCTGGAGTCCTCAAAAAAGTTGTGAAATGACTGTGTATTGAAAATGTGCCGATAAAAATAAAAGAACTTAAATTAAAAAAATTAAGACTTTGATTTTACTCAAAGTTAAAACAAACACGTGGCTGTTATTAACCAAAGTTATTAAGTGCAACTTCAAGGATTAGAATTTTATGTAAATATTATAAAGCACTAAATACATAATTTATAAATTCAATTATTGTTTTTTGCACATCCTGAATAATGATTAATAACATAATTGAACGTTTGAGAGGCAGGAAAGCATTATTTAAAATTTAAAAAAAAGTAACAGGCACAATCAGTTGTGGATATAATTTTTATTATCTGCGATCAATTTTTTTTAAACATTACTGTTTTTCCACTCAAACATTTAATTATTATAGGTGTTATAACGTAATAACTTGGTTTGAGTTAGAAAAGTTGATAACTGAAGCACTTACGGAAGTTCCAAATTCCTATCCGTCCACTAAACGGATGTTCCTCTGAGTGTCATAAAAACAGATGTTCCTACGTAAGTATTAAAGATCTAGGACTCCATCTGGATAAACGTCTCACTTGGAATCCTCATACAAGACTGAAAAGACAAGAAACTGCTCGACGTTTTCGCCTACTTCAACACTTACTGGACAAACGCTCTAAGCTACCAATTAATTACAAAAGACTTATTTACATGACAGTCATCAGACCTATTTGGGCATACGGAGTTGAGCTTTGGGGCTCTACTAAACCATCCAATTCATCTCGTATCCAATCCTTGCAATCCAAAATCCTTCGTAAAATCCTCAATGCTCCTTATTATGTCACAAACAAACTCATCCATCATGATCTTAATATCCCATATGTTACTGATTTGGCCCAAACTAGATACCTATCCTTCCATAACAAGCTCCATACGCACTTGAATCCGCTAGTCTCTCAGCTTGCTTCCCATACTATTCCTGATAACCCTCCGAGGCGCCTCAAAAGAAGATGGCCTCGAGATCATCTACTATAGAACTTTATTGGAGTGCTATCGATGGGTAGTTTCTCCACATGTGTTTTTCATGTCATAATGTACATATCAGCAGATTTACTAGTTATAATCATATTATAGTTGTAAATATCATTGAATTCAATAAAAAAAAAAAAAAAAAAAAGTATTAAAGATAATATCCGTTTCAGATATGTCATACATCTTTCCGATTACTCTTAAATATCCAATAGAAAACAAGCCTGGTAAAGTTGTCAGCGACGAAGGTGTTCCAATGGGCAGGGTGGACATTGTAACTGTAACTGTTAAAAATGAAGATCAAGTACAATACCTTCAGAATTACCCAATCTTTACATCCACCAATCTGGAAAAGCGAAAGTGTCTCATGGGCATACAGTTATCAGGAGGGTATGAAATGCAATACAATTTCTATTCATTATTTGTACCAACCTTGTCGATACATTTCTTCCTGTCATCGAGATACATATTTATTAATAAGTGTAAGTATGGCTTCAGTTGTTAGGGATAATTTTCTCAAAAAACTCTGTAAATGTTAGTTACATTTTTCTATAGAAAGCGATACACAGTAAAGTTCTTGGGCCAGGAATTTTACAATATATCATTCTATTTTTTTTTGTTACTGCAGTTGTCTAAAAACTCTTATAAAAAAAGTTAATTTTTTATTTTAAAATATTTACATTTATTATAATTTAATATCTTTTTTTCGAAATTTATTCATTTAATTTATTTTATATAAATAACATTAAGTTTTGAAATATCTTTACTGAATACATATACCCGATATTTTGCCCTCTACTTGTTTAGCTCTCATAGCATGACGGAGCCGACGATTTACTACAGAAACCAGGAAATAATTATTAAAAGTGCTACTACACCATTACATACAAGATGCAAATTCGTCACTTATATAATGTATATATGGTACACGACAGGTCAGTAAACTTATAACACATATTATCATGTATAATTTAACTTGCCACATACTCTCCCATTAGTGGATTGAATGGCAGTGATGGATTGAATGACTGTGGTTGTTTAAAACACAGTAACGAATAGTTGGGTGATGCATTAATGATGCATGTAAGGTTAAGCATTGGTGAATTTAAAACTTTCAATCAGTTGCGATCAATAAATCAATATGCTGATTATTGTCAAATCTAACCAGCTAGTTATGATACTGTAATTTAAATAAAAAAATAATAATAAAAAAAAGTTAGTCAAAATTTACTTTCTTAGGTATGCCAAATAAAAAAATTCTTTTTTAAATATTGTTTTAAAATTCTTCATTACGAAACATGGAGACATGAAAACTATATTTTCTTTTACATCTAATAATATGTAGCTCATAGCGAGTTTATTTGTGAAAAGTCATAATTCGATAATCTGCTAGGAACTCTCATTTTTTTTAATTGTTTTAAAAATTCCAATTGGCAGTTACCCCTTAGGTTCCTCTCACAAGGGCGGATTTAGACACCTGCCCCCCCCCCCCAGTCGGCTTTTTGTGCACTGTGGAGAATCCATTACAGTAGATACTTATAGACAAATCACATGATCATGGTTGTTAAAATATATGAATAAAATGACAGAAAGAACATGAGTGAAACTATTGTTTTGATATTTTAATGAACCTTTCTTTAGGAAGATTTTGGTCACAAAATGGAGGAAAATGCAAAAGAGAACCAAAAGATCTTCTACGAAGTCATCAAAGGAACGAGGAAGGAAAGATCGGATTCACTCAAAGGAATCAAGTACAAGGAAATATTTTATGATAGGAAAAGATATAATGGAGAGATGGAGAGAGTATTTCAAGGAGCTGCTGGAGGGGAGAGACGTTAGTCCAGATGAGACCCATAGTAAGGGGGTGGAGTATGCAGAAGAAGACGATTTCATCAGCGAGGAAGAACCAGGAAGCTATCTCGAAGATGAAGCTGGGCCAGTTTGCAGCCCTGGGCGAAATAACTCCCGAAATGATGAGGTATATGAGCAGCTAAGGTGAAGAAACGTTTCTCCATCTCTTAAATTTGGTATGGAAAATGAAAAGGATACCGAAGGACAGGGAGATCGCGGTGGTGGTACCTATCTACAAGAAGGGAGACAATAGAATATGCAATAACCATCGAGGCATATCTCTGCTCAGTGTGCCAAGCAAGCTTTATTCAATAATCCTAGAAGCAAGGGTAAGAAGAGTTGCCGACTGCCAGATCGGAGAGGAGCAGTATGGATTCAGAAAATAAACTAAGATGGTTTGGGCACCTCCGGAGGATGAGCACGGAAAAAACGGCCAGGATAACATATGAGACGAGAGTAGACAGACGAAGAAGAACAAGAGGAAGACCACGGATCACCTGGGAAGAAGGCGTCCGGGAGGCGTTCAGGAAGCGAGGGCTGGACTGGAGTAGGAGGAGAGAATTGGTTGAGGAAAGGGACACCTGGGCCAAGCTCTATAGAGGGCGTCCCCACACTGCGCAGCGGCAGAGAGGGAAAGGTTATGATGATGATGATGATGAATAAACCTTTCTATAAATACTGGAAGTTTATTTCTAAGTTATTGTTGATTTTTTTGCCCGTCTGCCCGTTGTGCCCCCCCCCCCAGAAAAAATCCTGGATCTGCCCTTGTCCTCTCACACATATTTGATATTGATATTGTAGTGAGTTTGGACTGAAAACTTGGCTAATATTATTTTATTTAACTTATCTTACATAAATGTCTAAGTAAACAATGCGAGATAGTTTTAATATTTTCTTTTAATAAAATAAAGAATAAGTTATATTACAAAGTTTGATTTGTCACTTTTATCTCCTTCGGCACGCTTCCTCTTTTCGTATATCTCACAGAATTTCACGATTGAGTATGTGATTTTAGAATAAAAAGAGATTCTTACTATGTTATTGAAGTCTGCTGACAAAATTTGTCTAAAAATTCATTTTTTTAAAGTGAATAAAAGATTCTTTAAACTCTTTGTATAATTATTTTTCAAAAGACGTTTTTGACTCTTCTTCGGTCAAATTTGATTAAATTTATTAAAACCTATTTTAATTTTGTTTAGATAATAGAGAGAAAGATATACTACCTCTTGAGAGACACTGTTGAAGGTGGATGTAATAATGATTAAATTATACTTCGTAGGTTCGTTTCTTGATGTTTTGGTAATTCGAAAATCATTTTTAAAGGGTGTTATTGCATCCGGTTAGCAAGTAGGTGCCATTTTTTTTTCTGTATAGCTGAAAATATTAGTTCGAGTTTGTAAACACAGGATTGTCCAAGAACTTTCTAATTATTTTTTTCTGAGCTTATGCTTACTACATTCTTTCTTACTGATTAAATATGTGTTCACCTGCCTAAGATGTTTCTGTTAAAGTACAAAACGTTAGCAAATTTGTTGTAATCTGATTTCTAGTTGGTATAATTGACTATAACTATCAATTGAGATCAAATAATTATTTTGTTAAATAACAATTTTGTCAAATAATTTCTCATAATATGCATAAATTAACAGGTTATAGACCTGGATCCTATTTTAGTCAGAGAACAAGAGGAGAATCTTTTAAACAATATGATGTGAAAAGCCTACTGCCTGGTGTGTATACTGTTGAATTGATGGTGGAGATTGTTGGGAGTCCTGAAGCTGGAAAACATAAGACTCTACATAGGAACCAAAAAAAGGTATCAATGTTTTTATAAATAATGAATGAGCAACTTTTATTTTTGATCATTTGGCCTCTTTTGAAAATATGTTTGTATCAATTTAATGCAATTAACTGCTGCATGTAGTTTTGTTTGGATTAAGTTTATAGGAGGAATTAGAGAAATAAATGAGGAATTTTTTTTTTGTTATGTTATGGCCTTATTTTTAGGCCATCATCAGGTCTGCGAAAAAACGAAACATTAACAATATCAACGATGCAGTACCAATGTTGGTATTTTTATTCTGTTTTGTTCTTTTCTCAGCCCTGGTTAGGTTTTAATATTGATACAGAGTTAATGAATTTTGCTTAATTGTATAAAGTTGATTAACCCCACCACCTGGGAGTTTTCAACATTGCTTAAGATACATACGGTCAACCATTTTCTCTTCAATATAAATGATTAAGGAAGAGATGTCTCTAGCAAACCATTAATAAGAAATGGTTTGATACAGAGCTTCTTCTTCTTCTATTCTTTGAAATAGAAATTTTATTATTCTATAGTCTATTATTATTGGAATTGGAGATGGTTTAAGAGTATCCAAGTTGAAGACTGGTATAAAAAGAGTTGACAGGTAAATGCATAGTCTACAAATTAAAAATTTATCAAGTTTCTTTTGTAATTTATTTAAAAACAAAATTTCATTTTGACAGTTTTTAGGACAGAAATAGGTTAATAAACCAGACATTTGAGTGTTTTATTTTTTAAAATTTACTATGTCTAAAAGCACAGTAAGTGTTGAACTCAGTTTTAATTAGTTTGTATAAAATAATTTATATTTATAATTCAAACCGATTTTTGTAATGTGAGTGGTGAATGAGACGTAAAGACTGATAATGGATCAGTTAATAATTAGTTTTTAATAACTTTTTTTCTAGTGTTGGTTTGAACTCAGGTTTATAGACATTATTCCAAAACTCAAGCATGGAAAACGGAGAATCGTCCAAGAATCGACCAAAGTGATTTTAGATGCATCTCCTTCAGAAGATCCAAACTATGATGATAATAGTAGACTGAGGTTCAATTGGTCCTGCGAGGACAGTCAACCGTTTTGCCAACCTGTTACCCGAAGCGGTGAATATTGATTACAGTTTTTATCTTTCTAGTAATATAAAAAAAATTAGACTGTTGTGTGAATAGTTTCATCCTTCTTATCATTTTAGATCCAATTTTTGAAATTCCATCGATGCCTGTGGGAACCTTTGAGATCCTTTTAAATGTTTCTCACACAATACCTGGTGTTCCACCAGCTTTTACATCACAAATTATTGAAGTTATAAAAGAGCCAGTGATTGAAGATTTTGAACTTATGTAAGCAATAGAACAAATAATTACATTTCAGTAGTTGTTCAAGGAAATCTCACTTCAAACGGACAGACATGAGTTCAATGTATTTGTCTGTTGCTGAGGGATATCCACTGTGTATGGGTGTACAAGAGCTTATTTAAAAGTATAGTGGATTGAGATATATATAAAAGTAGTTTGATTTAATGAAAGTAATTAATAAACATGTTATTTTCCAGTTCACTTTCAGACATAAAACTTATTTTACTATTAAAATTTACTATCTCTACTTTTTATTTTATTATAAGAACCGTAAATCATGTTATTCTCAATGGGCTAAGTTCCAAACAAAAATAAAAATAATTGAAAAAAAAGATGTTCTTTAACGTTGAAAGATGATGGGAATAGAACAGGAAGTTTCTATGAAATTTCTGAAAGACGAGGGAAACAAATCGTTACACATGAGATAGAATTGCATAATCATATCAGAAGTGTGTTTCTGTAGCATTTTACTCTCCAAGACAATCCTTAAAGAGCTTAGAAAAACTTCATAGAAAAATTAGTACTTATTTTTAGGTATGTATGTGTCAAGCAATGAAAAAAATAAATAAATAGGCAGTCATAAAGACTGCTAACAGCGGTGAAGACTCAAAACTTTAGAATAACTGTTTTGTTTTTTAAATTTCTAAATCAATGATAGTCTGAATGATTTAAATTTCATAATCTGTAAATTGAAATTATTAACACTAATCTGGTTTTCACATCTATTGGCAATAATTATATGCATTTTCAAATAGTTTGTTTATTAATCAAAACCTATCAAGTGCTGCACAAGCTCAATACAAAATATCAATATAACGTATTTGAAATAATAATTAGTATACAGTTATAATATCTATATACCTTGTATTTGTATTTACTTAGATGTTAATAAACTTTATTTCCATTTTTAGCATTATTATAATCGTTAAGTTCACCAATACTGCGATCATTTGTTGAGATCATATTCCAAAAGATACAATAGGCCTATAGTAACTTAAATAAGAAAGAAAGATATTTGACATTAATTTGTGTAAGCACCGTGCAAAAACTACACTGATCATCGACGAGTTAGTTATGTGTTAGTGATGAATTCACATTGGGCCCCCTCCCTCCCCCCTCGACAGCCCTGAAGAATACCTGCAATGTGGGTCGAAATGTTGGCACTTTGATAAACATTTCTCTCTACTTAAGACATTTTTTTTTTCTACCCGGAGCATTTTTTTTCATTCTTCCACACACACACTATTATTCAAGTTACACTGATCATCATTTTATATTTTGTAGTTCTGAATTTTCAATCATAATAGCAAACCTTCATCATAACCTGCTAGTTATGTGTTAGTGATGAATTCACATTGGGCCCCCTCCCCTCCCCTCCCGCCACCACCACTGCCGACCAATCTCCACGATCCTGCGTTATCCTCCTCTAGTTTTGAACATCCAGCAGTTTCAAGTCCTCCTCGACATCATCCAGCCATCCGATCCAAGGGCGTCCTCTGCTTCGTTTACCATCCGGTTTCTCATTGATCATTCTCTTAGGTATCCTGTGGTCTGGCATTCTTTCCACATATCCCATCCATCTCATTTTGGCTTTCTTTATCAATATGTCCGGCTCCCCATGTAGCTCCATCAGCTCCTCATTCCTTTTTCTTCTCCATACTCATTTTCGGTCACTCCGCCCCAGATTCTTCTTGATATTTTCCTTTGCCATGTGTTGACCATAAGTTCTGATTTTTTGGTCAGTTTGATATAAGAAAGAACCAAGAAAGTACAGTCTACGGATAGTAGGGAAAAGCTACTTTACCTCAGCGTAATGGCGGGACACATGAGACCTCCTTGGGGTGTCGAAGACAAATCGAAGTGAACAGTTCATAATCCGCTTCAACCTTTCCTCGAGCCTGATCGAGAGGCCATCATATGCCACACTACCATAGTCAAAGTGAGGAAAGATAAAAGAAGTGATGAGGAGCTTACGGATAGGTAGTGTTAGAAGATGCCTGGAACGGTGAAATAACTTTAGAGAGCTTATTGCTCGGCAGGAAATTTGGGAAACTTGGGGTTTTCATAAGAGGGATTGGTCGAAAAAGATCCCGAGGTTTTTAACAGAGGATCTGAAGCCAACAGGGTGATCATTTAAGGTTAATTGGGGTAGTGAGTTGATAGATTTAAGATGGGTTGAGTTTTCGCAGCATTCAACGACAGTTTATTCAAGTTTGCCCAGGCACTGATCCTATCTAGGTCACCTTGAATTTTATCGAATGCAGCTATTATCTTAGATGGAGGAAAGGACAAATAGATCTGGGAATCATCGGTGTGCAGATGGTGGGAATAGTGGAGGATTGATTTGGGAAGGTCATTAATGTAACAGTTGAAAAGGAGTGGGGAAATACTAGAACCCTGTGCCACTCCTGTGTTCAGCGGTAGGAAAGAGGATAGGGGTTGATTAGGGATGGAGACTGCTTGAGTCATATCCGAGAGGAAAGCTTGGACCCAGAGTATGGAGCTGTTGGAAAAGGAAAGAGATTTTAGTTTAGAGAAAAAGATGGAATGGTTCAGTGAATCGAAAGCTTTTGAAAAGTCAAGTAGAATTAATACTGTTAGTTTTTTTTCGTCCATGGCAGTATGCATGTCAGTGGTGATTTTAACGAGGGCAGATTGTGTGGAAAGGCCAGGACGGAAGCCTGATTGATGTGGATCAAGGAGTTTGGACTGTTCCAGAAAATTTGACATTTGGGATTGAACTATTCTTTCAAGGGGTTTGGAAAGGTTAGAGAGTATATGGATAGGCCGGAAATCATTTGGGTTTGAGGGATTGGGTGATTTGTTAATAGGATGAACTATTACTTTTTTCCAGGAGGAAGGGAAAACTGCATTTTGTAGGGAAAAATGTAAATGTAGAGAAGAGCAGGTAGAATTTTGGGGATGCATATTTTTAGCAATTTGACGGGAATGCCGTCAGAACCGATGGAATTAGAGTGGGATTTCAATAGGGAGGAGATAAGGTCAGTGGGCGAAATGTCGGAGAAATAAAAGTTGTTATAGTTAAATGATGGTGCAATTTACTATTGTTCTAAGTCAACATATTAGAATATTTAGAGAGAGGGGTCCGTAATATAAGTATATTCACTATATTCCCTTTCAATCTACATTTTCCACAGGTGCCGTAAGAACTGTGAAAACTCCCGAGTTTATGAGCTTACTCACCTTCAATTAAATGGCCTCCCACCTGGAGAAAAAGTTCATTGGACTTATACTAAGAATGGTGGAAAAGAATTAAGTGCCGATGTTTTAAGACAGGAAGATACCCCTGATGATATATTTATAATTAAGGAGAATGCTTTGGATCGTGACAGCAATTATACAATAAAAGCTCAAGTTGGTAAGTATCAACTTTTAAAAAAAAATATTTTTTTTTTTAAATTAATTGATTTTCTCAGATCCCATTTTCCACCTGTGGTTATTTCAATAGAGAAGCCCTATTTTCACTTGTAAATTTAAGTTTGTGTCTTCCTAATTTCTCCTTGAGAGAAAATAATATATGTGAAATAAAAAGTAAGTGAATCTAGTATGTGCATGTAGATATAGTATGTACTATATCAGACCTAATCTTCGGCTCTTTTTAATCCACTATATTTCCTCCAAAATATATGGATTGATAATAAAAGAAACCATTGCGAATATGCATAAAAGTTTTCAAATTTGTATTGCCATATATAAAACTTTTTTAAACATAAGCACACTATAAATCAAAATATTTTATTATAATTTGGTAATTGAAACATTTTGTACAGGTAATACATACAATGAAATAGAACTGACAACAGTTAAACAACCATTAAAGGGAAATTGTGAAATTAATCCAAAAAGTGGTATAAGAGGATACACATTGTTTGATATATCTTGTATCGACTTTAAGTCATATGTTCCTTACGGAGAACCACTGCAATATGATATTTATCAAAAAGTAGTGAGTAAGCAATTCAGTGGAAAATTTGGTAAGTATCGACGAAGATTATATACTCTAATGAAGCTCTGAAATATGTTTACGTGAGCTTTTTAATTATTTAACATAAATTAATATTGTGTTTGCTCATTTATAGATCAACCTCTGAATATAAGTTGACACCACCTTCCTCAGTTTGAAATAACTATTGCTTTGAAATATTAACATTTTCATGATTACAATACTTTTCTTCTTTTTTTTTCTTATTCAGATATCTCTTCTACCTTGCGGTTTTATCTTATTAAATCTAAAGATAAAAAAGTAACATTGAATCAATTATTTCTATATTGGTGCCTGAAACTGAATTTGAATTTGAATTGGAATAAAATTTTACATTGAACAGTTAATATGGAGTCATGTTGTTTCTGAAGTGAACACTACTTTTATTTTTATATTTCACCATTTCTGTTACAGAAAACTTTCTGATCTCATCTTCTACTTTATCAAAAAGTACAGGTCTTCAATTAATCACTGAAGAAATAATAATTAAAGTTAGTAATTCATTTGGAGACAGTGTCACTAACACTCTGAGCGTACAAGTATGGAACAAATATTACTATAATAATTATTAGTTTATGTTTTATATTTGTCTTGTGCATAATAATAACGTAAATTTACAAAAACTCAAATTTGATATTTCAATTTTTGTTTTTAAATGGTAAAATAGGTTTAACCACATGTTGAGTGGTGAATTATTTGAGTTTAATAATCATAGCCTCTTGATGTTTTGGTATTAATTTTTTAATGTGCTTTGCTTCAAGTTGTCAGAACCAGCAATTAATAAAGAGGAAATCAATAATTTTGTTTTGAAAGTTCAAGAAAACATTAGAAATGGTGAAGTAGAAAAAGGTATTTCAAGCATTTTTGTCGTTGCTGACTATATTAATAATATGTCTCAGGGATCAAAAGTCATAAACACATTAATAGACAGCCTTTCAAAGGTTTGTATCATCTATTTATTAGCAAGCCTTAAATAAATAAGTAATGAAATGAAGTATGGTGTTTGAGCAAATGTTTGTTGATAAAGTTTAATTACCTAGGTTTGAACACTCTGCATGCTTTTCTAATTAAACTATTTAATATCCCTTACTATACTTTATGTGACATGCATCAACAATTATTCCTTTAATGATGGTTTATTTGAGAATGAGATTATTGAATGAATACATTTTTAAGATTTATCTTTTAGATTCCTCTACTTAAAGCATTGGATGTCGAACAAATTGCTGAGGGGCTCCATTTTCTCCTTTATCAAAGTGTCCATTATGACTTGAATTTGTTAAGTTCTACCAGTGTCAGAAAAAGTGCTTCAATTCTCCGCAATATGACAACATACATTACGAGCTTATTTGACCAAAACAGTTTTGTAGATACAGAAAATGTAATAGGATTATCAAAGTAAGAAGTTCATTTTTTTTTATTATATATTGTAAATAATCCATTACCAGTCTGTTATTTCATATGTCTATTATTAGAATTAATTATTTAAATAATTTCATTTCGTGCAGATTCAAGCAGTTTTCATTCCTTACCTACTTTTTGTGAACAATCGTTAAAATTCAATTGTAAATATTATGATTTTAGTTGTAGGAATTAGCTTGTCAGCTTATTATATACTAGATAAATAGGTATTATGCATAAATATAAAATAAATAATTGATAAATGAGTATATACAGCTTGTCCGCTTTTTGTATGCACACAACAAAGATTTGTTAGTCAGATGCTTGCTTGCTTCAGATATAGTTCTTGTCAGCAGTGGGCAAAATGCATCCATCAATATAGATGGCAGTTTGTTTTATTTTTTTTTATTTGGTGGTGCACAGAAACCCCTTATGCACTGCCAAATTTTGGAACACCGCCAGGGCAACACGTGCTTCGCATTATTTACCACAATGGAAGGAGGAGCTAGGGCTTTGATGGAATTTTCCAATAATTTATTATACATTCTACTGCTAGTGAGAATAATTTATTCTCAAAAGTTAATTTTAATAGCATCCTTAATATAGGAGTGAATAGACATTCTTCGGACTGAGGAAGGAAAAGTGGAGGTATTGTTTTTCAATATAAAAACATATAAATGATAGCCTTTCTGCAAAGTTGTCAATTACCAATATAAATATTTTGTGTTCATAGTAAACTATTCATTATCTTTTACATTTTATTTTTATTTTTATTGTATGTGTATTTTAGTTTATAAACATTAATGTTTGAATAGATGCATTTATATTATTTGCACAATTTATTTGAAGAAAGCTGTTTAATTTTATTTAATTATTAAATAAATGTTGGTCATCCTTAGGATAATTTTGATCAAACAATTACATAACAGTTTTTATATCAACTACTTTTGTAATAAATATAAGTAGAGTTTTAGTCATTCTTATAATTATAATTTTTAAAATTAGCATGTAATTAATTGTTCTTTTATTTTTTATTTATGTCATTGAATGACCATCCAAACATGATTACATTAACACTTTCAACTTCTCTTTTAAAAAAACTTAAAATTCCCTTAATGTTATTTGAGAGTACAAATGTTAACAGTTGGTATGGACTACCCATGTTTTAATTGAGTTTACAACATCTGCTATTTACTAAAATTTAAAAAATAATGAAACCAAAAGAACCAAAGAACATGTTGTCCTTTGGAAAAAAAGTTTTGAATAGTTAAGGGACCATAAATATTGCAGAATCCTGTAGGTAAATAAAATATTATTCATTATCGGTTAATGAAACCCTTCTATAGAAATATTTTTATCTTTAGTCATGTCATGTTTGAGGTAAGGGAGAAAAAAAAAAATCTGAATATCAGTTTCAAGTCTGATAATATCTACCATTCTTACTGAGAATATATTCCTTTTTTTATTACTTGTTTCAAGCTACAAATCAATTGTTAAATAAAATGCATTTCTTATTTTTAATTCTTGTTAGTAAAAATGATGATGATCAATTTCTTTGTTATGATTATAATAGATAGAGGAGGTGAGTGCATAAGAAATTTTTGTATTCTTAAAAAAAAAATTGGCAATATTTGTACTGATACATTTATCGTACTTGTTTATAATTATTGTTTTGTTTCAGATCCTTTATAGGAAGTGTAAATTCTTTAATTAAAACTCGAAACACTTATTTGACTGATAAAAGTATAAATTTAGAACAATATAAGTACAGCTATTATCGTGTAAGTATTCTATTTAATTTAATATATTCTATTTAGAATATGATAAAAATTATTGTTATTGCTATCATGAAACTTTTTTTTCATCAAATGCAATGTTTTTGCTTCTTTTTTTTTTATGTTGGATACTCGGAACTCTCTTTTTTGCTTTTATCAATGTCTTATATTGTATTTACCTTATGCGCAAAGGTTCACTAAAAAAAATAATTGATTGAATTGTTACCTTCAGACTGCTCTTAGACCTCATGGACACCTAATAAAGGTCAGGTAGAAAACAAAGGACAGTCAAGGGCACATAGGGGAAAGCTTGGGAAAGAAAAACCCAAAAACATCTTCCATACTAACTACAGTGGAGCGTCGATTATCCAAACTAATGTTGTCAGGGGTGGTTCGGATAATCAAAAATTCGGATAATCGAAATTCACTAAAAATAAAAAAATAAAATATATATATAAATAAACATGTGTGAAAGGAAAATCTAAACCAATTAAGAAAAGTTTATAAAATGGATGAATGTTTATTTACATCAAAATATTTGTACATAGTGAAAAATGAACGAATAAAAAATGCAACACAATGCAAAGAACGAAAATATGTAGGTGCATATGTATATGTATTCAAAGTATGTAAAACAAATTCAAATTTATGCAAATTTTTATCAAAATTAATTCTGTGGCTTGAAGAACGTTTTAATACTTGTCTGCTTCAATGTTGACTTCCCCTTCATGGCAGCTAAATCTCCAATTCTTTTTAGTAGCAATAACTGGGTGTGGTCCCCACCACATTCTTCTTGTCGTTCAAACCACCGGAATGCCAAATCCAGCGCTTGAAAAGCCTCAGCATGAGATGGTCCCGAGTTATCTCCATCTGGTTCGTCATTTGTAGCATCGTCCTCTTTGAGGTCTTCATCATGAAGTAATTCATAGACAATTTCATCGGTTGTCAGCATCTGATAGCCTGGATCGTCACTGTCCACATTTAGCTACTCATTCATGTTCTATTCATCACAATCCGCAAAAACACTAATGTTGCTCAATGTGTCCACAATATCAGCTGCGACTTCATCAACAGGATCACGAATTTTTGTTTTATCTTTGGAAGGTTTCAGTAGTCTATTCCACGACTAATGCAAGGTGCAGTTTTTTACTCCATCCCATGCTTCGACCAAAATATAACAGCAGTCTTTTAAAGTAAGTTTTTTGTTTGTAGAAGAAATTGTTTCTTCGTCATTTGTATCCCCCAAAAGCAGACGACACATGACCTGATTTCGATACAGTTTTTTTAATGTTTCGATGACACTTTGGTCCATAGGTTGAACTAAGGAAGTTACATTAAGGGAAAAAAACTTCACCTCAAACATATCACTAAGTTTATTTAAAGTTTCAGGAGATGGATGTGACGGAGCATTGTCCAAAAGGAGAAGAACCCTGCCTTATTTTCCACTATGCTGCTGACACTTTTTTACTTCAGGAATGAAATTGTTTTCAAACCATTTTGTAAACAAATCGCTGTTCATCCACGCATTTTTTTGGCTAGCGTATTTTAACAGGACTTTCACATTTTTGAAATATCGTGGGTTTTTGGATTTACCTATCATTAGCAACGGAACTATGTGTGTTCCAGTTGCATTAGCGCCACCATGACTAACGCAATCTTTCCTCATTTTGTATCCTGGAGCTGCAGCTTCTTTTCGAGATACCAACGACTTAGATGGTAAAGCTTTCCAATAGAGGCCCGTTTCGTACACATTGTAATCAAAATCAAAATCATATTCATTGTCTTCGAGATATTTCTTCAAATTCTGGGAAAAAGAAACTGCTGCTGGAGCGTCGGCACTTAATTTTTCACTGTGAATTTCAATTTACCGAATCCCATGTTGTAATTTAAAGTTTTTTAGCCAACCAGAACTTGGGACAAATGTCGGGTAACCTCCAAGCTTCATGTTTAATTCCAACACTTTTTCACCCGAAATGGGCCCTGATGTGGGCTGACCAGAAAACCGTTGTTGCAAAAACCAAGTGTAAACAGGATTTTCCAACAAACCACTTTTCGCTTTTTTCAAAGTTTTATGACTGGAACTGCCCACCTCACTGTAAAGATTATTTGCGTACCCGCTGATTGAATCAGGATTATTTTTTAAACCCGTTATGGTTGATTTACCAACACCGAACTCCATAGCTAATGTCACCTTTTTTTAGCCCCTCAACTATTTCCAATTTGTCTTTTAATGAAAGAACCACTCGTTTTGTTGTTGTTGGCATGCTGCAATTTTAAAACAAGAAGTGATCACAAATGCGATGTACACCTCACCAAGAATGATTTAAAACTGAAGATGAGCAACCTATTACCAACCAAATGAATAGGAAGGGATTCAAAAAAACAAATGAAATTACCTAATTAGGTTTACAGTTCTTAGTAAACAAAACCCCATTGAAGTCTAAGTTCATTTGTTTGCAGTTTCCGAGAAATAATGAGGGCCTCTCCCCCCCCCCCTCCCCCGTATTGACATTCATGGAAAAATCATTTTATTTTTCATCAAATTATATTTAACTTAGCAATAATTTTAATAATACTAATAAGTCACTGGATGATCTGATCAAATTAATTAAAATTACATTTGAAAAAAAAAAGCAGTTCCATTAATCGAAGTTTGGATAATCGACCCTCCAATGTACTATATTAAAATCCCTACTACTATCAATAATGATAATGGCTAGTAAAAAAAATAATGACTTGATAGAAGATATAATAGGCACCATAACTTATAAAATAATTTCAAAATTTATAACAAGATTCACCATCAATAATAGTAATGAATAATTAAAATAATAACTACATTTGGCTACACCCAGAATATAATCAGACTATTACAAAGGAAAATTCCTTCAGAATTCATCTGGCTTCTGGTCAGGTCACAAGACTTCTCAGTAGTACCAGTCTTCAATTCTTGCTTACTGGAGGTAAAAACACTCTTAATAAGGCTCGTTCCTGCTAGCATAAAGATTTTCAATCTTGTTCCCGTAATGTGCTGCGCCCTAGCAGACAGAGTTGTTTAGTTTCTTTATATTTGAAAGTGATATATGTCCATTTGGATTGGGGAAAAAAAATGATTCATTCTTTTTAATGGTTTTAATAATGATTATTATTTCAAATAAAATTTAAAAGGTTTATAGGGTTTAAAACTACACTCTTTGCTAAGTGCTAAGTGATAAAAACATTTACTCGATTGCCCATATTTTTAAAGTAATTCAAATGGAAGCCTTTAGATATCACGAATATGAAAAAAGGTACTTATACCACTTTCAAATATAAGAGCTCAAATGTTACTTTACTTTAAAATCATCATGAGTTTTTATCAAACATGATCTCATATCTGTCTTTATATTTTTAATATTTCTTGCAATTTAATAATGTTTCTTACAATACATTATTTATATGGAAATTAAATACTAACCCTGTACCTCTTGTAAGTCAACTAAAGTGACAACAGTTCTTTGCCACTGCGGTCGTATATAATTTGGGAGGTGACGATTTGGAGGGGCGATCAAAATTCTCTCTTTCAAATGCAGGCACATCAGCTACCTAGCGAGAATCTCATATAAATAGCTAGTTTTCAATAAAGGTAGATTAACTGAAAGCGATACTTAAGTAGGAAATTTTTTCCCTAATGGTAAAGGTGGTATAGAAATTGTGCTTAAATCAACAATTCAAATTTTTCCTTTCATTATTTTTTTAAAATATATTTTGCTGCCTTACTGTAAAAAATAATTGATGAAGGGATATCAATTATTATTAAATTAAGATTAATTTGATTAATAATAACTTTTTTAAGCCACTAATTAATAGTTTAATAGGATGTATAAGAAAGAGTCAAGTAATTCTCATAGCAAAGATATTTTTCTTTAGTAACTCAATTAAGAATTCATAATTCCAACTGCTTAGGCATCGTAATTGTTTTAATGCAATCAGATTTTTTCAGTACCTAAGTGCTTCAACTGACCTTATTGAAGCTATTAATGGTTATAGTGATATGGTGTTTAACTTTATGGTACCATGTCAAAAACCAATAAGAATTGAAGAAGAACTTATTGTAACTGAGCTGGTGGTGAGTTATATAAATATCCAACTTTATATAACTTAATATAACATTAGTATAAGTTAGTAAAAGTGCTAATATTATTTTGACTTATTATTTGGTTATCTTAATAAGAAAAATATATATCGCATGTATTTATTTTATATTTAATATTTATTGTTTTGTTTGCTTGGAAATCAAAGGCTTTTTGTTGTTTATTGATTAATTAGTAAGTTGTACATTTTAAAGAATTACATAATTATTAATTTTATTTATATACAAATATTAATTTCAAACAATATTTAAATAATAAGCGATTAAGCTAATTTTATTTTCAATAATTACCTGATTAATTTCATAAAATAATACTTCTGTTATTTTTATGAAACAAAAAATAAACCAGCCGATGCAGCCTAGGCAAGAGTGTCCTCTCACTAGATTTCATGATTCTAAAGTAAAACTATCTGTGCTAGTGTATTTGTTACAATAATCTCAATGCGATGAACATAGATAGACATTGTGGTGATTTTTAATCCCACTCATGTGTGGGAAACTTTCCCTACTATTGTCTAACCTGGCAGATAACCAGTTATATGTTTGTAAACTCACTATTCTTCTACAGTTGTTGTTTTAAGCTAATAAAAACCTTTCTAAGGGTAAATCATTCATCCTTCATTTTCATCACAATTTTATTAGCTTAAAACTTCTTTAGTTCGTCATGTCATTTAAAATTTTAAATTTCGGTTCGGAGATTCAATCACGGGAGTGCCGTTGTTATATTTATTTCGTAGATGTGAATTGTTTTTAACCATTAAAAAAAATCTTGTAATCCACAATGGACAAGTATTTAAAGCCCGACAAATTCTGCGCAAGTCCAGATTCACCATCTAGTGGAAAGGAGTTCTCACATTGGCTTAAAACATTTGAAAATTTCATCTCATTATCTACTGAACCATTGGAAGGCGTTGACAAATTAAAGGTACTCCAAAATTTTCTTTCATTCAGTGTATATGATCTGATTTCAGAGACCACAACATATCTTGAAGCAGTTGAAACCCTGACTAAAATCTATGTTAAGGAAAAGGGGGAAATATTTGCACGTCACATTTTGGCTATACGTAAACAACAGCAAAACGAAAGTGTTGACCAATACGTTCAGGCTCTAAGGCTGTTAGCAAAGGATTGCAATTTCAAGGCTGTTTCTGCTGAAGATAATAGAAATCAGTACATTCGCGATTCTCTTATTAACGTACTACTGTCTTCTCAAATCCGCCAACGAATACTCGAAGAGTCTAAAACATTGAGCCTCGATGACGTCATCCAACGAGCCCAAGCTCTCGAGCTGGCCCATAAACAAGCTGAAGGATACTTAAACGGTGCAAATGATTTCTCTTGTGCGGGAATTGGCAGTGATTCGAATTCATCACTTTCAATTCCTGGTACCTCCCATCCTAGTGCACGATCCGTTAACCCCAGATCATATGATCCGAACGATCACGATCTTTGTGCTGCAACAAATCAGAAGAGGGGCAGCCATTGTTTCTTTTGTGGATTTAGTCGCCATCCGCGCTCGGCTTGTCCCGCTCTTGAATCAGAGTGTGCCAATTGCAAAATCAAGGAAAGCTAAGAAAAATACTCAGAAAACCAAACCTGTATCTGCAGCTATTTTAGCATCACTGAATAATGGGTATCTGCCTCAGTTAAGCCATGCTGTTACCTCTGCTCTTGTAAATGGAATCCTCTGTAACTGCCTCGTGGACACTGGGAGTTCTGGTAGCTTTGTCAGCCTTGACTTTGTCTCTGAACACAACATTCAAGTTATGCCTCAGGAGGGACGAGTATCAATGGCATCTACGTCGTTATGGACCAAAGTTGAAGGATTTATTCTTGTAAAGCTAGAAATTGCGGAACACACTTACACTAAATGTAAGTTGACTGTTCTGAAAGAACTCTGTTCCGATATTCTCATCGGACATGACATACTCAAAGCACACTCAAATATTCTGCTAAAATTTGGCGGTGACAAGGCACCTCTCACAATCTGTTCGCATACTGTAGCTAAGATTGACCCTGTACGTCTCTTCGATCATCTCTCCCCTAAGTGTCATCCAATTGCCACGAGGTCCCGCAAATACTGTAATGAAGGCAATCAGTTTATTAAGACAGAAATCACCCGGTTGCTTTCCGAAGGAGTAATTGAGCCCAGCAATTCACCATGGAGAGCTCAGGTATTTGTTGTAAATAACAACATAAAAAAGTGACTGGTGGTGGACTATTCTCAAACGATAAATAGTTATACTCAACTTGATGCCTACCCCTTACCAAATGTTGACCAACTTGTCAGAAAAGTTGCTAATTACTAACATTACAGTGTCGTGGACTTACGGCAAGCATATCATCAGATCCCAGAGTGAAGATGAGAAGAAATATACTGGTTTTGAAGCAATGGGTAAGCTGTATCAGTTTACACGCATACCTTTCGGGGTGACTAATGGAGTAGCCTGCTTCCAACGTGCAATAGACCAAATAATAACTGCTGAAAACTTCACCGGAGTGTATTCATACCTTGATGACATCACTGTGTGTGGAATGGATAAATCTGACCATGACCTAAATCTAAACAAGCTTATATTGACACTCGATAAGCTCGGCATTGAAATCAACAAAGAGAAAAGTAAATTTGATCTCACAAACGTAAAACTTCTGGGACATCTTGTTTCATTTCAATCAATCAAGCCAGACCCAGCAAGGCTTGCCCCGTTGCTTAATATGCCACTGCCACATAACTCTGGATCACTGAAGCGGGCTCTTGGTTTCTTTGCCCATTACTCGAAGTGGATACCTAAATTTTCAGATAAAATCCGTGTCTTGATTGATGCCACATCATTTCCGCTGAATCCATCTGCTGCTTCTGCTTTCGAAAATCTAAAAATGGATATTGCCAACTCAGTCGTCACAACCATCGATGAATCTCGCCCGCTTGTAGTAGAAACCGATGCCTCTAAGTTTGCACTGGCAGCTACTCTTAGTCAAGATGGATGGCCAGTTGCATTTTTCTCACGATCACTAAGCAGATCTGAAATCAGTGGACATCCACCAATCGAAAAGGAGGCTGCGGCAATTGTTGAATCCTTGAAACATTGGAGATCATTCCTCCTTGGGAAGCATTTTCCCCTCATAACTGATCAAGAAGCTCTGTCTTTCATTTTTTACCGAAAACATGGGAGTAAGGTAAAAAATGAGAAGATCACTAGATGGCGAATAGAGCTAGCTCCGTTTGTTTATGACATATCATACCGTCCCAGTGAGGACAACAGCAAGGCAGACACACTCTCCCGTGTCTGTAATGCGTCCACTTCTACTGACTTGTTCCAGCTTCACCAATCTTTGTGCCACCCTGGTGTTACACGTATGTACCATTAGCTCAAATGTAAGAACATTCCCTATTCACTGGAAGATGTCAAGAAGATGACTTCAAGCTGTACCATCTGTGCTGAAGTAAAACCTAGGTACTTGAAAACATCTGGAACCTTAGTTAAGGCCACCTCTCCATTTGAACAATCAATTTTAAGGGCCCTCTCCCTTCCAGGTCACAGAACTTCTACCTCCTTACCACGAGTATTCCCGCTTCCCTTTCGCATACGCCTGCCGTGATGTTTCTGCTGCCACTGTGGTTGAGTGTCTCAAAAATCTCTTCTGTTTGTTTGGAATGCCAGCCTATGTCCACTCAGACCGGGGACCTTCCTTTATGTCTAGGGAAGTCAAGGATTTCCTCCATTCAAATACTGTAGCTACCAGCAGAACAACACCATACAATCCGGCAGGAAACGGGCAAATTGAACGCCTCAATGGAACTCTGTAGAAAACCATTTGTCTCTCTTTGAAGACTCTAGGACTACGGACGGAGAACTGGGAAATGGTCCTACAGGAATCCCTCCACGCTATTCGATCTCTACTTTGCACAGCAACTAACTCCACTCCTCATGAACGATTTTTCACTCATCCTTGCCGTACAGCCAATGGAGTCTCCTTGCCGTCTTGGTTAACCCCTGGTCCTGTGCTCGCCAAAAGGAACGAGCTAATCAGCGAATATAAAGACCCTGTCGAGGAAGTGGAATTACTTGAAGCTAACCCACAGTACGCCCTAATTCGCAAGAAGGATGGATCAGAATCAACCGTGTCCCTGAGACAATTAGCACCTAAAGGAACTCATGAGATGTTGGAGAAGCCTTGCCCTAACGGCGATGGGCCCGCTCCAATATTAGAGCCCTCTAACATGGTACATCCGGAAGAACCCTCTGCCACTCCATCTGTTCATGGCTCTCTCTCTAATGAAATTGGAATCCCAGTGTTCCCCTCAAGACCTCAACGGGTGACCAAGGCTCCATCTTACCTCAAAGACTATGTTACTAATTGAAAACCAATCCTGGTGTTACAAATCTTGAATGAAGTTTAAATCTTTCTTTTGTATCTCAAATATTGTTCTGAAACTTTGCCAAATGTTTTCTTAAATCTTTCTATGTATCTCATATATTGTACTTAAATTATGCTAAATATTTTAAGAAAAACTCAGGGTGAATGTGGTGATTTTTAATCCCACTCATGTGTGGGAAACTTTCCCTTCTATTGTCTAACCTGGCAGATAACCAGTTATATGTTTGTAAACTCACTATTCTTCTACAGTTGTTGTTTTAAGCTAATAAAAAACCTTTCTAAGGGTAAATCATTAGTCCTTCATTTTCATCACAGACATTATGTTTGAAGCTAGTTATTAATGTGGTATCAAATGTTTACTAAAATAAGTTTCTTGGTTTTTTAAGAGCTGCATATGTGCTATTAGATTGTAAAATGTTGGTTAAATAGCAAAATAGATATTAAATGGATCATAGGGTATATGAAAGTATTAGCTTTTAAAATTTGGCATGACTTTCTCTCCATGACTCTGACAGTAAAACTTGTGGTGGATGTGAAAAACAAGATATCAGTTTGGAACAATAATTCATTTGTTTTGAATCGAGAAATGTTCAAAATAATGCAATCACTCATTTTTTCTTCTTAATTCAATAATCAATATCCTGCTTATGCTTTAAATTTAAATTAAGTTTTGTATCAACTTTATATTATTCAGTACTTCAAGTTTCTGAATAATTGATTTATTCCTAAAGTCCTTAAAATTTATTTCATTATCTTCTTTAAATAAATAAAAAATTAGGCCAATAAATGTTGCAGGTTGATAGGATGAACAGATTGGCGTTGTTGCCATCCATTGATCCTTCTAATAGTAACTCAACTTTCATCAAATTTGATCCAGAGCTCTCCTCTTCTTACGAGGGAGAAGAAATTGCAGTTCAGGTAAACTCAGTGCCAATAAATAAATCTTTCTTTTAAGCAATATCAATTATCATTACTGATTTCTTGTTGTTTTTTTTTCTATCTTGTGTTAAGAAGTCTTATGAACCATTCAACTCATTTTATACTCAACCAATTAACACTTTTCTCTGTCACAATTGATTAAAAAAATATGGTTACCAATAGCAGTATTTATTTTATTAAATAAAACTTTTCTAATGCATTGTTAAACCCAGTTTAATTTTAAATTCAAGAGGAAATAAATAGTTAAAGAGAGAGAATCCTGTTTTTTTTTGGTTTTGACATTACTTAGCCTCAAGCCTTAGTCCTAAAGTTTAAAAATTAGAATTTATAAAACTCAGTTATCCTTCTGACAGTTCTACATGAATATGAAATGTAGCTAACATTGTATTATTAGCAACATTTTAAAGGATTCGAAAATAAGATATCTTGATGAATATTCGGTTCAAAGAAGGATGTGTTCAGAGGAGAATTAGTTCAGTAATTAATTTTCTGTTTAGTAAATTATTGTATTTCTGTGTTGTGTTAGCTCGTGTAATTTATTTTCTATTTATACATGATGATCTTATCGTAGTGTCAGTGGATTTTATTTTGGATGGATAAAAAATTAGAATCACAGAATAAGTACAAGTAATCAAGGAAATGATAAGGATTATTAAGATGTCTTGTAGCTAGACAATTATATTATTTAGGAATTATTTAATTTTTAAGAAATTATTTAAAAATATATAAAATTACATAACATAATATTTTTAAATAAAAGGATATTGAATTTATTGTTGTATTGCAGGTCACTCATTTTAAAGAAAACTGGTTCTGGTGGGTGGAGACTGAGCTACCTATGCACTCTGATCATATTAATGTAGTGTTGGGTGTTCATGGTGGCGATCGAATATCATCCCTCGACTATCCAGTTCATATATATATGAAAGTATTCATGATTCTTTCCCTATTTTTATTTTATTATTAATTGACTCCTTAATAGTAACTTTTACAATAGATGAATATAAGTTAAAATCTGACTATCATTGTATGATTATAAACATTATTATAACTTCAATAGTAACAAAGTCATTAAACTTTTCTAGACAAAGCCTTCAGAAACAGAAACTTTAAAGGGAGATGTAATGCAGCCTGATCCTTTTTTGTCTTCAGAGATAAAAGATTTGTTTGTTAAAGTATTCACATTGGAAAGAAGTGAAGGTGGAGGCGGTGGAACATTTTTGCTTGAGTGCCCTAATTTATCAAATGTGGAATTAGATGTAAGCAAATTAAATTTTTGGCAAAGAAACATATAAATTATATACAAAAAACTTCAGTTGTTTCTTCTGGTTTAGACAGTGTCGGTGAATTTTCTGCCAACGTTTCGCCAGACATGCTGCCGACTTCTTCAAGGCTTAATTGTCTCAATTATTTAATTTATTTCAATTGCTCTTACTAATCTTCACTAGAAATTTTCAAGTGCACTCGTTAGTACCTTTGTTTTTGAAGTATTTATTTTATCAACCACTGAACTTTGTAGATTCATTAAAACCTTTTTGTTCTAAAACATATTTACAGAGCTAATTTTATATATATATATGCACTTCATTTTATTGCCTTCTAAGGATTTTTAGTTTAGTTTTCTAATTTCTAATTCTTGGACTTGAGAAATCGGTTGGGACTAGTCCTAAAATTATCCTACTGTAGAAGTTTCATTCATCAGCCAATGATGCTGTATAGCAGTATACTCCTCGAGCAATATTTTCATAAAATACCCTTTAGTTTTACTAAATCTCTCTTGCAGATCATTACCATGTGGGCGAACATTCCATCGTTGGCAGATTTGGTGACGGTAGATTAAAATTCTTTGGAATTTTTTCCAGGTATCCTTTGCCACACCATCCAGTCTGTGCAATGGTAGTAAAGTTAAATTTTAATTAATGTGTTAAACTGGAGGGGGTCTTAGCTACCAAAAAACTTTTTAATATAGCTATTTTTTTGTTTTTATTACTTTAAGTACTTTTTATGATAAGAACTTATTATTTTCAATATCAATTTCAATAATTTTAAAGAGAAAATTATAATAAACATGTGTAGTTTATAATTTATAGTTCTAGGGCTTTTTGTAAATTTTTTGGATAAAGTTGTAACTGTAAGGTGATTCTAGCTTTATCTTAAGTCTCTCTTGAAGAACGGTAGTAGAATAGAATGGAATAGAGCAAATCTAGGTGTGTTGTCCTTTATAAAGATTTCCTTTCTTAATTTTTCATAGCTGTCAGAATCGTCACTGTTGACATTTTACAGATGTATATATGTATACCTTACAAGGTTTTGTCCACTACTCTCAGATCATATCAATAAGAATTTCTTCTAAAATCCAGAGCTAGAGACAGCATTATCCCATCTTTTGAAGTCTTCATCCGAATTAGCACCAAATTTAAGTTTTAGACTTGATAAATGTATACATGAATTGCGTTGTTTTAAAGTAATATCTTTTGGTTGAGACTCAATTATATCCACAGTTTTTTTATGTGTTTTAAGATTTTGTATACCTGTAGAACTCCTTCAAAGCTTGAGGGTTGAAAACTTGTACTTGAAAGGTATTTGACTTAATTACCTATTATTTTTTACTGTTCTTTTCTAAAAACCAAAAATATACCGCTATTAGGCTTTTTTGTTTTATATTGTCAAACACCTTTACTTTTGGAAATATGTGATCTTTATGGCTCTCATAAAGATCACTTCAGTTTTTCATGGAAATAATCGAGTTTGCACTGTAGCAGTGATTCATTAGAAAAATATTTCATCACAGTTTTGAGGATTCCTTTTAGGTTTAAATGAACAAATTATCCTTTTAAAGTTTTACATACCTCTTCAGCTCTTTCTATATATGTTTTTTTTACTATTTATTTTAGGTGTTAATATTGGTCGATGAATTTCCTGATTACGATAAAGTGAGGGCACAAGGTAAAACACTTAGTAGCGAAGATTTTGTATATGAAAGTAAATCATTTGCTTATGTAGGCCCTGAAGCTATTATATATCTTGGTTTTCTCCCTAATCCAAAGGTAAGATTAAAAGGATAGATATTTCCTATTTATGATATTCCACTAAAAGATCCTTATAATTCCAATAAGAGATTAGTAAGTGCTGTGTGATATTTTCTTAAAGGCTTTTTAATAAATGTAATTAAAATGTTATGTTATATTATAAAAAAAGATGGGTCTGCTACTATGTGAGGGTCGGCTGGTAAGACTGAGATAGCG
This sequence comes from Troilus luridus, assembly GCA_964056705.1. Taxonomy (NCBI): domain Eukaryota; kingdom Metazoa; phylum Arthropoda; class Insecta; order Hemiptera; family Pentatomidae; genus Troilus; species Troilus luridus. The sequence goes on along the minus strand of OZ057415.1, from coordinate 22,361,127 downwards.
CCACTAGGCCAGTTAGACACTAGCATCGTATAGTTTTACTTCAGTCTGTATTGTATCTATAGTTACAGGTCAGTCAGTAGCTCGGTTAGTGTTTGAAGAACAGAATTTTTAATAAGACAGCTTTAGAGTTTTAACGAATATGGAGGGCTTGGAAAAATGAGCAGTGATTAAATACTTCCATTTGAAATCAAGGAATTTCTTAGAGAATGAAGATTTCATAGCAACTAGGAGGTCATTGATGCGGTAAACAGCTATTTTGAGGACCTTGATTAGTCACTCTAAAGAGATGGTTTAATTAAATTAGAACACTGATATGACAAATGTATTAATTAGCCTTTCTGTAGATTATGTTGAGGAATAAATTAAAAAAATTATAAAATGTTTTCTTAGAGTGCTGCCAATGGGTAGTGCCTCTACACGTCCTTTCATGTATTTATTTATTCATACAGCCCTTGTACTAGATGTATATATTACAGTTGTACAATTCAATAAAAAAAAAAATGTTTTCATTTAGAGGCCCAGGATTTATCAGCCAACCCTCATACCATAGGTACTTCGATGGAGATGTTAATTCTTGGCAGAATCATTAAGAACTGGCCAGAGATAGTTTAACAAGCGACACTAGCAAGTGCTAAATGAATTATTCTTTGCCTCCTTTTGATCATGAATACAATATTTGTATTGCTACTATACAAATAAAAAAGCATATTTTAAGTCTAGCCAGAAAAAATATATTTGTTAATCACTTCAAAGTGTATCATCCAGTGAATTTTCGTCAGTCAGTTTTGTATACATACTTTCTTTTTTAGGGCTCTTAGGCTACACAGTTATATATAAATAACTATGTAAATATAAATAAATAAATATATATAGTTGATAGTCATATATATATATATATGACACATATATATAGTTGTATATATAACTGGGTGTCTTAATAGCCCTGAAAAAATGTATATACAAATACACTTCTGGCAGTTAGTCACAGAAAAAAACAAAATCAAAGAAGAAATAAAATTAAGAATTCAGTATGGCAACAAATGCCAATGAGCTCTCTAGAAAATTCTTCTAAATCGAAATGTATCCTGAGAAATCAAAATGCAAGTATATAAGACCGTTCTCCAATCAGTAGTGACATATGCTAGTGAGGCATGGACCATTACAAAGCAACAGGAGAGTTATATTAATGCTCGGGAGAGAAAAATCCTGAGAAAAATAAACGGCCTAACCAAAGCCCAAAATACATACAAGATAAAAATCAATAAAGAACTTAAAGACCTATATAAACACCCCGATTTGGTCTCATGTATTAAAAAAGGGAGAATAAGATGGTTGGGTCATGTGCATCGAGTGGCTCAGGAAAGGCTCCCAAGGAAGGGAATGGAGGGACACCTGGGTGGTATAAGAGGAAGAGGAAGAGGAAGAGGCAGACCCAGGCTACGGTGGCTTGGAGATGTCGAGGCTGATGTGCAGGTTCTGGGAGTGAGAAGATGGAGAAGAGTTGAAGAGGATCGTTCTGAGTGGAGGAGAATTGTTGAGGTCAGGGTCCTACATATATAGTAGAGATAGGTTCACACACATATAATGCTAATGCTTATTGAAATGATTTAGTTCATCTACTTATTACTCAAGTAATAATTTCGAAATCACGAAATCAAAAGTTAAAATATCCCGAATGTTTTGGCCTTTAGTTAAAAAAATTAATAATATGAAAAATTAAAAGATCACAATCATGTTTCATTTATCTTATCAGATACCAGTTTGAAATTAATTTTCTTTCTTACAGCATTCAATTGGGGAAACAGTTTCGTTTAATTGTCAAATTTATGATCAGGTATGTCGCACATGGTCTAGAGGAGCCTGGGATAATCAATATTGTGAGGTATCAACATAGTTTCTGTATAAAATTGTTAATAGAATAAGATCTGTTTTTATGTTGGCCTTTGTTTTATTATCAACTTTTTCTCTATCTTATTAATATTTATTTAAGAATGGCAAAGTTTTGTTATTTATTTTTTATTATAGTTATGTATTTATTTGCTATATTATTTTGTATCCTTATTATTAATTGGTACTTGTGGAGAGTGGTAAACTCCCTTTCTTTCTTTCAAAGAAATAGATTCAATAACTAACAACTGTTTCTTACTTGTTATTACTTTTTATCGTCCAAAACAAGAGCATTCATCATAAAATTGAAATCATTGCCGAAGGGCTTACATGTGTGGTAATGTTACTGTTCAGTTTAAAAGGGCTTGTAATAAAATATGTATTTAGACTAGTTATTTTACCACCCATTTAAATATTTATTTATTTGACGCGAAACAGCCCTGAATGACTATGCGACTATGACGCAGCTTTTTTCAGTTTTTTCTCGGCCCATCTTTGCCTCATGAATTTACTGAAGGTTTCTCTTCTTTCTTCTGTCCAGGTCTTGGACGGAAATTTTTTTCTGTCTGCCACTATTACCAATTTTTGGTATTCTGTTCTGTTTTCTAATAAATCTTGGGCAATCCAGTGTTTCTGCGATCCTTGTTTTATTTGTTCTGTGTATCCTTGTTTGAATATGTAGCCTATAATTTTGGTGAAAATTAATTTGTTTAGTCTCTCCTCGTTCATCCTCTTCATGTTACCATCAAATCTGAGTCTTCTTACCCTCATTTCTGTTTCCAAGACACGGATTTCTCAATAAATTTCTTTGTTGGGTTTTAGCCTGTATCCTTCTGGTGTTATTTCAGGCCCGTGGATTCTCCTAAGAACCCTTCTCTCTATTTTATCTAGTTTTTCTAAACTGAGGAATCACATAGTCTCAGTCCCGTACAATATCACTGGTTTTACCACTGTATTGTAGTGCCTGATTATGGTCTTTTTGGAGATGCATTTTTTATTAAACATACTGCTCATTAAACAGCATAAATTGTCCAAATTTTCAAAATTGCTTTCTTTTTCAGATAAATTTCAGCTGATTATTTTGCTCAGATATTTAAAACTTTTAACAACCTGGATTTTACCGAATTCCGCTTTCACTTCTTTCTTACTATAGTGGGGATCTGTGATCATAAACTTGGTATTTTGAATGGAGATTTTAAGTCCAGTTTTTTATTATTTATTATAAAGAAAACCTTTTCCCCTTGAGGGAGGATATAAATAATAAATGTAATAAATAAACCAATAATTTAGAATTTTAGGTACTTGTCCGATATAGGGGCGCCATTATACTGGTAACACTGAATAGTCTAGGGACTGTCAAACAAAAATCAAAGCTCGGCCGAGATCGGCTCCCTATATTAGACAAGTACCCAATTTTACGATAGGATTCCACAAACGTGTATAACAGTAAAAGGACTGTTTTATTAATGATAATAAGAAGTATTTAATTTTAACACAATTTAATAGTAATAAAAATAAAAGGAAAGAATGATACAACATAAATTACATCAACAAAATATACGCATTAGTAATTTAGATATCAACTGGCCAGTTCAATGATATAATATTTAATATTTCATTAAATATGTCCTTTTTTTTATTCCTTTCTCGGAACATGAACTCGATCAAATATGATTCCAAATGTTCTCTCTTCGTTCCTCTTTCTTTTTTGTTCCTCCACTTTACAGTGCCCCACATTCTCTCTATACTTTGAGTATGAACACCGTTTTCAGGGTTTATAAAATTGTAGGAGTGGTTTACGGTATAGTGATCGGAGCCAAGTTTCTTTAACTCCTCTGTCTTGTACGATTTCCAGCAATCAGTATAAATTGTAGAGCCTTCCCTCACATACACCAAAATTTTAGTACTCAAGGTGTGAAACGACCTGTCCGGCACTTCCACTAAAAAACATTCTTGTGTTTCACGGCAAATACTTCCGAGAACTCACTGTGGCGGTAATAAACGACCAACATTGTTTTTTCTTTTTGTATATATGGTTTCATCAACCTCAACAATCATATTTCTCCCTCCTATTTTTAAATAACCATCTCCGTTATCTTTAAAAGCGACTGCGCACACCTCCCTTAAACACATTTAGAAATTTATGAATGTTCCTTTTGAAATTTGAAGTTGTTCACGGCAAAATTTAACCGACGTCATTTCTTTATTCCACCCATAAGTAAACCGAATGATAATAAGAAACGGCACTTTTGTTGATTCGAACAAGGTTCCACTTCTGAAACCACACTTACCTCTGCAACTTCTAAGGTGCCACCTCCAAATCATTCTATTTCTACAAAATTTCTTATTGTAGCCATTCTCACAATGCTTCTTTCGTAACCTGTAATGATATTTTGCGGAAAGGTTACAAAAAGTATAGCCTCCTGGGAGCCGATCTCTGCAGAGCTTTGATTCTTGTTTGACAGTCCCTAGACTAGTCAGTGTTACCAGTATAATGGCGCCCCTATATCAGACAAGTACCGAATTTTCTAAACCAATATTTTTCAAACTACACTGGCTCCCAAAATTTATTTGCTATTTCATTATTTAGGGAGCGGAGTGGCTCAGTGGTAAAGCACTGAGTTGCAGTGCCGAAGGTCCTGGGTTCAAATCCTGTTTGCTGGCAGACTTTTATTTAGTCTGTTAGCGACCAGAGAAGGACCCTAAGGGTTCCAGGACCCTACTGGGGCTCACCCAGGCTCTATGAAGTCACCTTCCTGCAGGAAAGGTTGTGCACAACCGTTGTCCAAGAAACAGTACAGCCTCTACCATATACTGAGCCTCAGACTACTCTTCACACGGAAACCCTTCACGAGTTGTAATAGTTCAGATTTTTTATTTTTTTAAATTTCATTATTTAACCCTTTTTCACTAAATGAAACCTCAGTATCATATGATCAACATGGTATAGTCAGGTTGGTATAGTCAAACACAGTGGATTCACTAGGTGTAGTCAAGAATGTAGGTATAGTGAAGATGTCTATTAATTATGGAAATACTGGACAGGTACAATTACATTAATATTTTAAAGATAATTTTAAGTCCAATAGAAGTAAAACGGGTGCCCTTGAAAATTTTTATTTTGGTTGGATAACCCAAAGCACCAGTTGCAAAAACTTATGGGAGACACTAAATTAGATATTGATCTTCCCGTGTCTAGAACAGGTTGGTGATCTGTAGAATCATTTTATATTTTTTTTCTTTTTTTTTGTGTATACAAAGAGATTAAGAAAAATATTGATATAATATAATAAATAATCTTACCATTGATGTAATTGTGAGTAGATTTTGTAAAATCTAAATAAAATTAACACTTTCATAGTGCTTTGCCTAAAGTTTCCTAAAATTATTTTTAGGTTGGACCTGACTCTACACACGATCATATTCAATGCAGTTGTAAACATCTTTCTTTGTTTGGTGCTTCCTTGTTGGTGCCACCCAATCAATTGCATCCACTCCAAGACATAGTCTTATTAATATCCATTAAGGATAATCCATATGTTATGTCATTTGTTTTGCTACTTTTATTCATTTATTTTTTATTATTCATTTGGGCTTGGCGGATGGATCGAAAAGATAAAAATGAGGTATACATTTAATTAAAGTAGTAATATACTAACTAATGTTACATTTGTTTTTAAATTATAAAACTTATCATTATAAGTATATTATAAAATAATATGCAAAATATTATTTATGTTATTTCTATTCAAAAATTAATCGTTGACCATAGTTAGTAGTTATATAATGGAAAGATGGACAGGATTATTTAAAAAACAAAATAATCTCAATGAGTTAAAATCTAAAATATATCAGTTTTTCTATTTCATATCGTTTTTTAACTATGCTCACACCATTTTATGGACCATGTAGTATAGTGCATATGTAATAATAAAGTTTTTAATTTTTTCTCATTTCTTTCATCAGCAAAAATCAATAAAAATATAACATTTTATTTATTTACTTTTTTTTTCCAAATGCTATATTTATACATACGTCATTTGGTTAAAAACCAGAGAAAATTTTATTTTAATGAAATAACAGAAATACTTATAGATTTCTCAGTTAGAAATTTTATAAATCCATTAATTACTTATACGATGCTTTAACATATTATATGATGAATAAAATGGTCTGGGCAGTGTTAAAATAAATTCTACAATTGCTTATCGACAACTTGTGGGACTCATTTTCTGTGAGGAAGTAGTTTCCTATTTCTTCAGCTGTGAGTTGAGGTCACAACATTGCAATGGAAAACTGTAATTGGCACATTATGTGTTGATCCTTTAATCAGAAAGAAGAAATTGATATCATTTGAGTAAGAATTGAATTGATCATTGCTTGTTGAACATTATTGAAGTATGATTAATAGATGTTTATCAGAAACAAACAATTCCCGAACCTGTATTATTACCAACACAAGTGTAAATTGAACCTTTGAAGAGCTTGAATGTTGCCTGTTATTCAAGAATCACCATAGAATTTGATATTTGATTTAGTAACATGTTAGTAACAACATGTAATTTCCTTCTTTTTTTTTCTAGAGGGTTGTCCGTGTACTGGTGGACAATTTTCCTGGAGAAACATATGGATATTTATTGGCAGTTTTCACTGGTGAAAAGACCATGTCTGGTACAACTGCACATGTTGGTGTGAAACTTTGTGGATCAAATGGTTCAAGTCATGTAAGACAAAAAACAAATTGTTCTATATTTAGTCATAAACTTCTGTATTTTTATGTATTATTTTCTTTCAGGCTCATATTTTGAACCATGATAAAGATGTTCTTCAGTTAGCACAGGATAATTGGTTTTTAATTTTTACAGAAAAATATTTAGGGGGCATAGAATGCCTTCGTGTTTGGCATGATAATTATGGAGCATCACCTGACTGGTTCGTGGAAGACTTTCTTCTAATTTATATCTCCTATGTTTTGATGTAGGATATTCACTGAAAGTAGATCATTAAAAAAAAAAAAATTATAATTTTACCTCATGAGTGAATACAAAAAAATTGTATAAACATTTTTTCTAATGTTGAATTTACATAGTTATTTGAATCAAAATTAAATTTCTTTTGAAATATCATAATTATCAGTTTTCAGTTTATAAACAAATAGCGGATAACAGTCCTGGGAACTGGCTAATGAAACAAGTACCAACAATTTTATTTGATATTGATATCAGAGTAGGCTAGTGCAATATCTGTCAGTACTTGTGCATTAGCCGGTCTGCGGAGGCAGTTAGCTTGGATTGTTTATAACCTAAACACTGATTACAGCGACCTTGTTACTCATATTAATTGAAGTACAATGAATATGATATGAATATGGAAATATAGTAACAAACAACTTTTATTTCACACCATTGTATTTATTTTTTAGGAGAAAAAAGCTTAGTGAAAGACATAAACTTTAAAGCGGATAAAATTGCGATTCTAGACCCCTTTAGCCACATTCCTTTTACTATATCAATTGTATTCCAAATGCTTTCTTATTTAGTTTTTCATTTGATTGTTGACTGTTTTTCTTAATAGGTATTGCAACAAAATTATTGTATATGATTTGAAAACCAGGGATAAATATACATTTATTGTTGAAAAATGGTTAAGTGTTTACTATGTTGAAAAGGATTGGAGGCTGGAATGGGTGCTTGTACCAGTTAAATTGAGGGAAACTGATTGGCAAAATTTAGCCAGAGAAAACTTTTTTATAAATCTTCGTGAGAAGCACCTTTGGATCAGCATATTCGTCAGGTATATATTTATAATAGCATGATATATTATATAATTTTAATTATTTGAATAATTATTATTCTAATAATTGTTTAATGAAGAGTGGGGGGCTTAATAGCCATAACATATTTTATTAATATGATTTTTAAAAAGTAATCTTAGTAAATGCAATGTTGTCCAGACTGCTATAGAGAGGTCAATTACTACCATCTCAGAATTGAAATAATTTCCGAGTGAGGAGGAGAGCTTAAGTTCTTTTATTTTGATTATTCCCTTAAAACTTTAAAACATTTCATTGTAAATAAACTGTATACTAAATTTATTTATTAATTGTTATTTTGATGGTGATTATTTTTAAATATTTTTGTTTTGAAGAGAAAAGATTTGTCCTGGCCGAGATCTTTTCTCTTCAAAACAAATATATACTAAATATATTACAATCCTGAATATCAACCATATATATATATACACAAACATGTGTACACTTGCAATAGATTAAACAAATATTTTATTACTGTTCTTTTTCTTGATCTACAAGGTTTCATGAAGAGTTGATAACAAAAAAAAAAAATGTTGGAAGAGTTATATAGAAGCTAATGAAATATTCCAATTCTTAATTTATTGTTTTTTTTATCCTTATTTTGCTTTAATTACCTCTAAAATGCTGGGGTTTTTTGTTTTGTTTTTATATTTGGCTGTATAGAATAAACAAATGCCATCCATATCAGGGAGAAAAAATTGCTAGTATTTCGTGTGATTAACACGTTGCCACAAATGACAGATATGCCGTCTAATCTTTGGCTATATGTAGGCAAACGACGGCTATAGCCGTCGTGCACATTTTAATCAATAAAAAAAAGAAGAGCGCTAGTAGGAAGTATGCTGACGCATACACTTGTTAATGATGGAGTAATACATCGGAAAAAAAAAAGGTGTAGCATGCCAGACAGCATATTTATTGCCTTTTCATTTTTACTATTTTATAAGCAAAATAAATTACAAATGATAATTTTGTTTCAAACTGATTTTCTTGTGCTAAGTTTACACCTATTTACTCTCTTTTATTCATAGGAATCATTTTGAATTAGTAAAGCCTTATAGTCATCGCGACGGTCATAGCCGTCATTTGCTCCGGGAAGAGAAAAAATGACATGATGAGCAAATGACGGTTATAGCAGTCGACAGCTTTTTTGGAAAAAACTGTGGCCAAATGTGATAATTTTCACTTCCAAACATACAAGTTACACTCAATTTCATCTGGCAGTCATAAACAATTGAAAAAAAAAAGGTGTTTCTGAGGATGATCATCAAATTAAAAGTTTGCAGCAACGTGTTAAGAGTGATTGTGAGTTTTTACTTCAGTTTTAACTACAGAAATTAATAGCTAATTTGGATTCACTTTTAGGCATCCTAGAACAGCATACACTAGACTTCAGCGGTTGACAGTCGCTATGTGTATCATTATGGTCACCATGCTATTAGCTATTATGTTTTATGGAGCTGCAGAAAGTTCGTATCTTTTATTTAAATACAAAATTGTGTACAATATTAATTAACAAATTTAAGATACATAGATTATTTAAATAAGTAGGATTAGTAATATAATGTTTATTGCTTAGATAAACTATAAAATAAGACTGATGTTATGCATCACTGTCTATGGAGATGTATCATCACCTAAATTATATTAATGATAATATAAAAATATTTTCTGTTTGTTATTTGTAAACATATTTCCATTCCATCATTATATTTCAAATCTAAGGTGCCAAATTACTTTATACTTTTTTATGCCTGAGTGGTTCATTTGCCATATTTATTTTAAATTATTTTAAACAAAAAAATTACAATAGGTGAAGCTGCTAAAACTGGGCATGTTCTTGGTACTAGATTCTCTGGTCAGAAGTGAATAAAGATGAAGATTGATTTGTTGTCTTTTTCACTTTTTTAATTTGATAAAACTCGCTTTACCATTTAAGCTTACTCATTTTACATACTAATATTTATTATATTTCCATTGTGACAAAATAAAATTTTACTAAATTGCCTTTCAACATGAAAATTATTTATAAATTAAATTAAATTACTTTTATTATAATGTAAATTGTTATTCATATTTAATTGTAATCAACAAACTATTTTTCCAGGAGCAGCAGTAGATGATCCTACATATTCTCTTAAAGCAAGGGAGATTGTTGTAGTGTTACAATGTGCAGCAATAACATTTCCAATCTCGATGCTGGTTGCACAATTATTTAAGTAAAATATGTTTTAATTTATTACTATTCTTAATTCCTCCCCCTTACAATGGGTATCAAGATGCACCTTGGACATTACTAAATTTTGTTATGCATCTGTAAAATTTCTAATAACAATCCAAAATTAACTACCAAGCTATCTAAAATAAAATGGTTAACATAGATAAACATTAGATCAATAACTATCATTTGTAAATCCCAGCAAAAAGAAAAAACAAAATTGAAGGGTATAAAGGACTTGGTGGATCAAGGCTAAGGTGTTTTATAAATTTGTAGTATTCAAAGTTCTGATGTTTCCTGCTTAATCAATATTTTTTGTGTGCATGAAACCTACTCTTGGCCTCCTGTTAAGGTAGAATTTTCTTGTCATTGCTCGCTGCCCAATAATCATTCAATGTCAAAATATTGTTATCCATTACTCATTGATGCTTATTTTACAAATTGGCATAAACTTCTTTTTCTTTTCTTATTCAATTAGATGGTTCTTGGGTAGTTGTTCTAGATTTCATACTTACAGATTAAAATTATTGTATTTAGAATGATTGAAATAAAATAAATACTGACTGCTATATACCTCATTCGCATCTTCAAGCACACACAATGGGTGTCACTTGATGTCATTTACGTCAACCTGTTAAATATAATGGTTTTCATTTGTGTTTTATGAACAGAAATACTCAAGATGGCAGAGTCATGGTGTTATTTAATTAATCTGTGATATTTTACATGATTATGCTCAAGAATAAGAATAGCATAATTTTGCCTATCCAGGTATAATTGGGATAGGATCTTCAATGAGTCCATGCCATCGCACAGGCTTGGGACAGTCATGTTACATCCCCTCCAAAGGATGGCAGTACCAACGATATTATACTGTCTTTAAAGAATCCTAGGGTTGTTATGCTGACCACTACACTGACAGGTATTTGTACAATATCTTCAGTGTGAAACATTTTCGAAACAATCTAAGAGGGTGGGAGGGGGGAAATGTGTGGAAATATGGAACTTCAATTGCTGTCCACCAAAGTTGATTATCATTTTAATATGAAGAATCATTATCAACAATTTACAATTCTTTCACTTTAATTTTTACCAGTTACATGCCAAATATTGTTGATTGTAAAATTATTTCTCATCTTAATAACTTGTTTTTCTCCTTTTATGCCATAGTTTGTCATGTCCTTCTTATATTATAAATCAACATTTTTTTTTCCCAAATTAGTTTCTCATTTAATTTAATTTTCATATTTTTTTATCTCCATAGGTTCCATACCCTCTTTATACTCAATTAATTTTGTTTTTTAATACCCCATACATTTTTGAATTAGATTTATCTGCTATAACCAAATTAATAGGAAATGCTGATACTCAATTTCTAAAGATTAAGCATTGGTTAAATTCAACTAACCAAATGAACAAAAAGTAACATGTTACAGTCTAAAATCAAGTAGTGATTCTGAACATCAATTATACTAATACTTTAACTAGTTTATTAGTAACTAACAGGAAGTATTTGATTTTATGGTCTTAATGCACTGTTTATTTTGTTTTTTAGATGGAGTAGACCAACACCCGAAAAAAGCAAAGATGAAAAAAACAGTATGTCTGAATGATTACATTAGATTTTATTTATAATTGTTTATAAATTTCTCAATTTGTTTTTTATAATCCTTTTTCCTGCTTATTTAGAGGGGATAAGGATTATTAAACCTAATAAAATAAATAAAAACCATAACGTACCTAGGTTAGAGCAATCAGGAGGATGTTGTATTCTTTTAGTAATTTTTCTTAGTGTCTGAACTTGAATCTTTTTATCTAAATATTTCAAATGCCTTGCTATTATCTTAAAGTGGAAGTTTTGAGTGATTATTAGAGCATATCGTTTCCACCCCAATTTTACTCTGTTGTGGAAATGTTCTTCCTTATTTTTTTAACCCATTCGAGACCGATTGCACTCTGTGTGTGCAATTGATTTCCGAGGCTATAAGACAGCCTGCACACCACATGCAATATCAGTAATGTGCAATTATCAGTTATTCTGAGTAAACTAGTCGTCAAAACTAGTCATGAACTAATGAAATCTGTAAAGTACAGGAAAACAAAATTTGGCGTTGGTTCTACTGTGCACCGAAAAATCTAAAAATTATCTGGAGCCTTTCTTACATGTAAAATACTATGAATACGCGTGAAGCATTACTTGCAAATTATTTATTTTTTTTTTATTACTGAGTTACATTACTTTCTCATCTTTAGACATTTTTCTAAAAATTTATTTATTTCATTATTCAACTTATTTTTAAAAAACGTTTTTCTACTTTTTAAAAATTATCTTTGCATTATATTCTGTTATTTATTATTGAAAGCAAAATAATGATTTTACATTATCTAACTATTTTTGAAAAAAATGTTTTAATGATGTATTTTCATTTTACCTTACATTACACACATGGTGTTCAATCCGCTTTGCAATAAAAATTTTCCGAGGAGCGAGCTGCACACCCAGTGTGCAATGATTTTATTTATGTGAATTCACTTACAAATTGGGTGATTTCCATGGTAAACATGGTTTTTTAATTAAAAATGAACAATTTAAAGAGAAAAAAATGTATCTCCTGGGGATGGTGTTTGAAAAAAATCGTTGTCTCGAATGGGTCAATGGCAACATAGATTATTTAATGACATAATAACGAATTTTCTAATTTATTTATTTTCATAATTTGTATAAAGCCCTAAGGCACCTTTTTGAAAGAGTGATAATGAAAGGACATTCTTACTATAGGGTTGTTTTTTTCAGTGGTGGTTCCAGTATCCCTTTTTTGTTCATTAACATGATTTTTTATTATTATATTTGCTCATCCTTCTCTTAAATCAATTTTATCCTCAGGTTTACTTATTATTCCCCACCCCTCTTAATATCCCTTAATTTGTATATATTTCTGTTTAGAAAAACGAACAATGGGTGAAACGGTGTCAGATTTTGTAAAGAATTTTTTATTATTGGATCCTCTAATGCCAGTTGAATTATATCAATTAGAAGCTCCACAAACTGAAAAAGTTTCCAGATTAAAAAAAATAAGTTGGTTCCTTGCTTGGTATGTTTTCCTTCAAGTTTATTTGTAAATAATTTAAAAATATTAGTTATTACAAATTTTTTTTTATAATACTAAGAAGTTTTCTTCAACTTGCTAATTTTTACAGTCGGTCTTCAACACAGATAATTTTCATTTCTTCAGTCATTTCATAAAAAGAAGACAAGGATGGATATTGCATAAGTAAAATCTAGATATACTGGACTAAAACTGAGTAGTTTTTATTTTTAAAAAAACAAGTATATCCTGCCTTCTTTTCCTTTAGCTATGTACATTTTAGATATACTTATGTATTTCCTATATTTTAAGGAAATTTTATTAAAAATAAATTTTAATATTTTTTTATTTTAATGCTTTTAATATTAATATGCATTGATAATAAAGATGTTTATCAAATTAACCACTATAAACAACCTGATGGCTTTATAATGTTCAATGTGATTTCTTTTGTACCAAGTACAGTTATACATTCATACCTTCATCTATATATTCAGACCTGTTTATGGAGATAGCTTTAATTGTTGGTTTTTCAACAATCAGGATCTTGAAAAGCACTTATTTTCACTTCCAAGCACTAAGAGTATTTAGTAATCATGTTTCGTGGAGTATTTATATTTCATATTTCGTACACTCACCCAGCTTTTACTTTACTGTTTATGAGGAAGTATTGCAATCATGAAAACTTTTGATACTCACATTTCATCAGTAATACTTATTTTGTCTATGTGATTAGTTTCAACATGATATTTGTTCTTTTTTTTTTTTTTTTTTTTTTTTTTTGGATCGATGTAACTTCCTGTTGCAAATCTCCTTTTTCGGTCTCAACATAATTTCCTATAGTGGTGCTTTACTTTGTAATTATAATATCTTTGCCTTAAAAAATATATTACAATAAAATGCAGAATTTCTCAAATTTGGTATTTGAAACTAATATATATTATTATAAATGAATTACTAGATTTTGTTTATATTTTGCAAATTGGAAGTAGTATCTTACTTGAAGCTCTTAGTAGATTTTGGTATATTTTTTTTTTTAAATGTAATTTTAATTAATTTGATCAGATCATCCAGTTACTTATTTTTATTGTTATTTTAAATAAAGTTTGACGAAAAATAAAAGAAAAATAAAATGATGAACGTCAATAAGGGGGCCCTAATCATTTCTTGGAAACAGCAAAAAAAATGAACTTAGACTTCAATATGTATTTGTTTACTAAGAACTGTAAACCTAATTAGGTAATTTCATTTGTTTCTCTGAATCCCTTCCTATTCATTTGGGTGGTATTTATTTTTTAGTGAATTTCGATTATCCAAATTATTGAGTATCGAACCACCCCTGACAACATTAGTTCGGATAATAGGCATTCCACTGTACTGCAACAGATAGAAACCAGATATTCTTGGTTAAACAAGCAATGTGCTAATGCTTCTAAAGAAAAATATTATGCATACTGTCATGTTGTGGTGTACATGTTCACCCACAGAGGAGAGGAATATCACCAAAATAAATTAGATAAAAAGTCCTTGTATGACAGTATATAGGCAGCTACAAAACATAAAATTATTATTTATTTCCAAGATTTCCTAGTTTTTCTCAAATTGATTTTTCACAATAAAAGTTAAAATTGTGAACATGCTAGATTTCAACATGAGAAATAACAATATATAGTGTTGTTTTTTTTTCTTTGACTGTATTATTATTATATTAAAATTTTTCTTATTCAGATGTGTCTCTTGTTTTAGGACTTTGAGTTTTATCATCATATTTGGGTGTAGCCTTTATCTCATACTTTATGGATTAAAACTCGGGCCCAATAAAAGCCTAACTTGGTTATCCATTACTTTATTGAATTTGGGCCAGAGCATCTTCCTTCTTCAACCTGCAAAAATAATTGCATTTGCTCTTCTTTTTACATTTATTTTCAAGGTATTTGATTATATTGGCATTATTTCTTAAGAATAGCATATCGTCGCTGTCAAAATAATACCTCCTATGTAAACTTTGGGCAATTTTACAGGAGAGAGAAAAAAACCGCGCCGAATGTAGACTTGGCAATTTTTTTCAGAATTATTGAAGAGAAGTATCAATAAATCATACTCTGCCATGTTGCTGACCTTAATACGTGCCTTCCTTAGTGTGTAATTCAACCTGTAGAATGCTTTACCATTACTAACTCATTTTCATAAAAAGTTGTTTTGACAGCGGTATTGTTTTGAAAGCGACGATATATTATAAACAATTACCTGCATAGTTTATAATTTCATTATTTTTAATAACTTTTCTAAGCCATACGAAACTAAAGTATTTTGTTTTATTTACCATAGATCCTGCACTTTGTTTGAAAACATTTTTTTCTTTAGACTTTTTTCCCCATTTCTCACATTTTTTTTAAATTTGCACTTTGAATTGCCTACATTTTTCTCCTGATTTCCTTGAGAAATACTATGTACATGAATAGATAATAAATCTGTTTTAAATATTTGAGAAGGACCAAGTTTAATCAAAATCATTGGAGACTTGTCTATAAAGCATATGTTTGGGTTTTCTTAAGAGGTTCTTATATTTTAAAACTGTATGTAGCGCAAACATCCATCTGTTAAAGGCCACCAGCCTCGATTTGACCTTATTATTATTATTATTTTTATAGTTAATAAATAGACACTATATGTCATATAAATATCTGTAACATCTGAATAAATAAAGCTGTATTTTAGCCAATAGTTTAATAGATTAAATTTATTTTTGATAAACTGTATTTTCATCATATAATTTACAGGAATACAACAGAAACATAATGTTATTTTCTATTGAATATAAAGGTGTTGATCCTGCCTTAAAAGAAGATCATAACTATATGGCAAATTTGATGGACCTTCGTTCTAAACCTATGTATAACCCATTAAGCCAATTTGATGTAATGGTAAGAAGTAATAATATCGTTCATTCACATCACAGATGGGCACTACAGTTCATGAAGGACCAAGGCCTCTGCAGGCAGCCTGTTCTACTCTTCTCTGTTTGCCACAATTCTTTGTTCAAACCCAGGTTTTGACGATACACTATGGTTAGCCTGATGATAGTTTTGTAAATAAGGATTTCGGGCTTCCTTGAAAGAGCACTAAGCTTTAAAAGTCTCTGTACTCCCTAGAAGCATCTTATTTTTGGAGCAATCCTTCCTTTCATATCAGTTATGATCGATGTCATAATACTCCCCATGTACTTAAAATCCTGGCATATCTAAAATCTAATGAATTGACCTTATAGGATCTAGAAACCCTCCAGGGGTTCATCTAGCTTCTATAAACTGGCTACTTCCAGCAAGTTCTTCATGGATTGTAGCAGTACAGGTTTTATTTTTTCATCAATTATATAAATTTATTACTATCTGGGGAAAAGAATCCAGAATACAATAATGTTCCCTCCTTAGAACATTATTGTAGTAAAGTATGGAAAGAATTCTCTAAAGAAGCCTTAAAAGTAATCAAAATGATTCTCATATCAAAAATGCATTTTCAGGCATTTTTTATCTTAAAGCTCTAAATTTTTCAATTCTGGGATTGAAAAAGAGGGTAAATAATTTGAATAAAAATGTTTCGCTATACAGCCTTTCTTTTGAAAACATATATTTCATATGAAACGATCCCATAATAATATTTTATAAATTATATTGAAATAAAAAACATTATTTGGTTTTTATCAAATAAAATACATTGCGTCTACTATTGCCAAAATTTAAAACTATTGAATGTGAAAATAGTTACTTTTCGAGAGACCAAAAAGAACATTCCGCTAATACTTTTTGTATCTCTTGGCCTCTTTATTCCTCTCAGCCCCAGGTTTTGTTTATGTGATTTAATTTTACAAATATGGTTCAGGTACATAAATAAAAGTAAGGATTTCCAATTTTTGATTTTTCAAAGTTCTTAGTTATACATGTCGGCAACATGTTAATTTTTCTAAGCCCCCAACAAAATGATTTGACTATACAGATAAAATCCACAGGTCTGCATTCCATTAATAATAATAAAATGAAATAAATAAAAAACTTGTTTTCAGATGCTTGCTAAGAGAAGGAAAAGAATTGAACAACAAAAATGGAGAATAATTAATTTTCTTTCTGTCTGTGTTTTATTTGTTTCGTTATGGATTTTGACTTCAGGGTCTGATTATAGCGTGGCCTATTACAACACTGAACACCTTTCTTACCTGATTAGGTCTCCTTCTTCTATTTCAGATTTTGATATAGATGAAGTTTACAATCAATCAAGGTGCTAGCTTAATTTCTACAATTTCGTATTGTATCTTTTTCAAATGTTTTGATTAATATATATCTATGTTATTTCAGATTTTTCGATTATGTTGTAAAAACTCTTCTTCCTTCTCTTCATACTACCAAGTGGTATAATGGAGCGGATCTACCTATTGAAAGTAAGTAGTTTAAATTTATTACAACTATAAAGAATATTTAAATTTATGAGGAAACGGTTGACCCTATGTCTTTTGAGCTATGTTGGAAGTATGGAGGTGTGGTCAATGAATATTTACACCAAATAAGTATAACTTATATATTTTGTCCCCTTTAGCCCAAATTTTTAGTCCATCATCACAGAGAATAAAACAGAATAATAATATTACAATATGAGACATTATTTAGAATATTAGGAGGATCTAAATAAATAGAGTAAGGTTCATTGAGCAGGTATCCCTGGATCGGTATACCTCTACCCTTAAGAGATAGGACAGGGCAGTCGTTGATAAGAAGCGGGTAACTCAAAATGTACAGTCACAAATAATGACAGACTTCCCTTTTCTTTCTTTGTAAGTAGAGTTATTATTTAACTTGTAACTATGATCAGCACACAAAAAATATAATGTTTATATTAGATGAAAAAGAATCTTTATTTACTAAACAACTCCTATACAGTCAACAACGTCAACCTTTGGAGAAGAGAGGGATATGTCTCTTATTCATTAATCATATAGAATTACTATATCTCAAGTATAGCAATCTCAGGGTGCCATCCCGTTTTATTATTTAAATATTATTCAGATCAAAGGATTTGACTTTTCTCTGAGATCATTGCTTGGGCAGTTAATTCAATATAGCAACATATTATAATCAATTAACTCTTGAATATTGAGGAGAAACCTTGAGTATTGTTATTCTGTTTTGTTTGTTTCTCAGCCCTGAAGATGGCCCAAAAATTCAGCCAAAATGTTGTCAGGAAATACCATTCAGTTCCAATATTGCTGAAGTATATTAAAGAATAAATCGTGATGAAAATAATGGAGGACAGATATTTCTTTAAGTATTATGTAATTATTGATTTTAGACGATTGGAAGGATATGCTTACTATTTTTTTTTTTTTTCAATATGGCCTTTTAACATAGAGAGTAAAAAGGTGATAAAGTGCAGGGAAAACAACTGTACAAGTTATTACGAAACAAGCACAGGTTTATTGGAAATAAACACTATATAAACATATAATGACAGAGACAAACACTACACACACCAATGACGATCCAGTCATAACCAGAAACCGACGCTAACTGACTAGACAAAGCTGAATGCTAATGCTGTGGATGGCATAGTGCACAGCCAACATGATCCCAACTATCACTTTACAGTGTTGTCTGTCTATAATACAATACTTTATTAACAATGTAGATAATATACAAGAGAGGAATTACTTCAACATGGCTATCAACCAAGTATGTTTGAGTGAAGGAAAATAAAATGCCTGCCAAGTAAATTCCCCATCATTTAGTTTTGTACTTAAATATGAAAAAAGGAAAAAAAATGATAATTCAAAATGCATATGGGCAATCTAAAATATGT
Source organism: Troilus luridus (assembly GCA_964056705.1). Classification (NCBI taxonomy): domain Eukaryota; kingdom Metazoa; phylum Arthropoda; class Insecta; order Hemiptera; family Pentatomidae; genus Troilus; species Troilus luridus. The sequence continues at coordinate 22,342,280 of OZ057415.1, read as the reverse complement.
ATTAATGTTTACCTATTGTTTTTACAAATTTTCCATAAGAATTCTTAGACGCAAAGTTATTTTTAACTGAAATGAAACCCATCTTAACAGAATAGAATATACTTCTGATTGAATATATGTATATATATGTGCATAAAAAAGCATTACATTTATTGATACTAAACAGAATATAGTTTATTAATTGATTTAGTGATCATAAATAGAATATTAATTAATTTAATAAGAACCTTTTTTAATCTTAGCAAACGCTTTATTATTATTTCTATTTACAGATGAAGAAACAAATTTACCAAACACTAAAGTGAGAGGTTGGACAAATGATTTTACAAACAAAATTCTTGGAGTTCCGAGACTACGCCAGCTTAGAATTATTAAAGGTGATTCATTTTAACAGTTTTGTTTTCTGAGGCCTCTCAGAACTATTTCTGAGTAGATTATGGCTGGTATGTTGTCCTATCGTAGCTAGGCAGTTATCTTCTCAACTGAATAAACTGACGCTAGATTTGAATGCTGTATAGTCTAACCTGTCATTCTTGTATTAAACTGTTCTAAGAATAGATTGGTCAACAGAATAAATTAAACCAAAAGTGAGGCTGAATAAGAACTTTCAATACACTTTTCAGTCCTACAATAGCTACCATAGATCATTAAAACTATGAGGGCGGGTCAATAAGTCCGTGACTTTTTGAATGAAACACAGGTTTTTATATGAAAAGTTATTTTATTTGTCAATATAGTCTCCTTTGATTTCTATACACTTAGTCCAACGTTTCTCCAATTTTTTTATCTCTCCCGAAAAATATGAAAAAATATAAACCCACCTTTGGCTTCTTTGGCGCTAATTCGCCCTAAGAAACCCACTGTTTTGACTGCTGTTTTATCTCCGGTGTGTTGTGGTGGATCCATGGCTACGAAACGGCGCAAAAACTCGTCCATGTTGCGGTTGAACATCGCCAAACATTCCTGCGAAATTGTCACACGGTTGCGTTTGTGGTCAATTGTGAGCTTGAGGAGAGCTTTCTCATACCCAATTGATCATTCAAAATTGAAACCACTGAGCCATATGAGATGCCTATGGCTTCCACAATCTCTCTCACTTTCAATCTCCAATCGGCTAAAACCATATCGTGAATTTTTTCAATCGTTTCGGGTGTAGAGACCTCAACTGGGCCTCCCGAACGTTCGGCATCTTCCGTGCTTGTACATTCAGTAAACCACTTCTTTACCATGGAAATGGGTGGTGCAGAATCCCCATAATATTTATCAAGCTTAGCCTTGGTTTGAGTGATGGTTTTTTCCGCAAAAAATAATGTTTAATAAGCACACGAAATTCACTTTTTTCCATTTTCTTCTCAAAATGTGCGGTAGTCTGCTGTCAACGGCTGCCAAACACAAACTAAATGACGCAGCTTGTTCAAATTTAGACAGGAGTTGCCTCTTAACAGGAGCAGTGTTGCCATTTCAATTAAGAGGCGGGAAATTCAAAAAGTCACGGACTTATTGACCCACCCTTGTATGTTAACTATCGACTCTGTGATGGGGCCTTTAGTGATATTTAATTATTATTCTCTCTTTCTTTCTTTGTCATTTCAAATAAAATACCATATCCGTCTTCAAAGTTTAACTTTCTGCTATTTCTTATTTTTTTAATTTAAAAAATTCATTAAATATCTATCGAGTGATGAAGTGGTGAGCATTTTTATTATACACCCTTGAAGCCGTTTGTTGAAAATTGAGTAATAATTAATATTGGGAAAGAGAAAACCATTTTGTAGTCATTATATATTCTTAATCCTTATTGATCATTTGAGACGTTTCGACAACACTCTGTCATTTTTAATCTTTTACATTTAGTTTTCTGCATCAGTACCAATCATTTATATAACTTTATAACAGTTATAAGTCTAAAAATTCTCCAAGTCACATTCATTTAAACATTTTTTTTAATAAAACATTAGGGGATCATCTAGCCTCCATGGTCAAGATAATCAATATTATCATGGCTCTACAGCCCATCAATGATCCTTGGCCTCCTTGATATATTTACGCCAGTCCTCCCTGTCCAGTGCAGCGGCCTTCCAGTTACGAATGTTTAATAAGCTCCTGGAACCTCACTGACCCCATCCTGCCACCGCAGTGTGGCTTCTTGAGGCCTGAACTTTTTCTTCAATTATTCTTCTGGGCTTTTCAGCACTTGTCATTCTGGCCAACCTCTGCTTACAATTTCACTCTGATTTTAATATGAAGTATATATTTATGTTACAAATAATGAAGATTTAAATTTTTTTCAATGAACGCTTAGTTTTGACATTGCTTCAATCCACGAATTTGTATCAAAATAAAAAATGTAGAGCTGTAAAAACCATGTCTTCTTTTTTGCTGAACTTTTCATTTGTTTTAATCTATTTTTTTAAATAATTACTTGTAATGTTGCTATCTATATGTTTTCATAAAAATGTCGGCAGCTTATTAGAACATGTAATTTTGCAATTCATCTATATTTTAGAATTTGAAGTAATATAAGTTTATCGTGAGAATTTTACTTATTTGGTCTTTGGATCCACAGGAACTTGCTCTGTTCCTGAAGTATTTAAATCCCATTTTGAATATTGTAACTCTTCTTTTTCAACTGCTATTGAAGACACACTTCCATATACAATATCCTGGTCTCCTGCTTCTTTTGATGGAAAAGAAGAACTTTGGTTTTATTCTACTGCAAAAATGTCAGAGTCTGTTGGGATGTATGGTATGTTTTAATTTAAAAAAGTCTATTTTATATTTATTACATATGTTTATATTATAGAATGTAATTATGTTGGCCAGATTACTGTCATCAATGCCTGCAAACAGAGTATGAATTGCAGATAAATCAATATTCTTTGAATAATACTATTATTATTGGTTCGGTGGTACAACATGTAAACGAATCTAATCCTCTTCAATCAGGAGCTGGCAGTAGTCCCTCTCAGCTGACTCTCCTCCACCCATGGATGACCTCAGTCAGCAATTATTTTGGGATCTACTCCTCGCTCATCATGGCCACACGTCCAGTCTATCTTAGCCGGGATCGCTTGATAACATTAACAACATTGGTGTCACAAAAGAGATTATAGGTTTCTTCATTTTTATTCCATCTCCACCTTCCATCAACAAATACCAGCCAAAAGCTAACATGCACATGGTATTATCATGGTTGACTACTAGACCAAGTTTCCTCACTGCCTCAGTGAGAGAAAGGCCTTTTCAACCGACTGCTTGTAATAGTTCCCGTTGTATAGACCCCGGAGTCTCCAATTACCTTTTCCAGAGCTAGGTTAAATAACAAACAGGATAGTTTGTCGACCTGACCCACACCACATCTTGATCAGAACCCCTGACAACGATCATGACATGTCGAAGGTCAGTCATAGTCATTCTGACCAGACTTACGAGGCTAATGGGAATGTTGTAGTGTATAAATGCTCTATGGCAGCCATTCCCAATGAATGGGCCGCAGCCCACTCGCGGGCTTTAGGCTTCATAGAACTGGGCCACGCAGAGTAGATAAAAATTGAGTAAAAACAATTTGAGTCACTCAGTTGCTAGTAACTACTGGATGTATAGCTTAATCCAGCAATGGATCGATACAACAACTTTATCCTAAATATAATGTTACCCGCGGGGGCAAAGGGCTGGGAGAGGACAGGGTATAATCGAGGACACATAAGGGAAACTGGGTGAAGAAATAAACCCCAAGAACATTTATCTAACAGAAATGAAGCGGCATTATATTGAAATAAAAATTACATTAATCTATTCTTGATAAGGTATTAATAAAATAACAATTACAGATTCTTTCCTTAGTAAGGGATTAATAAAATAATTATTACAATTTAAACAGAAATTCTCAGTCAACTGGAAAACTAAAACTTTTAATGTAACATAAGATGCACCGTAAATAACAACACTAACAAAATAATAATTTACAAACAAAACTCGATCTATCCTCTATAACAGTAATCATATCCCTCATCAATAATAATAACCATATGCACTAATACTACTTACAACTTAAACATTCCCCATCAATAGTCGTTACCTCATAATCAGTAATAAAATTAATAATTTCCACATAACTCGATCCCTCGTCTACAACAATAATCATCTCCATCATCTACAATAATAAACATATGCACTAATACTAATTACAACTTAAACATTCCCCATCAATACTCATTACCTCATAATCACATAACTCGATCCCTCGTCTACAACAATAATCCTCTCCATCATCTACAATAATAAACATATGCACTAATACTAATTACAACTTACACATTTCCCATTAGTACTCATTACCTCGTAACCAGTAATAAAATTAATAATTCCTAACAAAACTCGATCCATTATCTACACATAATTCTGGGTGCACTAATGCGAAAAGAAAAGATTCCTATCTGTTTTGTGGCCAAACGCGACGAATGAAAAATAAAATATATAACTGGCTCTATCTTCAACGGACCACCTTCTGGCCTCACCCCAAGTCTAGTCCGATTACTGTAACGAGGAAATCTCTTACCTTCCTCTCTTCTGTTCCGGACACCCGAATCTTCCACGCCTTCAACTCATCTTCAGCCCCATCTCCAGTCAGGAGACACCCACCTTGCCCGCCGGGCAGTGGCTCTATCTCAGCCCGTCTTCACTGCTCCACTCTCTCCGAGAGGAAAAACGGCTGGGTATTTGAAGGCTTATCCGAGCAACGTCAACATTCTTATCCGGGGATCAGTGAGGTGGTGCCATCTGGTGGTCATAATTATCCCAACCACTCGCGAAGTGAATTAAACTTTTTAAATATTGCCTCAGATCGACTCGAAGGGAGCGGAAATGCTGAGTCAGACCTGTCTCAGACTGATGACTTGGCGTCACCGCAAGCAGACAAGAATCTTCTAATAAAAATTCATATTTAATAAAATATATCTGAACTAAATGTTAAGGAACTACAATGCCTTTAACCAAAACCATATACAAAAAGAAAAATTATGTTATTAGTCACAAGAAGAAATAACATTAGCAAATCTTATTTGGCATGGGATAACATATACATATATATTAAAATCCTTAAAACCTAAAATCTTTCAAAAACATCTTAATGAAAAGAAGCAACTAAATGCTAATCATTCTCTAAAATACGTAAAACTAATAATAAACTCTTGACTTCAACAGATCAAAAAGACTTCTTTTAGATCGCAAATATTAGAGTACAATTCGTAACACAGATTACTTTCATTCAAAGTGTTCTAATTAAAAGAAATGGCTAATTAAATATAACATTCGCTAACATTTATAGCATTGAACTGAAATCTGCAATTAATGCACATTAACTAAATTTTATTTAAATAAAATTTTTCTTCAGCCCGTTACAATAAGTTAATAAGCTGTGTCCCCCCTCCACTACAACCTATTTGTGTTGTGTATTTATTGTACATTTATTTTTAGTTAGTGGGTCTCAAAGTTTTTCTTTCAAAATTGGTGGTCAGCACCACTAAAAAGGCTGGGAACCGCTGCTCTATGGCGACCTTCCCTTTCAAAATTATCATAGGCTGTCTTTGTGTCGAGCAATAGGTGATGAGGCAAAAAAGTTGGTCTTTTGTGGATATTGTCTCAATCGCAGTTGGTAGGGGCCTAGTTCTCTTTATGCAAAAGGAAGCTATAGCTGAAAAAGGATGTTTGATAGCACTTTGTAAACACTGAGGAGGAGGGAAAAGCCTCTGTACTTCTATAGTCAAAGGGATTTACCTTTTTGAATTTTACCTTTCTGAATATGGGACACGCTAAAGTTTGTCTCCATTCCCCAGGATAGCTTTCTTAATCCAGATGTCCATGATGAGGTTATGGAGGGCCTTTGGTAGACTTTCTCCATCATACTTCAGGAGCACCGCTGGTAGGTTGTCTATTCCTGGGGCTTTCCAACTGTTGAGCATCTCTATAGCATCAGACATTTCTTCATCATCCTGTAGCTCAATATCCTTGTCTGACAGTGCTAGTTGGTTGTCGTCATGACCTTCTTCCCCATTTTCTCCTTAAATGTGAGCGAAGTGTTCAGTAATGATATTTCCGTCGGGGTCTTCACTGGCTGGCTGGGTAGATTTGAATGGTTTTCTGCTTCGACTGACCAATTAAAAATTTCAGCTGCCTCTTTTCTTTTCCATTTGTAGAAGAATGGTTTTTCCAGACTTCTCATCCTCAACTTTCCACCTATGCTATATTTTTGGCCTCATTTGCATTTGAGTATTGAAATATTAATTCAGCCCATGATATGAATAGCGATTAGAGTCAACATTCGCCCCACCATACCCACAGACACCAGTAAATGTTCCCATTTTGCTAACAAGGAAACAGGCTTTAACCAAAAAAATATCTTAGCCTTTTTTAGTGTTAATAAAAAAAATTAATAATTATAATTTAATGTGTAATCATTATACATTTTTGATTATTCTTTAAAGATACATTTAGACGAGAGATTTTTTATTTATTCATTTTTTTCTGTTTTACTCTACATTGTTGATTAATCAAAAAGGATTTTAATGATGATAAAATTTCTAATAAAAATGTATTTATTATTTTTTAAATTTTCAGGTGCATCGGGATATTATTACCCAAGTGGGGGGTACATAAAAAACTTAACAACAAATATGCATGACTCCATTGAAGAAATAATTAAATTGAAGATTGAAAACTGGTTTGATGAACTTACACGAGCTGTATTTATTGAATTTAATTTATATAATGCTTTCAGTAATTTATTTTCACAAGTAACAATTATTACTGAAAATCTTGCAAGTGGCGTCATTGCAACCAGAGTTTATGTAAACACATAAGTTTATTTGTTAATTACTTTTATTAATGCTTATTATTTAATCTTATTCTATGGTTTTTTTTTTGCAGATTGATACTGCTTATCACCAATTTTACCTTGAAACTCTAGATATCCCTTTTTTAATTGCGCTTATCTTCTTTATTGTGATTCTAATTCTCTCCCTAATGAGAGTTGTTATACACGTTTCAGTCCAAGGAATGGGACCTTTTCTCAACTCTTGTGGAAATTTTAAGGATATACTTATAATATTTTTTGGATTTTCTTGTGTTATAGCATATTTAATTCGGGTTTCATATTTTAAAGTCTATTCTGATGCTTATACAAAAACAGTTAATGAAGAATTCATTAGCTTTGCTTATCCCTTTTACCAAGACGATCTGGGATCAATTCTTTTTTCTATTCTTATTGTCATAACTACTAATAGATTATTACAACTGGCACACTATGGTATATATTATTATATTTTACGTAGTACCTTCAATCTGTCAAGGTCATATATAGTCTGCAGTATAGCACTTATATTATTCTTCACCGCTTTGCTTTCTATGGTGGGATACATTACTGAAATGCAAAACTATCGCATGTTTTATACTTTAATTGTGCCCAAAATCAATTTTCTTAATCGTCAGGAATTCAGTGAGAAGAATATTTTGTTCAAAGTTGCATTAAATTTGATTTATTTTATTGGTGGAATGTTCATTACTGCTGTTTTCATTGTCTTCTATGCAAAATCGAAATTTCAATTTATTACCTTAGGGAGAGTGAGTGCCTACTCGAATCACTTTCTTTTTCTATTTAAAAACATCCGACGAGAGATAAACAAAATATTGACAAATGATATTGAATTGCGTATTCAACAAGGTACTGCAACTAGAGAAGAAAAAAATAAATATAGAAGAAAACTTTATGACGCAGCTAAACAGAGAGTCACTCGTGATTTCAAACTAAAAAAATGGGAAGCTGAAGACATCATGGCAGACTTTGTTAATGCGTCTGTACGGCACACAAAAATGTGTAAACAATTAGATCAAATTATGGAATATATTGAATGAAACAATAAAAAATAACATTTCAGAGCAAACCAGGATGTAAAAATCTATAATCCATTCCTGTGCTTTTACACAAATTGTTGTTATGAAAATATTTATTGCACCTATTTATTTTTGTATGAGAAGTGTTGTATAATGGAATTATTTATTATATTAGGTTGTTTGTTTGTTACTTGTTTGAATAAATATATATATATACAAACTAATAAACATTTTATTTTACAAAAAATAATCCTCAGACAATCTTTGTAACATGTATAATATAAATGTATATCATTTACATTATATATAGATTACCATACATTATAAGTAACACTTTCTAATAATTCATTCACTAATGAAAACCTATTTCCAGTCGGTTTTTTTTTGGCATATAACTTTATTATGCGGATACGTTTCGACTAATTTGTCATTTACAATCCATCAAGAACTTCCTTAACATCTCAGAAGAGTTATAAGTCATCTTTTTTCTTTATTTTTTTTCTTAAATTCATGTCATTAGCTAAAATCTTTTCTTGGAGGTCCATTGTCCTCCATGGTCCTTTTGTTAATTGTAACGCTTTCTAGAAACAAACGGAATCTAGTTTACAGGGCGTGCTAATAAGGGTGAGTGTTAAAAGAGGAAAGAAACATTACATTTTATAAAAACACGTACACACACACTTAAAAATATAATAAAAATTAATCTCAAACGATTGGCAACATTAAAGTCCCACTTAGATAAAGATTTGTAACATGAATGCATTATGACATCCAAAACATTTTGAAAAAAAAATATCTTTCTGTTAGTAAAGAATAATTAATTCTTCATAAATCCAAAACAAAAAGTCTATACCACAAAAATCTATTTAGTACATCATAGGGACTAAAATATTTTTAAACCAACAGTTGTGTCGTGAAGGGATTGTGCTGAAGTGCCTGGGTTATCCTTTTAATTAAAAGTACTTACTTTGTAGAGACTGTTTGAACTCTAACCAGGTCATACAGTTGTTAAAAGAGTAAATAATCTATCTGTCCTAAATCTTCATCAAAAAAAGCACTTAAAATCTATCAGGTGTGGTCTAAGCCTAAGAGATTTATTTGGTAAGCCTCCACCACCACCTTATAAAATTGGCCCCTGCTGGAACAGCTAACTGCTTTGGGCTGTACTGTTCCTGTTTACTTACTCAATCATCGTTAAAATTTTGTCCATTTATATTAACTATCATTAAAGTAAAGGATGATTCCCAATTAATTCGTTCAGCATGATTCAATTTATATCATTAAGCTATTTAAAAATTTTTTTTAGTTAAAAAGGTACTATGTCAAATCATAAATATTAATAGATGCCTGAAAAACACAACCATATTTATATTTTAGATAAATTTTAGCTCTAAGATCTCATATTTGAAATCATCCGATATATTTAGTCTGATGTTTCTGGAATTATTTTAGTAATTAATGTGGATTACATTTATCAGTAGGCCCAATGTATCCGTAGGTTTTTATCATGTCTTAACTATTTATTGAAATGAATGATAAAACTTGAAAATTGTTATTTATATAAAATATGTGTTTATTGTGTTCTTAATCTTTGCAAATTATCATTTAAAACTGATTTACAAAGCAATAGTGAATAGGTGATAAAGCTCATATTTTATTGTAAATATACCTTGAAGCGTTCCTAAAAATTTGGACAAATGAAATTATTATTTCTAAATGGTTTTTATTTCGAGTGGGTCAAATTTTGTATGACCTCCATTGGGACCATTTTCTTCCTCATATACATAAGGTCAACTATTATTATTTATTTTATACTTCTCCAGTTTAAGTAAGTACTATACTTAAATATACAGTACTATATACTATATTATTTAGTTTCACTGTTTTACATATAATCTACATAAAATGTTATGTTAATAAGTACTTATGGAGATTCAAAATGAAATATTTAAGAAATAATGGGGGTCATTCATTCCAGAAAGAATATCAAATAATAAAAACTATATAACAATTGAAAACTCATGTCCCCTTCATTACTGACCAATATTGAATATTGTTATAATGAGAAAAACTGTACATATATATACAAATCAAATACGTGGAGAGTATTATTTAAAAAATTCCCGAAGTATCAAACACTAACTATATAATAGTTCATTTTGAAAGGATGTAAACATTAACAAAAGGACCATGGAGGACAATGGACATCCAAGAAAAATTTTTAAGCAAATGACAATGAATAATAAAAATAGAGAAAAGTTGTCTAATAACTCTTCTTAGATGTTAAAGAAGTTCTTGATGGATTGTAAATGACATATAGTTGAAACGTATCAACATAATAAAGTTATATGGCAAAAATGACTGGAAATAGGTTTCACTGAGTGAATGAACTATATAATAGTTTTAAAGTTAGTCGCAAGAGCGCAGCACCTCCCGGTTCCTCAAATATTAGTTTTTAAAACTGCCAATAGGTGCCAGCACTATCGTGGAAAACAGGACCAAGTAGTAAGCTCCTTAAAACTCATACTCTCCTAATACGAAATGTAGAATTTCTCGTCAGAATTGTCAGTCAGATGGACGGACGGCGGAAAAACTGAGCTCCTTACTTCTTACTCTCCTAATACAAAATAAAGATTTTCAACTCCGAATCGCCTTTCGTTTTCTTAATTCTTATTCTTTCATTCTCTTTTATCAGTATATTATTTAAATATAGCAGAATATTTTTATTTTAACATCTTGATTTTGACATAACAGTAACCTCTAAGACTCCCCAAAAAAATATAGTTCATAAAAGAGTAAATACTTTGAGGCGCACAGCTAATACTTGCACTCCCTTTTTCACCCCCGAACTTCTTCAGATTGTGCTCCAACACACCAACGAAGAGATAGAACTAAAGAAAGCGCAATTTTTGGACAAGAGGGAAAAAAGTAGCACGTTTAAACCGATGCAAACTGAAGAACTTGATGGATTGCTCAGCTTTTTTATCCTTGCTGGTGCAACAAAAAGCAACCATATGCCTGCAACAAAGTTATTCGACTCAACAATTTGTGGAGAAAAGTACCAGGCCACTCTTTCACTAAATCGTTTTATCTTTTTATCTGCGTCACTTAGATTCGACAATCGTTTATCCAGGGATGAGTGAAAAGAAAGCAATAAATTTGCACATATTTCACAAAATTGGGATATTTTAATTAATCAATGTAAATTTAAATATGAACCCAACATGTACATGACGATTGAAGAACAATTGGTTGGCTTCAGAGACAAGTGCCCTTTTAAAATGTATATACCAAGTATGCCAAATAAATATGGATTAAAATTCATACTCTTAAACGATCAAGGCACAGGATACATGATCAATGGTATACCCTATTTAGGGAAGGGGTCAACTCCAACAAATTCTCCTGCCGGTTAACTGCAACAAATCCAAAATGGTGTGTGATGATTGCAGGGAACCTATTTGTGGAGATCACAAAAAAATGTGTCCTAATAGTACATAAAATTAAAATAAATGTAAATAAATTTTATTTTTCGACTAATTTCTAAATATCAAAAGACTGAAATTTTTTAACAAATAAAATGTTAATTTCTAAAACTATTTTCCTTGTCTAGTAGTAATAACAAGGTAACAATAACCTTGATCAATGTGAAAAGCGTTTGAAGAATGGGTTTAAAAACCCTAGCATGTCCCGTACTGTTAAAATTAAGGGTGTTACTGTCAGGGTCAAAGTTTAGTGTGGACTAGATGCTACAATACTAAATAAACATTTGTCTAAGGCGTTAAACATGTTTTCGAGTTGTGCGAGATGAAAACGGATGTGGTGGATATATCCTTGGAAATTTGGATACCGAAAATTTTGAGTACAATAAAGTGCTGCTTAATTAAAAAAATATGTACAGCAAAATCAAGTGTTTTTGCCCCATTGTGCGCCTCACCAACCATCTTAGGCTAGGTGAATCCGAGAGTATCGATCCACAGCTACTATAACAGAATAAAGAATTACCTACAGTTATTACACAACCAGTAATTATTCTGCTCATTGCACCTAATAATATAAGCATTAGCCACTCCTTTCTAGCCCAATTTATTTTAAAATAAGACAAAGTATAATTACCTGCTGTTGGGCTAAAATTCTTATTGTAATAACAATACCTAAAAATTTTTAATGTTGTACACGATTTTTTTTTCTGATCTAAAGAAACATATTTGCAGATATTTTTAAAAAACAATATCAATAAATTTATTTTAAAATATTTTTTTGGCTTCCCTATTCTGAGTTGAATAATTTGGTAACATGGATAACCCATCTTTTCTGCCTTTGTTTGAGTAAATAAAATCATTCACACAATAATAAATAAAGCATTTAGTCTATTTAGGATGAAACTAGATAAATATTAAACCACATCACCATCCTAATTATAAAACCTCGCCACTCTTTATAAAATATAATATGTAATTTTGAGTTCTCAGGTTTTATTATTATAAGTAGGGTGATATTAAATTAAACTTGGAAAAATAAAAGTCAACAGTTTGAATTAAAAAATTTAATAACAAATTTTATTAAATATTAAATATATAAAAATATTACAAAAAGTAAGAAATAAATATTTAAAAACATAACAAGATATTGTACTGTAAAAGTTATCAGAATAAATTTTAAAAAAATTAACATACAATGATAAGTTAGTAAGATTAGTAACAAGAAAATTTTAAAATAAAAAAATAGATAAAAATACGAGTATCAATATAAATACTCATCGCAAAAATACTAACATAATATAATTTTAAAAAAGTAACAAGACAATAATTGTTGCTAGGCTAAGTTCCTTTATATAATAAAATATTTATCTTATTAACTTTATGAAATGTCAGAGTATAGCATATTTATAACAAAATATAGCTTTACAAAAAATAGCTTACCTGTATTTGGTTATTTTTATATAGCATCCAATTTATCAAAAACAATAATAATAGCTATTCGATTAATTTATTTACTAATAATGAACTGTTTGCATTAACTTATTTTAAATACCATCCAACTTAATTGTTAAAGATGGAAATAAATAAAAAAATGTTATCAATCACATTCATGATTTGAATTACTACAATAAAATATTATTATCATAAAAAATGAGATTCCAATTATCAATTAACTGGAAGGAATAGTAAGTACCCTTAAGTTAGATAAGTACAAGAATGATGTAAGGCCTTCAGTAAGTACAACATCAATAACTAACACAGCATAAACATTTGTACAAATACTAATCAAATATAATATGTATTTAAAAAAAAAGAGGTGATAAACAAGTATCACATGGATCAAAAGTGCTTTTATTTCCTCCCTCCCCCCCCCAGTCTTTAATACTATCAATTTTTATTGTGTAAATACAAATATCTATGATATAAATATTAAGGCCTAATATTAGATAAAAATCTTAAAGAGCTCAATAAGACTAAAATAGAAGATTTAGAGAGTGTTGTCAAAAAATTAAAAAAATGCACTTATTTTTAATGTGTGCCTAAGTTGCAGGTCGTCATCTATGCTTGAAGCTCAATGACTTGAAAACTTTAATAACAACAAATACAGGTATAAAAATATATACATATAGAATGCATCAGTATTCAAGGATGGACATATAGATAAAGATAATTGGAAAAGAAAAAAATTTTATATACTACTGGAGTTTTGTAACCCAAATTATCAGGCAAAGACCATTTAGTGCTCCAACTAGAGCTGAATGAAGGCAAATATTTAAAGCAAGTATAACCTATCACTGTTTTCTTCCTTGATCCAATCCCCTCCCATCAAGTATCTTCTTAAAACATTATTCAACTTTTCAGTAAAAGTCGATATCTATAATAACAACCTTTTAAAATAATGTTTACACTATTTCCGTAAACCAGATTTTTATCCAACTGCAAATTCAGTTTCATGGTTTTTTTTTGTTAAATCAGCATTGTTCCTGATTAGAGCAATCAGGCTCACATAAATTTGTTTCATTTGACAGAATTCAAGATATCTATGAATGTATTCGAACGATTTCATAAAAAAATCGACTGCATACAAATAAGTAAAACAAAACAAATAAAAGAATAAAAATAAATTCATTGCCAATTCTTAAAAAAATTAATGAATGCTCTCTTAAATCGCCATGGCCAATATATTTAATTCATTCCTAATGTATTTCTTCTGCTTTCAACCGCGTCGTCACGTTCTTTGATAATGTTTCACAATCTCGGTTAAGCCCTGAGAAATCTAGCCATGAACAGCGAACCATCGGCATATAACTTGATGACTTAGAAGAAACCAGAAACATGATCATGGATTCTAAAAAAAAATTTTATTTACACATAACTAAATTAGTTTCATATTCACAACTTAACCATCTTTGGTTTAATTTGTAACCTTTGTTGTAAAATCTTGCCAATATGGAAAAGCACAATATATCTTAATTTTTGAATAAGATGTGATATATTATATTCAAAATTTCCCACACTAAAATATTTTATTTAAAAAAAATACTTTTCTAATCTAACAAAATACATTTCTTGCCTTAGAAAGTTCAGGAGATACACTGTTGTTGGCAGATAATTTTTATCTGTCATAACATTTTTATTAAGAAATATCTGTTTCTACTGTTTGATTGTAATGACCTTAATTCATTCATGAATAATTAGATAAATGAGTTAGTATTGATTTTGAAATATACTATCTAAAATAATGCTAACTTTTAGTCGAAGCACAGAAATAAAAAGAGGTGGAGAAATAAGATTGCCAATTTGCCAAAAATCCAGTATTGAAGAGTTCTAGCCTTTAGTATCATAAATAAACTAAATGGATAATAAAACATCCAACAGTTCAAATATAAAGATTGATCACTGGCTACAAGAAGCAATACTGCATTTGAAACTTCTTTTCCACTTTGAATGCTTAATTTTAAACATATGTTTTTATTATCAACCAACCTTGGTAACTGTTTTTTAAAACTTATAATTCGTTTAAAGTGAATTTCTATATGCTATTTAATAATTTAAAATAGCACCAAGAAACGGATAGTTGAGTATTTTTTTATGGATGAGGGTGCCATTCTTCAAAGAAATGCGCCCAAATGGATATGAACCTCTCTCTCCATCTTGGGAATTTTTCCTGTAAATTGTAGGAGTAGAAGAAATAATAGTAATATTAGCTATAATAGTGACTTAATATACCTCTGCAAACTGGTACGTGTGTAGGAGGATCTAAGCTACCATTCAAGACGCCACGTCACTTAGGTTTATATACTAATGAGCTAACAAGCATCAGTCAACTACAATACAGTCGTGTAAAAAGGAATCAGAGGAAGATTTGTATCCATAAAACTATTTATATTGCACATTTTTTTGTAGATAAACAATGTAAATAAAAGCTTATTTTTGTTGGCCATTGCACATAATATTAGTAACCTAAAGATTATGATCATATGTTATGACAGATATAACAGAAATAACTGGTTATAAACTCATTACTGTGCCATTCCAAATGGAAAAGACGCAAAACTTTTTTTTCTTATTCTTCAATAAGCAATTGAAAATGTTATCACCGTTCACACATTACTGAATTATGCGATCTCAGCATGAGATAAAAACAATTTTTAAGTGTCTTATAAATCATATTAAAAACCAGGCCTCTGTTAATTTTGAAAAATAAAATTACTAACCATTAAGAAGATTTAAGCTAAAATTTAAAGTTATAAGCTAAAATTATAACTGGTCTCAAATGAAATTCAACATTCGACTTGAAGATTTAAGTGATAATTCTGCGAGAAATAAAATTTATTTTTTAACGGTTTCGATAAAATGGATAGCTTGTAATCGTTATTATACTCCATTATAAGAATGAATATTATTAAGTATAAGCATGCATCTTTGAATTAGCGAATAACATTTAATGGTATAGTCATATTTTTAGGAAGCCTTTCTAAAAGTAGATCCCCAAGCTCTTTGCTCAGCATTAACCAAGTGTATTTATCAATAGGGAATACATCTTCCAATGGAACTCTGAAGGACACGAGAACTGTCAAACATAGCCCATCGTTGCCACTGCCAGAGTGTTCAATACTCAAGAGGCCATGTGGTTTATGTGGTGGTACATCTGCTCCAAATATTTCCTATCAGAAAGAGGGTTTAATTAAATGGTGTGATAAAAATAAATAAAAGGTTAGAAGAAACCATAAATAAACAAAGTTGTAAATCATGATATTGAACTTACCACCATGAACTTTCTCAAAGTAGAATGTAAATTTTTTTGGTGATTGATTTCACACAGAGGAAAATGAACTTCAGTTTTTTCAGACAGAAGAATATGTACTCTATTGCTAAAAAAATAAAACATAATTTAAATGAGCTATATTGTGAAACAATACAGAATTAACAAAAAAATAGGAATTTTAATAATTCTAAAATTAAACCTATGTGTAACATTTGCATATTAAAGGGAGAGGGTTATCTGACTAGCTAAGGCACTGAGCTCCAAACTATTAGACCAATCTGAGGCAGATAATTATTTATTTTATAACATCAGCGGTAGGGTATATACTGACTTGTATGGAGACAATGTATTGAATTAATAGTGTGGCAACAGCTGGTTAATTAGTTTACATTTACATATTATTGTAACATAAGAGCTTATACCTCTTTGGTCATAACTAATGAGTTAACAGCTGAGCTGATAGAGGCTAAAAAAAAAATACTGCAACAACAAATGACTGTTCAGTTGTCTTTTGTGCATGTTAAAAATGGTAGTAATTGGTGAGCTCACATTAAATGTTTGCAGCGAGATAAACACAAGTATATGTAGTAGATATGCATGCTTATGCATGTTACTATTTTGTATGTAATTGTTTAATTCCATATTCTGTTACTTTACTTATGTTTACTTATCTATCATCGCATATTTTAATTTAGATTGATCGTGCAACCATTAAATGTTAATAACTGGTGATAGAGTATTTGATAATTTGTTTAAATATTGTGTTGATGCATGCCAATATCAACAAAAAATCAAAATATACAATTTAATTAAATGATGTAAAGTTTTTTTTTGTTTATATATATCCTTTATACATAAACCACGAGGTTATACTAATTTCTCAGGGAGAGAATGGTTCAAATCTGTAACCTAATCAGCTAATTTTCGTGAAGCATTATGATATATTAGAATGCTGTGGCATACTGAAGGTTATTATTAAAAAGTATAATAAATAGAGAGATTATTGTGAGTAATAAGTACTGAGAACTTTAGGAGAGCTTAATAGTATACTAAAAAGTTGAATCAGTACCTGCTTCTCTGTTTAATACAAACAACGAGTCTTAAAATGAGTTTGTCATGTGATCGAAGTGCTGGTAGAATGTGTGGATGATGAGGTTCATCAGCGTTATAGTATGCTCTTGCTTTTTCAATTAGAGGTAGAATATCATTAGATCTCAAACTCATTTCCCGTATATCTTTAACCCATTTCGCTTGCAGAGATTCAGAATCAGCTTGAGCAGGAGTTTTCAATTGACCACCAGTCACTTCTCCAGTCAATACATACCGAAACCAAGCTTTGCTCGCACATTCAACCATTATCAGAGTTGTAGGTTTCATATAAAGGCCTGTTTCTTCTAAAACTTCACGTTTTACAGCTTCCTATTGCAATAAATACAATATTCTTACAAATTTGATTGGATAGACTAACTAAACATAAGAGAGCATTGATTAAAAAAAATGTCTGTACTAATTAACACATAGCCATTGTGTAATTATAATTCCTCTAGCTGATTATCAATTATTATTATTAGATCAACAAACCAAATATGCATTTTGACACTGCCAACATAACTCCTCAATACTATATAAGTTTCATTAATGATTTATTTTTCTAGATTAAAAAAACAAAATTCCTATAAAGGTAATATTCAATAGAATTATTAAGATATCGGTGACTTAGAAGAAAAACTACTACTTTTTTAAAAATGAAACTTATCTTTAATATAGATTATATTATATTGGGTTGTCACACATGAAATGACTGTTTTTAGAACCAGGAGGAAAATAAAAATTTGAGATCAAATCTAACATATTTTTTATTCAAAATATTTATCATTTTCGATACACTTCTGCCAACGGCTTACCAAGTTTTCTATCCCAGATTTGAAAAACGTTGAGTCACGCGATGAAAGGAATTCAGAAAATGCATTTTTAATGTCTAAATCATTGGCAAACAATTTTCCTCGCAAAAAGTTGTCCAAACTCCGAAAAAAGTGGTAGTCTGTATGGGATAGATCAGGGGAATATGGGGGGTGTGGTAAGACTTCATAGCCCAACTCCTTTAATTTATTCACTGTCTGTATTGAAACATGAGGTCGGGCGTTATCATGAAGGAGCTTGTGTGGGACCTAGGAATCTAGCTTTTTTGCCTTTCCGATCAATTTTAAATGCCTAGAAACTGCCGCACGACTTGTGCTTAGCCCTGACACATATTCTCTGATTGTTTTATGAGGGTCTTCTTCCACAGCATTTTGAAGATCTTCGTCCTCTATTGATGTTTGAGGCCGTCCTCGGGACAGATTTTCTAATGTTGTATCTCCTGATGAAAATTTTGTAAACCAACGGCGGATGGTTCTTTCATTAGCACTTCCTTCACCAAACGCATGATTAATATTTCTTGCTGCCTGGGCAGCGGAATGACCGAGTTTGTACTCATAAAAAAAAATCGTTCAGAAATCGCTTGTTTCTATGGCCACGGTTAAAATTATACTAAAATCTGTATGCCTACTTGGGAAAAAAACAAACACAGTTTGCAAATAGAGGATTAACAAGTGCTTATTATAGATAGCAAATATTTTGCTAGGAATCAACAGGCAATGCTTTAATCCTCTATAAACATTAAGATTTAAAAAATCGGACATTTCATGTGTGACCACCCAATATTTTTTCAAGATTAATATAAAATAAAATATTTCTGAATAAAACTACAGTATATTTTAATAAATTTATGAAGAGGAAATCCATCTTAATCTGAAAAACTCGTATTTAAAATAAACTACAATCTTAAGAATCAAAATACACAAAAATACATATCGTCGCTGTCAAAACAATACCGCCTATTGTTATTGTTACACTTTGGGTGATTTTAAAGGAGAGAAAAAAACACGCCATACGTTATATTATCTTATGTATATCGGTTATCTTTCAATTGCTAATTACAGTACTGTCTTGCGTTCAACCTAGAAAACTTTTTTTAATAGTGTGTAATTCAACCTGTAGAATGCACTACCGTTACTAACTCATTTTCACCAAAAGTTGTAGATAGGCGGTATTGTTATAACAGCGATGATATGATAAATAAATAAACATTTTTCTATATACCTCAATACTTTCACCAGGTTCCATTCTGCCAGCTGGAAGATACCACTGGCCAGCACATGATCGTTTTGCTTCTTGCATGAGCAACACATCCCCTTCATTATTAAATAATACTGCCAGTGCAATGTATGTTACAGTGTCTTTAACAACAGGAACAAAATCTGAAGGTGTTATCGGTGTTACTCCTTTTGCAGCTTTAAAAAACAATAATAAGTAGTGATACAATTTTTTTATTATTATTTATTTTTTTTTAAGAATTATTATGAATGACAATTTTACAAAGAGATTCATCAACCTTTAAACACTATATTTTAAACATCTTCAAAAGTCGAGCATGTAAGTTCTTGTAATAAATAAGCATTGTAATGCTACTAATGAAATAATAACAATTTTTGGTATAACTTTAAATATATATTATGACAATAAGTTATGTTAAGGTAAAAAGATCAATTAATTGTAAAATGAAAAAACTAAGCCAGACAAAAAAAGTTGTTCCCAAAATATCATATTGATCTACAAATTTATGGTATTCTCCATATAGAAGGGTACCATAATACTATCCATAATCTTCAGTTGAAGATTTACTATATTATTCAAGGTTCAATTATTTACAATATCAATCATGAATCATCCCTTTGGAATCTGGATAATGCTTTAGGATCCACTTAGAAGTGAAAACCCTTAGTAAAAGAGAAAACATGGAGGATTTTAATTAAACCCAATTAATGGTTTAATTGGGGGTAGGTTTAAAGTTTATTATTATTATATTATAGTTTATTTCTCCCAAAACTATATAAATATATAGTCCATTATCACTTCTTACTAAACCATAATTTTTAATAGAACCTGAAACGGCAACAGTAAACACATCTTTTAAAAACTTTCCCCCGACTTATTTTTTATATCTCTTCTACTAGAAAGGATATCTTATCTTATATATAAGATTCTTATATAAAGGATATATAGTTAGCAGAACATCCATTGCTCTTGTAGAACAGTCCCACATTTTTCTTTAAACAAATTTCCACTTTTATCTGTTTCCACAATTTTATCATGCCCTTATATGGCACACTTCGTGATATATAATATATACCATTATCTACACAAAACTTTTTCGTACATAATAGTTCTAACCCATTGTCGTTTTAATTACTCATTCCAATAAGTTTTGCACAAAATTTTATGGGAGTTATTTCTTTTGTCCATGAATCAATGAAATGGATGGCTGTTTTTAAAGAAATTTTAGAATTCTGAAGCCATGTCCCACATAATACAACAATTTACAGTTAAGTGTTTTTAAAATTGCGATTCCATCTAACACAATCTGAGTAGTATAACTTCAAAGAATGTCAATAACTGCATATCTTTTCTTTCGAAATAATGCTTTTTTCCTGGAAAAATGTAACTGCAATTTCGTCATTATTGATTAAAAAGCCACTTAAAACTGTATATATTAATAGCCTGTATTGTTTTCTTGCATAGGAAATAACGTTAGTATTTCAAAATTGATTCATAAGATCATTAAAGGTAATATTCATAGAATCACAGTTATCTGTTATCAAATTACGGGGGCCCTTATAGCACACAAGCACCAATAATTCATTAAATGATGTTTAAGGAAGAAAATAGTTGGGGGTGCAGTCAAATAAAACACTAAATAAGTGGTTACTTATTTTAATTACGTGCCGAAGTTTCGACCCAATAAAACACTTATTTAGTGTTTTATTTGACTGAACCCCCAACTATTTTCTTCCTTACATCTATCATCCAGTCAACCATCCCTCGCTTCTCATAAATGATGTTTAGTTAATTCATATCCTAAATTTAAGTCCAAGATGTTGATCTTATACCTAGACTCTCTGTTTTCTTGATTAATGAAGACACAAAATTATAAAATATACTGATATAAAACTTGACCTAGGATGAAATACAAATCAGTGAAAGCTTTTGAAAGAGAAAGAAGGGCTGTTGATTGGAATAACGAATTTTTTGTAAATTAGTCGAACAATTATAAACCAATATGTTAATAATTGTAAGGGTTAAAAAAAATGGAGAAAATGATATCCTTAACCCACACAACTAGATATGTTATGTGCTAATATAAGCATTAACCAAAGACTTAGATTGCTAAATGTCCACAAGTCTAGTATAAGAAAGTGAAAAATGATTAAATACAGAATATTAACAGAAAAATCATTAGTTAGCCTACTATTTCCTTTAAAATGTAAATATAATAGCTAATTAATTGGAATTTTCAATTAATTAAGTTATATAACTTTAAAATGTTTAATTTATAAACAAACCTGTGGCTTCATTTTGTCCTGATAAAGTAAAATCGCAAAGTTCAGGACTGTCATCGAGTGAGGAGCCTCTCAGCAAAGTCCTCAATCCATTTTCGATAGAATCCATCATGTGAGACATTTCCAGTTTAAATTACAGACACTTTATTCATTTTGTGACATAAAAATTGGAACAACAGTTTCAGTAAACTACTATAACACTAATGCAACCTCACATACAATTGCGAAATCCACGTATTAGTAGTATTGTATTATTATAAGGAAGGTAAATATAAATACAGGCAGAAATTAAATAATAATATTACTAAAATTTATTTACAATTTTTATAGTGTGTAGAAAAGAAATAAAAGATCTTAATATATAGTTAAAGAATTATACAATCGACTCAAGTCTTGAGCCACCTGGTTGGAATGTTGTGAGTTATCAAGGCCTTGAGAAACGAAATCTTTTGTCATTACATTAAAAGTGACATAAACTTTTCCCTGGCTTCTTACTTGAGTCACTGAAACATAGAGTGTAATGCACTTAGTGATTTCTCGGTTAAATATTTATATTGATCATAATAGAAATAATTCGAACCTTCTCTCCCTTCTCCTTGGGCCAGAACTCTGAGATCAATGAACTCAGGTCTTCTTCCAGTCAGCCAAGACGTTATCTTCTGAAGAAATGAACTAGATTCTGGTACAAACATGGGGACACTAACAAAATTAAGTAAATTAAATATATATATATACATATATAAAATAACAAATTTAAAAATAAATTAAACCTTTTCTTCCATTTTCCAGCTGTCATTGGTACATGACAAACTCCATATCCACGTACGACATCATTCCCAAAAACGTCAAGTCCAAAAACGCTTAAAATCAACTGGGGCCCTCGATAAATTACATTAATAAAATTTAAAAAAATGTCTTACATAAACAGCATATTAATGAATTTTGTGTTTGGGAAATCGATACTTACATCCATAAGGATTGGTCCCTTTAAATGAAATTTCTATTGGAAAATTCCAAATGAAAAGTTCGTCTCCATTGTCACTTCTTTTTGCAACTTGCGAAATACCCTCTTCAAGCCCCTGAAATTATGAATATATTTTAACTGAACACTATGAATATACATGTAAGAACAAACATTGCTTTACCAACCGATGTTATATCCCAATCAGTCCCACAAGTAAAGCAATATTTACAGTAAATATTGTCATATCCAGGAAAATCTGCCGATTCTATTTCACCTATAACTGAGAGCAAAAACCCAGCCATCTTAATTGACAGATGTAAACAAATAATGAGGGATAGGTTATATGTTTTTGTCGTTAGTGGTTGCTAAGGTGACGAGGATTCAATCAAATCCTGTGGTATAGCTATCCCTTACCTTTGTTTGTTGTGTAACATTTTGGTGGCATGTTAATGCTTTTTCGTACATTTCTTCATATAGAAAACACATATTTTTATTTAATTTTACTCGAAAGTTTAAAAAAATAAAACTATAAAATAAATATTTTAATTCAACTAACTGCCTAGGTGATACACTCTTGCGAAAATTACGTCTCTCTCTCTTTTGGAGTTTACTCCTTAAGAAACTATTTTCATATTTAGCCCGCGGTATGAAAATTTTATGAGTAGTAAAATCGAATTTAGCTGAAAGTGGCGAGTTACGCTCCTTTCTCGATAATATTGTATTATTTGTTTTACATAATAGATAGAAATTAAATGTTAAATTCCCGGACTAATCGGGAAGAGATACGTGTGGTATCTATGGTAACAGTGTTTTCTATTGCTTTATTCTCGAAGTGTTGAAATGCGATAATTATTTGTATAGGAGCCTTCTTAAAGGCTTCTTAAACACCTATCCAAACATACACAATTACTACTCTTATTTAGATTCCGGCTTAATATGTTGGGGTCCATTCATATCACTTGGATACAACCTCAACAGACGACAGGGCAGCGTTCCTCTGATAAGAGTAGGAAATTGACTAGCTAGCTAACAAGGCTGTCCAGTGTCTATTTCATTATGTACAGTGTGTAGTAGGACGGGGGATTGGTGTATTAGGAAGTGGACAGGCAGTGATCATGCTGGGCTTAAATACACCTCTACCGGACTCTGAAAACGAGGCCCCCTTCAAAAAAGTAAAGACAGGGAAGAAATCGGCCAAGAGGAAGACAAGGAAAGCAGAAGAAGCGCCACCGGTAGTGACACCGAACAGCTTAACCGCTCTAGCTAATTTAACACCAACTGAGGAACCTACGGCGGCCCCACCAAAGAAGATTCCTCCAGTTATAATGGACCTAGAAAACTTCACAATAAATGAAGTCAGTGATTTCATGAACAAAATTAATATTAATCAATATTTTATCAAACAGACGAGGACTGAGATCGACATTTAACTCCAATTAGAGTCCGACCGACCCTCATTAGAAAGACATCTAAAAACTATGGGTACCATAGTTTTGCGCCCAAAACTACGACAAAGTTTTCAAACAAATTTGTGATAAAAAATATTGATCTTTCATCAATTCCTATCTTATGACAGGAAGGCATTTGAACCTATTAAGGCTTCGGACACAAGACATATGCTTAAGACTGCACCGGACGGGAAAAAATGGAATTATAAAAGATTAGCTATAAAAGATATACAAGACAAAGTACGCCACGTCAATGGATGTATATTCACGGTTGTGAAATACACCCCAAGAAAGGATATCCTACCGCCCCAGTGCTATAAATGTCAGCAATCTGGGCACCCAAAAAACTACTGCAACAACACCTTAAAATGTGTAGGATCCAGCGTCTGACATAACATTTCTGAATGCCCGCGACTAGGCGCACCAAAATGCTCAAATTGCGATGAAAGAATACGCGATGATCAGCAGAGAAGGATTAATTGGCAAGAACACATTTAAAATCCATTAGAAACGGAAAGGGGTAAACTCCAGTCACTTGTCGGAGCCTTTTTTTCTTTACTTTTTCCTCAGTTCATAACTGCGCATTGAGATTCTGATGGTAAATCTGCATTTTGTATTGAAAAATGCCTTACCCGCAGTTTATTATTCACTTTCATTCGAATAAATACCAAACCCGCTATATATTAAGTCGGGTGTGTAGTGCGGGTCCGGCTGTTATCTGAATTCAGGCTGCTGTAATCTGATTCCTACTCTTCTATAATAAAATGCAGTAATTCTCCCCCGAGTAAATAGCGCTGGAGCGGCGGGCTAAAACTCAACAGGAGCTCAACAGCTCACCTGTCACTTCTCACTCACCTAACACCAAATGCAGTATTTTTCATACTTTATCTTTCTCTTCTTCTTCTTCTTTGTCTGTCCCTCTTTTTGTGTCTTTCAGTATGGAGGAGCCTACAGGCACTTCGTCCAGCCATCTTTTTCAGCTGAACCAGGGTCTTCCTTCTTTTCTGACCTAGTCCTTGGGTGTACTCCATGTATTACTTACTTTTATTTCTTGACAAGAAACAGGCTGAATAAATGGCTGACAGCCATTCCAGCGTTTACGATTCTCACGTACAATCCTCTTTTTTTTTATCAGAAGAGCCGACTTTGTATTGCGGGCTTGGCTGTTATCTGATTACAGGCGCATAATGTATTGCTGGTTTTGCATTTATATGAATGAAGGCGAGTTACCTATTGCTGGTCTACCTTCAATATGACGAAAGCCTAGCCGACAGTAATTTATGCCACTTTATTCAGATAAATGCTAAACCCGCTATACACTATACACCTTCTATCAGATAAATATCAAACCTGAAATACTTTATGCGGCTTTAATTCGGCCATTAATACTGCATTTTATATCAGGCCAGTAGGAACTAACAGAATTACATATTTTTTGCCGTCTCTCCAGTTTTTTTATAATCCATAAGGAAAACCTTCTTTTTGTATCAGGAGAATCGGCTATCCATTTCGGTCGGGTTAGGTTATCTGAATTATGGTGCATAATGTATTGCAGACTTAGTATTTTTCTGAATATAGGCGGATAATGTATAGCGGGTTTGTCATTTATCCAATAGAAGGCGCATATTGTATTGAGGGTCAGCATTTATCTGAATCTAAACGCAAAATGTGTAGCATGTTCGGCTTTTTAACCGGCCCCTAAGTTTTTACCATTCTTAGTAGATTCTCCTTTTTGTATTAGGAACTGACGGGCTTGGGTTATAGAATTTTATATATCTATAAGTATATAATATAATGTATTTTTTAAAAATTATTAATAATAATATTTTAAAATTTGGAGAGATCGATGGTTGAATTTAATTTATTTTCTTAATATGATATATATGCTCGTATATAAAATTTTTGAATGGTAGTAACGTAATATCACTCTTAATACTAAAATATATAAATATAACCAATGATAAATGTATATAAGAAGGATTAACGAGAGGAATAAATCAGTATAGCTTCAGAGGTATTATGTGTTATTTCGGAAATGCTTACTTTTAAATTTCAACTCTCTGTCACTTAACTTATATATACAGACACTCATGCATAAGCACAGACACATGCATACATTTGTGAAAATTGGTTGTTTTAAAAAAAATATAAAGACCAAATCCTATGCAGGTTTTATTATAATAAATAAAACATAAACAAAGATATACAGCATATTAAAGCTATTCAATTTTAACTTTTCCAAAAACAATATCTTATTTAACAGCCAGCCTTGTGTATTTGTTACCAAAAGGGTCACTTCCATAGTAAATTTATTTTGTTATAATTATAATTAATGGGTAAAAAGTTGAATTTGAATTTTTTTATAGACTCTTCTAAATTTTAAATGAGCTAAATTAGTTGACCTCAGCTTCTCTTAAGTAGCTATTAATGCTACCTACTTAGCCATAACTTTAATAAAATTAATACACATATATGTCTTATAAGTGATTCTTCACCTTTCTATAACTCTAGTTAACAGACAATAATGAATTAATATTTTTGGGAACATACAGTCATTTTGATATGTCAGTGGCAATGGAATACTAATAATTTTTTTATTTAAAAAATATCCAGAATAATTAAAATTTACCTTAACAGAAATTAACCTTTATAAGTAACTTCTACAAAAGCCTTTGCTGTCTCACAGCTCAAGTTAAAGAAACAATATATTTTTATAAAATATATATAACAAACTAGTCATAAAATAAACATTTCTTCTCATAAAAAATTATTTACTTATATAATATCTCATCATTCATAAATAGATTGAGTCGGGGCAACTTCAAATAAGAGTTGACAAAATACTGTAAATTTTTCTGAAACAAATAACAAACATGGAAATTAAAATAAGGTAAAAATATCAACCTTATTTCAGCAACACTGCAAAACCATATAATTCTTCAATCCCATATTTTCAAAAAGAGAATAGAAATTTTGAGATGATATTGAGGCATATTGACTTTCTAATACAGTAGCAGTATGTATTTGTAAGTGATAAACTGTTAAATAGAAAACAAACAATTTTCACAAAATTAAAATAAATGAGTAAATATACAAAAATAAATCAAATAATTTTTGACTTAAGTGGTTTTACACTATTGCTGCCTATATTATACAACTTATATATTATTAATTAGTAATAATATCTTACATTAATACTAAATTATAAGATATTAAAGTATAACATCTTATATTGAATTAAGTAAGAAAAAATTATATTTAATACTGATGCATACAATAATTTAATATAAAACTATTAAAGAATTAGTAAAGAAATTCTCTCATAAATTACTTGTTTTAGGCAATATAATTTTTCATTATTTATCTTATTTATTTGTTAAATGAATCAATGAACAGACATTATTAAAGAAACTGTTTCATATTAAAAATATGAAATTATTAAGTTATAATATAAGTTTCAGATTATTTCAGCAAAACATCTATATGATGCAACAAAAAATACTATTATTTTTAAATTTTTTATTTAGCTATGAATTGCAGGATATGAATATGGTTGCACATAGTGGCATCTTTAATATAGAGTCAAGAGGTTGAAATGTAGGATCCTCTTATGATTCTATCATACTTAACATAAAGATTCAATCGTTTATTGGTTCAGAGCAAAACAAAAAAATAAAACTCCCCAATCGAAAAGTGCTGTGAACTTATATTATACACCAATAATCAGTAATTAAAAAATGAAAAATTACCCATTGCAGTAGTTGTAAATCCATAGTATACAAATGGAACATAAAATACCAATCCTGCTAGTATAAAAAAAGTAGCATATAAATACTCTATTTGAGGAGTATCTATAATTGGAGCTACAATCAGGTACAACGAAATCCCCAAGACAATAAATGGAATGATAATAGGTACCTGAAAAAAAAAGGTTTATTTTATTCCATTAAAAACTAATCAAGAACTAAGGTATTCAAATATATATATATATATATGGATAACAGTAGCCATCAACAAAGCAATATCCCACATGTATACAAGAGTATGAAGATGAACTTGCTCTTATGATGATGAATTATATTAAAGGCTAGCATGTACTGAGAGTGAGGCACCATCTTCATACATTATAATAACTGCAGTGTGATGCGTTAGTAAAAATGATATCTGGCGGTTTCTGAATGAGTTTAAGTTCTTAACCAGAAATCGGAAGAATGCTAATTACATAAATCATTAACTTGCAAAAAAGCAACATAAACCGCATTCCGGCATAATACTTCAATTACATTTTTCTGATTCCCCAACCATAAGAATTTTAACTTACCTTGTATGGCCTAGGGAAATTTGGCCTAGTAAATCTCATCACAATCAGAGCCAGCATTGCTCCACCATAAAATATCCAGGCTGTGAAACTGAAGAAATCAATCAACGAGTCAATAGTTCCAGACAATACCATAGCAATGGCAATCAATGACTGAAAAGAATAATGAATAACCTTAAATTTTGTATTTATTAAATATACTACAAAATTATTCATGTTCCTTAAAAGTATAGTTTAACAAATGCAAGGGAAAATGATTATTGCTCATATGACTATAAACAATACTCAGCTTTGGTTACTAGGATCCCTGAGGATATTTTTTTGAAATGATTAGTTCTGTAACAGACATCTACTCAGTTTCTTAAAGTTATTTGATTAAATAATTTCGGTCCGACTATTTAATGCTTTAAGAAATTTATCACCAAACGCCAAATATGAACTCGAATCTCAAAATTGTATCACTCTATTTTTCTAACATACTGATTATAGTTGAGCATTGGAGCTCTGTGAAATCACCAATGCCCCCATTCCTCGTATTCTCAACTATACTAATCCATAAAGATCTTAATATCCCATTTGCTGGCAAACTGCAACCCTGTACCCTCTCAAATGATCTAATGATTTTATCTATTAGCCATACCTATTCCTGAAAATTAAGCTATTTTACAAATTACAGCTTCAGTTTTTTTTTAATCTATGTTGGCATGGATATATTGAAAAGACATAGGTTTACAATGATTTTATATTATATAAAAATTGTATTTACGGATATGTAATCTCTTTTTTTTGAACTTGATGAAATATATATTGGATGAAGTCCAGCATAGTATTGAGAATGGATAATCAAACTTAAAGTTGTCTTTAAGCCTACAAATGTATACCTTATGAAAGCAATATTCTAAAATAGTCAAATGTTTTACAATGGACTAGTGGGACACATTAAAAAATAAAATTATATTTTACATTTTTAATTAAATATTGAACTTAACCTTAATAAAAATGTAAATATTGAATAAATATATAAGCATATACTATTTCCATTTTCAACGAAGGAGGAGAAACCAAATGAGGGACTTATATTAGTAAAAAAAAACCTATACCACTACAGCCCGTGAACGGGTCTGGGGTTCAGTATGTGGTAGAAGACTGTAGTGTTTCATAGGCAACGGTTCTGCAAAGAGGTGACTTGTCCTAGATCATGCTCAACCACCAGATTTTTCTCCCTTATTTGGGGTATCCTATTTTTATAACACTTTATAGAGGCTGGGTGAGCACCAGGAGGGTCCTAGAGCACATATGATCCATATCCGGTTGCCAACAGACTAAATAAAAGTCTCCCCTGCAGCGGGATTTGAACCAGGATTTCTGGCATGGCAACTAAGTGCTCTACCGCTGACCCACTCAGCTCCCCTTAAATTAGTAAGCTTGCAGTAATGTTGATATTTACATGAAATATGAGTCCAGGTGCAGGAGTCATTCGTCTTATATGCACATATGAAAGTATATTCAAAAGGTGACCTTCTCGACTTGCAGCAAAACATAATCTACAAAAAATAGAAATTATATCATCATAATTTGAGAAACAGGCACTTTAATTAAATAAAGTAATCTGAGAACTATAATTCAATGCAAATAACATTGTAATTATTTTTTTTTAGTTAATGAAAGAACATTCTCAAATAACTTGTTTACCTTCCTGCAGCAAAAAGAGTTCCATGAGCAGAGCCAAACGTTGAAATAGTCACAGACAATGGCATCAACCAAGCCATAAATCCAAGTATACGGTTACCAAAAGTCTAAAAAATAAAAATAAAAGCTATAATCATATCCACAGCTCTAAACTAGACATATTTGAAATCTAAAAATAGAACCAATCTGTGTATATAAATCATATAAAATTAAGAGCATAATTACTGGACCATCTTTAATGTTTGAACAACCCAAATTACTTAAAAAACTCCATAAACTGTTGTTATTTTGCGCTGACACATCTAGCAAGTAGGGTAGTAACTAGAAAAACAATAATCATCCTATACAAAGACCTGATTTGCCGACTGCTTACATAGGGAGTGGAAACATGGACAATGACAAAGTATAACTACCAAAATCTTCATGTTTTCAAACACAGGGTCCTTTGAAAAATATTCGTGCTGGTCTTTGTTATTGGAAGGAGGAGACATGCGAAAAATTAAGAAATCTATAATCTTTTTGGTGACCCCAATGTTGTTAATGTTATAAAAGATCTCAAAATGATCACTGATGGATGTCATCTTTGGGGGGAGGAAAGTCAGCCGACTGTGACTGCAGTGGATTGCCTGTAAGGCTAATGGAGATTGGGAATTCGCAACTGGATGGCGGCTGCACTCAACAGGGACTGCTGACAGCTGCTGATTGAGGAAGCCTGGACACGTCATGTTGTAGTGCTGAACTAACAGAATAATAGGATATTTACATGTTCCTTTCTCGCCCGCTCCACCACAGTGTGGAACTCAATCCGTCTTATCATCTGTCATGCCCCCTCACTATCATCATTTAAATCCTTCGTTTTCCAACATCTCCTGAGTTCCGAGAAAGATGCTCTCTATGTAGGTTAGTCATTTCCTTTTAATGAAATGTATTGAATAATTTATTGTGTTGTTTAGTTGTTTTAATTTTGTTTTTTAAGAAGATGTACATCATGTAAAGAAACTATTGCCTGCTAGCTCATGCATTTAACAGTTGTTATTGATTTATCTATTCTCTTTAATTGCTTAATATCTTGTCAGGATTTTTACTTTTTATTTATTTATTATATTTTTTTTTATTGTTTTCTGTTACTTATTATATGCTTTATGAATTGTATTATGTAGCCTTCTGGCCAGATATATTTTACTACGTTTCTTTGTCTGTTCATGTTTTTTATTCTAAAGGGACTTAGTCCCACAATAAAGTTACTTTTCTATTCTATTCTATTATATATATATATATATATATATATAGTTATTTATTACCAAAAGAGTGTATACTAGCAGATAACTAAACACTAGTAATCATGGGTACTTATAAAATTTCCAATAAAGCAATATTTCATGACTTCAACATTTATAAAAGCACCAAAAAGCATTTTAAAAATGAAGTAGAGATTATATAAATTTTGTAAATCATTTTAGATTGTTTTGTTTTTATAAAATTAACAATACATATGATATCATATACTTGAATTATGTAATGTATGTAGAATAATTGAATTTACCACAGCCACAGCTTCTGACTCAGTCATCTCTGCTGGAGACATTACCGCCAAATAGGAAATATTCATTAGAACATAGCATATGGTAACCAATGGGATAGCAATAACTATAGATCTTGGTAAATTCCTGAAACATAACAAAAAGCTATTTTGACAATTCATCATTAATAAAGTAATATTTATTGAAAATATGGAGTGGATTTATAAGATTAAGAAAGGTGTAATGGTTAACATTGGAAATAACTTATATTATAAAATTAATTGAGAAGAGGTGAAACACTCAAAAAGTAGTTTTTATGACTTACCGGAAAAGCCTGGATCGCTCTCAATGGAATCAGTGGTTCAAATAGACTTCTCATCCACAGTGCCCAGTCCACTATAACACAGTACTTAAATGCACCATGTAGAATGTGGTATTGTGAGCATTGTGGGAGAGAATAATAACTCTCCTAAAACGTGTTGTAAAAAAGTAATTTACCTTTTTTTCCATCACGTGTCTTAGTAGATTTGATGTTTAAAATGGTCAATGAATTTATAATTTTTTTTCCGTATGTTTAAAAATGAGGTGATGCTCTGATATGTTTTGAAATAGCAAAATATATTATATTGAATGTGATGAGCAGATCGAGCACTATTAGGTTTTTAAAGTTACAGCTAGTACATTTGTGAGTCAGAAGTAGGTCTGTAATTGTTATAGTTATTGGTTAGTTGTTTATACAAAGTAAATTCACTACAGTAGGGAGGTATAATTCAACAACAATAATGATGATCACCTGAAACAAATTGTTGTACAAGATATACATTGTACAAAATACCTAAGCTATATGTATTTTTAAAAAAGGAAATGTGGAAAATTTAAAACTAATGATTTGTTTATTCAACACAAAATAGAACTAAAATTACTCACTTTGATGGGTTTTTAATTTCCTCTGTCACATAATTTAGATTATTCCATCCATCATAGGCCCATAATCCAGTATAAAATGCTGTGGCTATATTTCCAACAGAATATGTTGTTCCTTCAAACACGTTTTCAAGATTTTGTGTATTTCCTGTACCGTAAACATATATTAGTAGATATATATTGTTTAATGTTATTTAGTTAAAATGATTCAAGTGAAATTACCTTGTGTTAATTTGTACAATCCACCAACCACTACTACCATCACTGCTACTAATTTGGCTGCGGTAAATACATTCATAACACTTGTTGCTAAGTTAACACTATAGCAATTGATAAATAAAATTATCACTACAAATGAAAAATAAAAATAAAAATTATTTTATGTATTGAAAAATAAGTCACTGTAATAAGTCATAAGTCACTGTAAAAGATAAATCACAGGCCATTTTCTGCCAATATTCTATTATTATTATTTATAATATACTATGTTATATTATTTATGGTGTAATATTATTTTTTAAATAAATAAAACTGGCTTAATTTCAATAGGTTTAAAATTTATAAACAAAAATTTACATAGCTTAAAAGAAAAATAATGATGATTTTACTATCATTAAATTTAAAGAAATATAGAAATTGAAATGATAAGACAATTCTTCACAATTCTTTGACAACAGAACACAAGAATTATTATTGTCCTCTCCAAGTAAAATTAAAGATTTATCCAATGTTAAATACTTTATTAAAAAAAAAAAAGTAATAAAAATTCATGCAACATACAAATAAGCTTTTCTTTTTGTGGGCATTAGTTTTTCTGAAGATCTGTGCTGTATAGTCTTTGCTAAATTAGCGGTTATTCAAGGAATGAGTTTAAAGTTAAATAAAACTTTCTTAAAGAAATTCCTTATTCAAGTAATCTTTATTCTAATAATACTTTCAGAAAAATTAAGAGCTCATAAATTTCCTGTAGTGAGAAATTCAGTAACTTACATATTGCCATAACTGCGACGAGTTTCACTACTGTTACTGGAGGTTCACATTCAGTGACAAATGCCTCAACAGCATATTTCGCAAAACTCAAACAGATAATGGCCATTTGAGAAGGTTTCAATACAAGCGTGGATACCCATGAAAATAGGAATGCTGGAAGTGGTCCGTATGCATCCATAAAATAGGCATATTCTGCTCCACTACTTGTGTTCATTGTTCCAAGTTCCGCGTATGCGAGTGCTCCTATTACATGATATATATATATTATTTAAGATTTATCTAATTTGCATAGAAAACACTACATACACAGATTTCTTTAAATGACAAACCTAACAGTGATAGGAGGCCACAAGCTATCCAAATCATCAAACTCATTCCAACTGATCCTGTTCTAACCAGTAAGCCAGTCGGTGAAACGAATATTCCAGATCCTAAAATTGAATATATTATTCATGTGTATTCCTTAATTATAAATAAAGGTTTCAAAATTTAATAGAATATATCATTTATCATAGGTGAATAAACAGTTAAGTAAAATATGTTACAAAGATTGGCAAGTACAAGGAATAAATATTATAAATGTCTCCCTGTGCTAATGGTTCAGATAGCCCAGTATTCATGGATTATTTAAAAAAAATGTAACTTTCATTGTCTTTTATTTTGTCACCTTCATTTCTAAGTTAATAGTAATTATTACCAAAAAACTAAACTTCCTG
The DNA here is from genome assembly GCA_964056705.1 of Troilus luridus. Taxonomy (NCBI): domain Eukaryota; kingdom Metazoa; phylum Arthropoda; class Insecta; order Hemiptera; family Pentatomidae; genus Troilus; species Troilus luridus. Next base: position 22,308,136 of record OZ057415.1, on the reverse strand, counting down.
AATAAACAACATATCTGAGCCACAAATATCATGAGCTCAGCTGATAGGTGAGAAAAATTCTCGAAGGTATCATAATTTTTTCTGTTAGTTATGGTCCAATTTTTCAAAGAGTTGTTTAGTACTGAATAACATTGTTTTATATCTTCCTAGTCACCTCTTCTCTTTTGGAATATATAGATGTACATAATATTTAAAAGGGGCAATCTTTCTTCAAGATTAGAAATACAGTTTTAAGAAAAACAGTTATTGTGGCAACACTGGTTCACTGAAATGGCAGGAAAAATACTAGGCCTCATCAAGTTAGTGTAATGTTCCACCTCCATTATTACTTTAAAGTGAACAGAAGCCTGGCATTGTGTCCTTGGACTTTCCTTAAAAACATGGTATGTTTTTTTTCCTCTGTCACATTATCACCATAAAAACTTTCATTATCCTTGAAGCTCCCTTAATAAGTCTTAAAAAAATTGAGTAGAATGACTTTTTATTTTTTAATGAAAAAATAAATCATTAAAAAAAGATTCACATTAGTTACCATTCCAGGTGTAAAATGGCAATATTTTTTTTGGGTGAAAACTTCTTTAGCCTCAGCAGCTTTTGGAAGGGAATAAACTTGTGGGTTCATGTCAGCAACATGCTCAAGATTGGCGACTCCTAGCGGCCTGTGCATGAGTTTTACAACTTCTTCTAATCAATTTTAGTTTTAAGGTGAGAATTTCATAGGTTTAAGAACAATAATATTTTACTAATAGGTCGTTTTATATCTGTGCTATTGATACTAATAATAACTTAAAACTCAATAAATAGTAGAAATTTTCATTTCCCCTAAAAGATTTTATCAGCTATAGTTTCAGATATTTATAGTTTAAATATCTTGTTTTATGAAATGGTCGAAAGTAAAATTGATCTAATGATAATTAGTATGCTTTTTGCTTCTCACGGCAGTCCTCATGAATGCCTATGTACATACATTTTTTTAATAACCCACATATTATTTAAATTAACTATTATTGCCCAGCATGTATACTAAATGTATTTTCCTAACATAATTACACACATCATACTGACCTATCATAGTTCCGACAATTAGAGCCACCCCACTGAGGAGTCCCACCCGTCTCTGGAGGTGAAGAGCGTCACCCTGAGTTGAGCCGGCCCCCTCCAGCTTGTCCCCTCCGCGAGGCTCATCTTCGCCACTCCCAATTGCTGCTCCATTCTTGGTGACATTGTTTCCTGAAAAAATATAATTTTTTTGTTTTAACTTTTAACTTTTGCATTTTAATCAGATAGATTTAACTGTCTTATATAGTCTGATACATATTTATTAAAATCCGAATCAATATCAATACCAAGAAATTAATATATCATATTATGACAGTCAATACTCTTAAAAATCAGATATTTATCATTAATAGATCATTTTATAATTTAAAAAAAAAGTTTTCGGTCTGAGTGGTAGCAACCTTTAACCATATGGAAAAGAATATGAAAGAGAAAATAAAGGGAAATTATGTAAGGAAAAAAGTACTCGTAATATGAAAAAGAAATAGAAATATATATTGTGTTGAGGATGTGGAAGGTGACATGTGAAGGAGAAGAAGAAGAAGTAGAGTACAATGCAATAAAAGATAGATACTTGTGAAAGAAGATTTAATTGCAACTATGAAGTAATTAATATACCAAGAAGAATAAAGGATATACTCTAGTTTTATACTGGATAAATCAATAAAATCAATGAAAAAATATACGGTAATATATAAAAATATATTACCTCTGATATTCTCCTTCACTCGATATTAAAACATAACTAAATGGTAATCAAAGGTTGATTTTATTTTGTCTTTAAACATCACAAAACTTAATCATGAGAATTATGTATACTTGTCTATTTTAATGGAAGTAACTTAGGTATGAAGCATTACGTAGTCATTGATTGAAAGAAGATCTTATACAGAAAATATTGCTAGGACCTAGGCGGAATATCAAAATCCAATTGAAAACAATTTAAGAAACTAAACAACATTTATCCAATATGCTAACATTTCTTTCCATTTTTTCTAAGTAAATTATGTCAATATTAATGCATTTATAATTCAATGTTGCAAAAGGTTTTTGCACCAAAAATCATATTAAACTCATTTAATGATTTAATTATTGTAAGACAGTTGTATTAAAATAAGAGGTCTTAATTTTAAAAGAGTGAGTTCCTTTACCTCTTTAGGCACCACCATCACGAGCGACAATAATGTTTCAATAGAGGCCGAGAAGAGGGTGGCTCAGACAAATAAGCTCTTCTTCGGGATAAACTGACATATATCTGGGTAGGCCATGAATGACAAGGGTCGAAGAGTAATGGAAGAAAATGTACAGCACACAAGAAGGGAAGGGCGATCCAAACTCTGATAGCTCGAAGGGGTCATTGAGGACTCCAGGAGCTTATTAATTGTTCGGAATAGGATGGCTGCCACATTAAACAGGGATGACTGGCGGAAACTGATCAAAGAAGCCAAGGTTCATTGTATGAGCTGTAGAGCCATGAAAGAATAATGAGAAGAGAACACTAAGTGCATCAACATATTTTTAATATATATTTCATCTACATCCAAATGATATATTATCGTAAATCAAAAACTCATAAAAAAAGATATATTTACAATAATATGGCTGGTATCGGCATCAAATATGCAGGCTCATTTAGACTTTATCATTACTTGATTATTTTTTGTGGGGAGAATTTGCCAATAAAGGAACTGTTATGAGAGTTCAACCACCTTCAGTTATTGATTATTAAAAGTTTAAAAACCATTGGAATAACACTATCTAGCCAGAATTTTGAACTATGAGTATATATATCTTTGTTTAGCATGTGAAGTAACCTAAATGAGCCTACCCATTATTATTGTAACATACTACTACCTAAAAACATAGACAGTGAGAAAATATACATACAAACATGTATATATATTTTTGGTATTTGGGCTGAGTAAAGACCTAGAACATTGTATAAGTATTATTATTCAAATTAGACATTTTTTATGTACTCAGCTAATTTTTCAGTATTTTGGTAATAATACACCACAAGAACCATAATTTTGCAAACTATTTCTGTAGTTGTTCTAACTCTAAATCTTTAAATGGAGTTACAATTAAACTCACATAGGATTAGCTTGATAACCTCCAATTATGAAAATTACAATAAGCAGGCAATAAATTGTATCTTTAAATATATAAGAAAAGTTGATTTTCAAATTTAAAAAATCTATATATAACAGATTCTGCTATAGAGAAAATATAATGATGAAATACATTATTAGTACTTTTGGACTTGTATAAGCAACATGTATCCATCTCTATATTCTGTAAACTAATTAACTCATATATTTCAATTTAATCATATTTAATATTAAATTTAAATTATATATATATATATAATATATATATAATTTACCAATATATATATATTGGTTTCTACTTATCTTGACTGTTGTGGATATATATTGTTTATGGTTCTTGAGTTTCAGTCAGTTACTTCAACTTCTTAGGCGACGTTTCAAGACTAGGTTAGTCTCATTTTCATGATATATTGTCTCATAAACATTCTATGATATATTGCGAAGTAAGTGATTGATGATAAATTGATCAATTCTTTGGAACTTGGCATGAATATGAGACTAACCTAGTCTCGAAATGTCGCCTAAGAAGTGGAAATAATTGACTGAAACTCAAGAACCATAAACAATATATATATATATATATATCATTAAAACTATATTCCTCTAAATCTTAAATAAAATTAAAAATTTAATTATATTTAATCTATTTAATTAAATTGATTGAAATCTAATATCCATTTTCATTAATAAAGACAAAACTAACTAGCAATGAATTAAAAATCATAGGAATAAAGAGTTATATAAGATCATTAAAAAAAAATTGTAAAGAAAAATTTGAAAGCTGTTTGAAATATGATTCACATTTTGCTAGCAGTATCAAATAAAATACTTTATTTAGTCACCCTACAAGTTGGAGAATTGCCATTTTATACCTTACCTATTTTAAAATGCCTGTTATATTACCAGTTTTCTATTTTATTTAGCTTATGTAATACAATATTATTATACTGGAATGAATATAACATCTGGATAAGCTACTTTTTTCATTATAATGTCTCTTATCTGTATCAAGTAATTTATAGAATAATGAAATATTTAAGGAGATTAAAATAGCAGTTTTAAGAAACATTTGACAAACAGAATTTCAGCTTTTTGATTTGCCAGAAATAAATCGTTTTTGCATGATAACTTATTTTGAAGGTACTACTGCTGCTGAAACTTACTGGTATGTATCACTAGAAATTTTTTTCTGAATTTAATAAGCTCAAAATTTACAACAATAATTAGATGAAAAGATACATATCATATAATCTAATACAAATTAAACTGTTTTATAAAATTAAAAAGAGAGTGATATGTAATCTTGCACATTAAGAATATATTCTTCAAAAACTCTCAAACAAATTAGAAAAAAAAAGGAATATTGAGTTTGTGATTTTCTTAAATGTCATGATTTAATCAGTTACATTTTAACTTAGGTTATAGCAGAAATAACCACCTTCCTCACCTCCACTGACTTTATTTAGGTGATGGGCTAGCTGCTTTCAACAGCTGAAAGGTCTGTGATCGTCTATGCTTGATTCATAGACGCAGCACCCAAGTAGTTTGTGGTATATTCCTAGAAAAGAACTTATCAGTTCGAATATGCACTAGCATAAAATGGAAAAAGGGATTATTAAAAACTAAAAATTAATAACAAATATTTAACATCTAAATCCCTGATCCATTCCTATTAAATATTCAACAATAAAGTCTTTATTCTCTTGTTCATTAATTGGGCTTTTGTTTGTTATTAGGATATGCTAGATTTTTCTGGATTAAAGTATTTTTTTTCTTGGCCAATCATGGCTAAGGTCGATGAAAACACAAAAATCAATATCACTCTACTATAATATTCATTAGTAAGCCAGGTTCTATTCTTCTTTTCCCCAAGTATTGGAGATTAGTGATATTAAACTCCTATCCATTTATTACTTTTCAAACTTTATTAAAACTTATAATTAATAGTTTTAATTTGGTTTAAACAGGATCATTTTTCACTGAGTTGTTAGTCATTCAAATATTCCTCCTCAAACTGAGACAAGGCATCATCATTAGGTAATTCTGCATATTCTTCTCATATTCCCTTATAATAAAAAAATCAAAGAAATGGAATATACAAACAAACATTTAAAAGTATCTTGAAAATGTATGGCACAATCTTCACCTGTTCTAGGTATATCCCCAAATCGATTGAACTCTTCTGGTAGATCATGGTTTCGTAAGGCTTCAAATTTTGAATATACTAATTATTATTTTGTAAAAAAATTATTGACAACTGTAGGAGAGGGCGAGAGAATTGCGCTAATACCCAAATATCTCCCCTTTCCTAAAAAAAACTACTTCTGGATCCGCTCCCATTTCATACTAATGTTTCCAATAGTGTAAATGGATTCCATTCCTCTAAATTAAGTCTCTTTACCCTAAGTGAAGACTAAGTACTAAAGCTAGTTAATTATAAAATAATATTTCTTCTTATTTAGTTAATGTGGTAATTTGATATTGAAGGTAGCATTTTAAGCGTAGGTCTTAATATTGGTAAATTCAGAAGGATCTTTCTGAAAAATAAAATATTAACATAAGAAATCATTGCTTCAGAACAGGAAACAAATGTAATCTTAAAATCTTCAAAATAAATGAGAGTAAAACTTCTGGACTTTTGCATTTTGTACTTTGAGAGAAAAACGAAAACAAAAAGGTAAACACTTGATGTGTTTTCATTATATTACAGATAGAATAAGGCAGTAGTATTTTAAGTGAACTGGGCACACAGCAGATCTGAGTGAGGTAGGCGCTGTGGCTGGCTATATTTGTAGCTAGCGTGTCCCTGCCGATCGCCAAGAATAGAGCCTATTCGTTTCTAGGTTCGACTAACAATGGGCAGGTACTCCTCTATGTTACTATCTCAACATGTTTCATAGCTAGCGTTAAAATATTCAATATTCTGATAAAGATTTAAAAAAATTAAAATTCGCGATCTGTTTGGAAAGAGAGGTGTTCGAATAATATGGAGAGGAAGCATCAGAAGGGAAGGAATTCCAGATAGTAGTGGAGGAAGGCGTGAGTGTTTTACTTTCGAGGGATGGGATGAAGGGATTGGAAAGGCGCAATTTGGTTTTATGAGAATATACTAAATGAGTTTTAGGAGGAATTTGAATTGTAATTGGTGCTGGGCTTTGATGGTTTGGAGGAGGAAGGGTTCGAGAAAACATTGTTCAAGGCTGGAGGGAGAGGACCCACTTTAACTCGCCGTAATGCTAGAACATATGAGTCATTGAGATGGCAAAGAATAGAAGAAAATGGAAGAAACAATAAGTTCATAATTCGATTTAAATCTGTTCTCGACTTTTGTTGAGGCACACAGTGTAAGTGGATAAAAAACACGAGGAGATTATAGGTGGATTGTTGAAGAACAGATCGAGAACTATGGAGCAACCGAAGGGCACTCGCTATGCATCCATTATATTGAGAAGTGCTTAACAATAGCAACTTAAATTTAGATAAAATAAGTATTCAGAAAGGGGGTATCTTTGAACATAATAATTATTGAAATAAAGTGATGATGAAACAGACATAATTGTTAACCCATTCATAACGTATTTCTTCTGGTTTCGACCGTGTTTTCAAGGCCTTTATCGAAGTAAAGGTCAAGTTCTTTACAAGAACATATTAGAAGCGTCAACATGGAAAGCAAATCTTCAGCATTGGCAGAACATTTTGTGGATACTAACCATGCTATTGAGCTTGACAAAATTAGAGTGGCCTAAAATAGTGATAACACTTCCAAGATATGAAAGAAAGATATTAGAAGCAAGTGAAATAGTTAAGCACCTCGAATACTCCAACAGAGAAGATCGATATAAATTAAGCAAATTATAGCTCCTAAGCATACCATTGGCCAGCCAAGAAGAAACCAAATAACCTGAAAGAGAAAAAAAAACAATCAGAAATCAGACAGTCGAGGACCACGAAATCAGAGACCATCCGGTCGGAACTCAGTCAATTAAATCACTGGAAGAATAAACTCCACCCCCGGATCCGGAAAGCTATAAATACCGAAGTATAGAAGAACATTTATAGTCACAGATTAAGCCCTGAGGAAGTGTGATCAGTGAAACGTTGGCAAAGAAGCACGGTCAAGAAGAAATCAGAAGAAATACGTGAATAATGGATTGAAAATATTGGGCGTGGCAATTTAAGAGAATTGATATAATTGTATTTGAATTCAGAAGCTTTGCACCTAGTGCACACTATTGGTTTTCTCTTCTACTAGACCTGGTCTAAAAACTGTCTGATGACGATCTAAGGAAATCCTTCTATGTTTAGTCTAGCGTTAACGCTACTATTTAAATTTCTTGTTTATTCTTCGTCAGTCCATCATGGAGGGCATTGACTTGTCCAGAATGAGTTCTTGCTTAGTGCTAATTTCAAATGAAAGAACGCTAAAACGTTAACGTTAGTTTCGCGCGAAAGAAGAACCCTTTTTTTGTTGAACTTCTTTAAGCCTAGATTTTAAATAATTTCTACGAAAACAAGGTCAAGAAAACTATTTAGGGAATCATGGAAAGAAATTACAATATCGAATAGTTAGTTGTATGAGCATTGTTTAGATGTACCAACTTTGTTCTAATTCTTTCACTTTTAAAAAATAAAACAAACATTACATTTTTAACAAAGTCAAGTTTTAATAAAATCAAGTTTTAATGATATCAAGTTCAGTCTACTTAATAAACAAATTAATAATATCAGAAAAGAAAATAACCCGAACAATAAAATACTTGATTACGAGCCAAATGTCTACTGAAAATAATAGAGGTGCAGTCTACATGCTTAGGCTACGATGGTTTATTCTTATGGAATAAATATAATTTTTTAAATGTATATAACTTCAATTATTTAAAAATTATATATTTTTAATCAATTGAAAATAATTAAATATTCATAGCATATATATCAAATGAGATGGAATTTCATGAAAAGTATAGACATATATTTAGTAAGTAGTCTATATATCTTTGAGAATTATATTGACCTAAAAAATATGAGATAGTAAATAATATAATCAAAAATAATATTGAAGCTTCATTTTATGTAATCAGATTTTTAATTTTAATTCTAATAACTCAATTTAATCTGAATTTAAAGTAATTAAATTCTCTAATTTGAATAAATCCATATTCTGGCCTACAATTTATACATATGGTATTTATTTATTAATCCAAATTTTCAGAAAACAATCAGTGGCTTATACGTTTCATTAATTTTCGGAATGTATTGGATAGTTAACGATCTCATTCGGCTTCTTTGACGTCAGAGGTTTGGCGTATTTTACAAGGATGTGAACAAGAAGGTAATCGTCCAAGATAAATTGATGGAATCTGATATTGAGAGAGAGGAAATACAGTGTTAGGATCAAGTAACTCAAGTTATATGAATACTTCTTTAACAGCAGGTAGTGTAAATGTAAAGCATCTAAATGGGATCTGAAGAGGGAGAACATGCAGATATTAAAAGGAGGGAATTCAGAAACCACACACATATTCCTGTAACAGACATCGAGGAGATCCTCAAGTCTTATTGTCCCAACTTATTGATCTTAAGTATTGATACTGGTTCATTAAACCTAATAGTTACCCATCGAAATCGTTTTGATTGCGTAGAAATTGGTCGGGTCAATGAAAGTTAGTAAACATGGTTACAAGTACAACTTATGGTTTGTTGCGTGCCGAAGATTCAGGCTTGCTTGTAGGTTATCTTCGTTTTAGTTTACTTATGAATGTATCTAGAATTTCAGAGAAACTAGACTATGAAAAGACTCATGAGAAATTATATATATACATGGATATAATTATTATTTTTTATTCAAAATAGATCTAGTTCATTTTCTCTACATTTTGAAATTTTTTTTTTCTCTTCTCCGTAAATTGTATTTCTGATCTCTTCAATGCTTCCCTCTTTGACACAACTATCCACTTTTCTACCTTGTTTCTAAACTTTTTTTTTTTGGTAAAGTCACTTTGTTATATTTTCGCTTTTTCGATGTATAAATATTTATTAAGCGTTCAAAAACAATAGCTCATATTGAGTTTCTCGGATTCCAAACAGATGAACAAACGAAATACTTGTTTTATGGTTTGACTAATTATATGAATAAAGGGCTACTGTTTTCGTCTTACGTAGAGATACCTTTTGTAGTGTTACTGTGTTCATGCAAAAATGCAGAAATGATCGATTTGTTGATTGAATCTTCAAGATAACACCAGAATATATTTATGGGGAATACATAACGCTATTTCATTGTTACATGCTTTAGTGTTTTATCATTAATATCATATGTAAGTATTATATATTTTAGGACAAGTTAAATGGTATATTCTCGTAAGGTGACGTATTCATCGTTGAAAATAGAACTTTTATGCCATAAATAATGTATGGGTGGGGTCAACAAACTGGGTTCAACATCATTACTTTGTGAACCAACATCAAAGTACGAAGCGACTCCAATTGACTTTTAAATAAAGTAATTATATATATATATATATATATATATATATATATATATATATATATATGATGAAAAATGATTAGATAATAATTCCATAAGGTTCAAATATGTAAACATTCATATCAATCATGTTATTAATTAATTTTAATCGTAAAACCAGATTAATGAGAATGTAAAAAGCAAATTTGCTGTCAAATTTTTAAAAATAATAAAATGTAATTAAAAATTAAAATATTTGAAGAAGAAACGTAACTTCATCTACTTTACTAAATTATTTTCTGTTTTATGTAAATGTAGTAGTTTTATTTGACTTTGACAATTTTATATTTACTATTTACTCTAAATGAAAAAGCTCCAAGTCAACATCATCACATTTAAAAAAGCGCTCCTCTTCTATAAAAATTTATATTTTCAATAAAAAAAATGGTTAATAAAACTCGATAAGTAAACAGCGTAGTATTGTACACACAAACTGATTTTTTGTTTCTCATTAACGTTTCCTATTATATATAAAATTTTTTTATTTTTTATTTTTTTTATTGAGAAATAATACACTCTGCCACTATCTTGGGCAATGAGTATTATATATAAAATAAAAATAAAAATGTAACAAAAAATATAACATAAAAAATATAATATAAAAAAATTATAATATTTGTAATTGCAATATTTTATAAATTCTAACAGGAAGAAAGTAATATATATTTTGATTTCATTTAGTAAATAAGTAATTAAAAGCACATAGTATACTGTATTACAGAATGTGCCTTTAAAAGTTACTTTGAAAGAAGAAAACAAATTTAATGAACAAACACAATTTTTTAACCAAGTATGTATAAAAAAAATGATTATTTATACTACTTCTTTTTAAACAAGCCTAAAATATAATTGTTGGAATAATAAATATGATTGAGAAATCCATTATTCTTATTTGTACATATCTATGTACAAGAAAATAACTTACCATAAGAACCTTAATAATGATAATGAATTACTAAATAATTACGATATATTATAGAAAATGATATACAATCAGTGATGATCTATTGTATCAATAACAGTTGAGATGTGAATTTTTAAAGATTGATAAATATATTGTTTAGCATGAGACACAGGCTAAAACAGTTGCGTCATCTTCACACATCTAACCAGGTGAAGTTCAATCCAACCAATTTTAAATAGACAATCAAATGAAAGGCTACAAACATATCAGAAGAAGTATAAAATAATATAACAAGTATCAGGGAAAATTCCATTTGGAGGAAAACTAACATGTCGACGAACAGCTAAAAATAGCAAAATTCATGCTTGCTATACGATTCATTTCGTCGTATCTACGAATTCATTTTCATTTAAAGAAACAGATAAGGAAGGAATAATTTTTATAATTATTAAAACAGAATGTTAAAATTTATTTTATACTAAAAAAATATATTTTGGATTTTGTGTGGAAAAATTAACTTTTTGAGTTAATAGTGGGTTAAATAATTAAATATATCGTAAATGATAATTAATAAGCGTGAAATATAAAGTTAAATATTTTTATTATAAGTTACTATTACTATTAGTGAAGGACAATAAATTTTTACTCTCATACACACATTTATCCTCTTAGTTCTGCATTAATTTATGCAACAATTGAAGAAAATATTTATTTCTAATAATGAATAAATTAATTACCAAATTTATAACCATCTTGTCATTTTCATAATTGTAATACAGGTAACTAATTAATTGATTATTAGAAATAAATAATTTCGTCAATACTTGCATAAATTCATTAACAACTAAGAAGATGTGTAATGTGCTAAGTTTACAACTTATCTATCATAAAGACTCCATTCTTATTTCGGAATTCCTTACAGCTGAAGTCAATTCAGTGCCCGATTTCGCACTCGAAAATAGGATTTTTTTTCCAATTAAATACGAAATATCACTCATTCACTTGGCTCACGTCACCTAATACATAGTTGAACCTCCCGAGCACATTGTTCACTGAAGTTCTGCTATTATTAGCTGTTCGCGGGTATCGGATTCGAGTTATTTTATACTATATAGTTGTTGTTTTTATTGCACAGACTATACGACGGCCTCCATTGCTATTTACCTTCTGATAACTTGGAATTGCCTGTGGCAGCGGTGTTGAAGGTGGAACAGAGGATCTGACACAAGGCCTCTCTCATGTCCGGCCTGCTCCGCTCTCGGTTGGCTACTGACCATGCGTTCCCCGCCCGCCGCGTTCAATAGCGGTTATCCCCACTCTATCCCGCTCTCTATTTGCGCCCTTAAGTTCATCTTTTATTTTCGCAATCCAATAACTAAAAACAGTAATTAATTAATTCTTAGTGTAAGGGTAGCTCAGAATGTAGAGCGTTGTGTTGCTGAGCTGAAGGTCCCAAATCGGCTGGGGCATCCATAAATCAATCCTTTGGTATCAGTTGACCCTCCTGGGGTTCACCCTCCAAGTTGTAACTCTTACTGAGGGAAAACCTGGAGATTGAGCATGATCTCAGGCAAATCATCTTCTTGTTTTTTAATTTATTTAAACACCCTTTCTTGCCTTACGGCAATAAGGTTTTGACAATACTAATTGACACACAATAATTGTATTGTCTTGAATTTTTAATAATAATTGAATTTTTAATAAATAATTGAATTGTTTGAATTTTAGTGAAAGTTTTTCACTAAGCATCTTACGTTCGGTCATTTCCACGGTCATTCTTCTTCCGAGACCGAAAACTGTTGTTCCCAGTCCCGCTTTCCACTCGTACACAAACTCTTTGAAGTATTTGTAATTGTCTCGGGTCATTAGCAGAGGGAAATAATTCTCCCTCAATTACAGGAAATGGTACAGAGATGCTTCACCTCCCTGTATAACCATTGCCTTAGAAACAGTACAGTCTCTACCATGTTTGATTTCATCTTTCTTTGGCAATAAAGCCCGTCCGAGGCCGTGCTCTCAACCATGTGATTATTGTACCATTCTCTATCTTGTGCCTTTCCTTCAAATGAGGCAAAAGCCTACAGATGTTACATTCTTGTATACTTGATCATTTTATCTACTCTCAACCATTTACTCAATCCAATACCCTTCCCTTCAGGGGTTGTAACTGTACACTATTTTTTTAAGTTCCTTGTATAAACCGGCAATGAGATAGTGCTCGTAGTAAATTCTGTTACGATGAAATATTGTGTGGTCAGCAACAGAATCTGCTGTGATTTCGGGAAACACATTTTTCAGTTTTGCAGAGAAGCAGAATGGTCTCTCTACATTATTTATAAAAAGATAATACGACTGGTATATAGTATATCAATAATTGACTTTTAAATGCCATGGTGATAATGGTGCGGGTTGAATCTTAAGTAATTGCACAATTCACCTCAAGAGTTAGTATTTAGTGGTTCATACTAATCCTTATTAATAAATAATTATTAGTTATCCAACCCACTTACCACGTGAGAAGTGGCAGCGAACCTTCAGGTTGATTGATTGCTGAATTGATGCTGAGGATTCAGTATTTGCCTCCAGCTACTACTAATAAATTACCCTAGGCTCGGAAAGTAGGAATAGGAATTACCATTCCAAAACGATTAAAATTACCAAAAACTGAAACTAATTGATATTTCATGATGGGCCTAAGATAAAACAACCTAATACCCTGGCCCTAATGGTTTTCCCTGTGCATGACGCACATTGTGTTTCTCGTTCCATGTTACTAATTACCTCGGGATGCGGGGCCTATTGTTAGTTATCTATTCATATAATAAGTTTTCGCTCTTCTACTTTTACAAAGGAGAAGCCCGTTTAATCCAGAGCCATCTACACCCAACCTCTGCTAAGGTTATATTTATTCCTTGTTTTAGTTTTACGCCTAAAATTTATCATATCTGGAATTGCTGCTTCAATTTTGCTAAAAGTCCATAAATACAGACTTCATGCTGATATTGCTTCTCCCATAATATCAGTAATCTTTAAATATCACGATCTCAACAGTATGTAAAATTCAACTTCGCCCAACATACCCTAATAAGGACATTGCTGGCGCCCAAATGGTTTCTTCACGCGATCCCGCTGGTACTTCTTAGAACTTCTTTAATAATTAAAAAACAATCCAGAACCATTCTTTTTATATGGCTTCCTTCATCTTTTAATCAAAATAAAATTTATTGGAGTCGTATCCCATTTAGGGATGGTCTGAACTTGCGATTCTCCTGACTGTCTAATTATCAGGCTTTTGAGAGTTAAGGGGAATACAAAAAAGAGTCGAGAGTTGAGGCAGAACTCACATTGTAAACGGACAGATGTCTCAGTTACCCCTCGACTGGACTAATATTATATTAAGTTGGAGGTATTTATGTTAGCAATCTCTTTTTGGTATGTTTGGTATGGAATATGCTCTAACAAGTTTTTGTGTTTTATTTCATGATCACTTTGTAATATTGAAATAGTAAGTAAGAAATCATAATTGGTGTGAGTAATTCCAAGAAATCGAATAACTGTGTAACTCTAATTACACTTTACTTATTTCTATTTTACAAAATGAACATATAATATACAAGAAATTAAAGTAGAAAACAGGAAGAAATCTTTGGTTTAAGATTTATTAAATTCTTCACTAGATATGTATCCTATAATACCACGATCAAATATCTTAAAATGAAAAAAGAAAAGTTGAATGTATTTTCTAAGACAAAAGGAAGAGAAAGGAAAAAAAACTTGTTTTGTCAGAGAAATTGTAATTTAGTTGAAGCAAATTCCCCAACCGAGGTAGGAATCTCTTCTTTTATTAGAATCCTTTCTTGGTTCGTCAAGGCGTATAATTATTCCGAAATTTTCTACCAGGCTTATCCCTCCAGAATTATCCCTCGAATTCTAGCCGCGTCAATAAAAATATTCCCTTAAATTCCTAATCAGTTGCTAATATTCGGGCTATGTTCCATATTCAACATATATTTATTTTATTTTTTCAAGAGAACAATAACTTGGTAAAACTAATGAAAAAAAAAATCAAAGCCTTTTAAAGGTGGCTAATTACTGCCCTCCAAATGAGTTCCAGTATCCTTTAACCCTTTGAGGACAATGGTACGTATATATACCACTGACTTATATATTTTTTACCAGTAACATATGATTCCATACTTTTTTTAAGTTCACTTTTAGAAAGTCAGCATATTTAGCTTTAATATTTTGTATTTTTTTTTTTATAAATATCCTACTTAGTCAACCCCCTCCTTTTTTTTTAATTTGATGTAACACACTTTTTTTTTAAAACAATAAATTATGATTTAGGAGAGGGGTTCATAGAAGAGACTTTTCTTTTTCTTTTTTTTTGGAAGTTTGCTTTATTTCTATTTATTCACAAATAATTGTCCATAATGCAAGTATTACATTGTGTTATTAGTTAAAACCCTTTTTTTGTTGGTACACATATGTACCACTGAGCCGTAACTGTAAATAATTAAGAATTTTTATTTTTTTTATTAACTGTCATTAACAATGGAAGTATTTTAAATATTATACTTGGAGTGCTATCGATGGGTAGTTTCTCCACAACTGTTTTCATGTCATATTATACATTTTTGCACATTTACTTGATATAATACCATTATAGTTGTAAATATCATTGAATTAAATAATAAAAAAAAAAAAAAAAAAAATATTATACTATAGACATAAGAGGCAATAAAAAAAATCTTAAATATTACAAAATTAATATAAAGTAATAACGTAGAAACTGATCTTTTAGAATAATTTTTAGTGTTTATTAGTAATACTATATTTATACCTTTAAGGACCGTACATATATCTACCACTTTAAAAAACGAGTTTGCGATAATTTTTTTTTTAATTTTTAAATACTATTAATTTATGGTCATAGAATGTATATTTAATGTGAATTTTTTTTTTTTAACGGTTGAATTGTGGGCGTCAAAGGGCTAATAATATCCCATTGATTCCTGTAGAAAAGGTCCGGTATTTAGGAATACATCTTCACCAACATTTAACTTGGAATCCTCATACTAGACTGAAAAGACAAGAAACCGCTCGTCACTTCAGGCTACTGCAACACTTACTAGACAAACGCTTTAAGCTCCCTATTAATTACAAAAACTCATATACATGGCTAAGATAAGACCTATTTGAACTTAAGGAGTAGAGAACTTTGGGGCTCCACTAAGCCATCGAATTCCCCACTTATCCAATCCTTACAATCCAAAATCCTTCGTAAAATCCTCAAGGCTCCTTACTTTGTTACAAATTATGTCATCCATAAGGACCATTTGTTGCTGATTTGCCACTAACCCGATATCAATCCTTTCATTATAAACATTTCATTCCCACTCAAACACACTAGCTTCAAAATAAATTTAGCATCATCCTCTTTCAAAATACAAGCCGACTTTTTGAAAGCCGAATAATATAACCGAAACTGTCGGAAGCTAAAATATTTCGATACAGAAATCACTGGAAGGTGCTAAAACGGAAATATCTTCAAAAGGACCTAAATGCCAACAAACTCCTGACCCCTTCCACAATAGTTAGGATTGAATAGCTGCCTATCGGAGCGTACAGATCTAACGCTTCTTGTCTACGAATCGATATTTCATGTTTATCGATCCGACCCTCCATCAACAAAGGTTTACAAAATTATCATTTCATTCGATAGGAAACCGTCTTTGGAATGAATCTCTACATAAAAATAAATGAAATGTCTAGCTATACATGAAAAATAAAAAGGTTCAGTACGTGATAGGGACTATAATGCGTATTTAACAAACGTTGTGTAAAGAGGTGATTTGTCCATAATTACAACAAACCGCCATGTTTTCCCCTTAGTTTGGTACCCACTTTATAGAGGTTGGATGAGCCCTGGGAGGGTCACAGATACCATAGGATCCCCAGCTGTTAACAGATTAAATAAAATCTGCCACAGCCGGATTGGAATCCGGGACTTCGGAACGGCAAATCAGTGCTCTGAGCCACTCTACCACTGAGCCACTTCGCAACCAATGACAAGTTTGGGAGAGATTAATTCCATTTATTATAGTGGATCATTAATTTTAAAATGCTTATGAGATGATGTAGGATATAACTTGCTGGACCTCATTGAGGTTCCTAATCCACCATTCCTTAGCAAGTACTAAGCTTGGTGCCAGCAGTCACACATATTTATTCATCCACAATCATTTTTTCCCCTAGCCTACTAATAATCTTCCTGGGATATCGGCTCCAGACAGCAATCGTCAGAGAAGTGTTTTCGTGAATGTCTAGAAATTCTTATGCAAAAAGTTCTTTCCAGTTCTCTTTAAGTTTTATATTGCGCATTCCCGATATGTTTTCTCAATGATACCTATTTTCCGCTACAGTATTCCTAGCTAAGAGTTAAGTTATTTATAACATCTTATAATCTCTTAAGTTAATATCTTTAGTACCAATATATAACGCATTTTTCCGTGGCATGGGGACTCTATAAGGACGTGGGTAAAACATGTATGTAAGTTTAAACCATGCAATAAATCGATCCTTTAAGGAATCGATTGTCTGTGGGGTGAACCTAGCCGCAATTTCCGTGAGGCAGGTTACCGACGGGGGGTACAAAAGGGTCGATATAGGTAAGGCACTTCAACGGGTGTGGGTACTCTAACCGAAAATGGCGTTATCTATCAGGTGAACTTCAAACAGCACACGATGCACTGGGCTAAGTAATGTATACAATAATTATAATAAAAGTTTTTTTCCCACTTGCTGAATTTTGTGTTTAAATAAATTTCAAATAAAAAGTAATTATGGACGAAAGCTTAAAAGGATAAATAAATAATCTTAATATATTAGTGTGTTTCTTATTCTACAGGAATCGTCCGCAAATATTTGTAAGTAAAATCCACATCACAAATTTGAAAAATAATTGATTTTTTTTTTCGTGAAAAGCAATTCAGTTTCTAATACATCTTTCTGTTAAAAAAATTAAAGCAAGCCCAATGAATGGAAACAATTTTCTAAATTGAAAACACGAAACAGTTGATAATCATACATGCATCACATTACTCAGCGTTGTAGTGAATACATTTTTGTTATGTTTGAGTTGGTTCAAATGACTGTGGTCTATTAACTTATTGCCAGCGACTAGCCTGACAGCTTTAATTGGTCTTCATTGACATTGCCACATGGATAGGTTCATCAATTCAAATAAACAGGACCGAATATTTACAAAAAGTAAATAAATAAATACAGCTATATTTATTTATTAAACTATTACGGTTGCTTTCGTTTTGTCAATATACTGTACTTTTGATCTATTCATTATTCACAAAAAATGAAATGAAAAAAAATATTTATTGGGACAAAGCAGAAGTTGTCCAGAAAAAAATACTATAATAAGAGCAAATTTACAAGAGATGAAGATTACTTACGAGGATATTCTGGAAAACAACAACAAAATGCTCACCAGGGTTTTCAAGAAATACGAAACGTGAAGATTATCAGAAATCTTTTCCTACTATTTCTCTGGATATATTGACGTAGACATGTGCTTAAATAAAAGACTGAGGTTATTTAATTAAAACTATCCTATTTAGGTTGGATGGCGCGGGAATGGAAAGACTGTATTTCGAATATAGTATTCTTCAAAATCAGTTGATTGTATAATTATGACCTTGGATAAAGATCAGAATTTGAAAAATAATTCTGGCTATATTAGTTAAATAATTTATAAAATGTCCAAAAGATGAGTATAAAGTAATTGTTATAAAGATAGTTGATTTGGTCTCAATAAAATGTAACTAGTTCCAATTTCCATCTGTCCAATCCCTCGAGCCATTCCCCGTGCCCAAGGTTTTTCATTATTTGAGTAGAATCCCGAAAAAATATGAGAAAATAAACATGTCATATAAAATAACTACTTTATAGCCTAGGAGTTAGTGCAGGTGATGCCAAGCCTTTATATAAATACGTAGAGGTCAGGTCAGAAATAAATGTTAGAGAAAAAAAGAAAACAACAACAGATATATTTTGATAACAATAACAAATCCCTGAAATATTAAATATAAAAAATGTACTGTATATATATATATATTTATATGTATATATATATATATATATATATATATATATATATATATATATATATATATTAATGTATATGTATATGTTGTAGCCTAATTCATAACAAGCCCTGCCGCCATTCTTTTTACCGTAACTGTCTTCCTCTCTAAGTCCTCTTGCCGCTATTGCCTCCGGGATCCCTTCCATCCAAATCTTTTCTGGCCGGCCTCTCTTCCCCCTTTGCGATGGTACATGTTTCAGTATTCTTTTAGGCCATCGGTCGTCCGCCATCCTCATAACATGACCAAACCAACTCAGTTTTTTCGTTTCAACTAAGTACAGGATTTGTTTTGTCTTATTATTTTTTTTTCTTCAGAGATATTAGCAATAGACATTTTCTAAACCAATAATAAATAAATCCATAAAAAATTTAAATTAATTTATTACAATCTCAAAGGCTTCCTAGTTTTATACACACAAACGTATGCAAATTAGTTCTTAAGAATTACCTTAAAATTTATTTTTTTTAAATCCGAATTTAGTAAAAGGGTTTAAAATTGTATGCTAATTGAGTTGACGAGAGAGATCTGATATTTGGGGACGCCAGCTTTTCTCATATTACCGCGTTTTTACGCTTTTGCGAAATTCTTCCACTTTCGAATTGTCAGTCCTCAAAATTTAGTTAGTCAGTAAACGTTTGATATGTGAAAATGAATCGCTGTTAGATAAGTATCTTTTTTAAGTCCCTATTTGAAATTGGGATTGGATTATGAAAAAACATAAAGAAAATTAAATACAGAAATCAATAGGTAGACATTTTTTAAAATACTGTATTAGTCAGATCTTTTTAAAAGTTTATTAATTCCAATAATAAGTTACGGGGAAGCAGAGTGACTCAGTGGTAGAGCGCAGTATTGACGTGCCGAAGGTTCCGAGTTCATGTCCGGATGTGGCATATTTTATTTAAGCTGTTAACAGCCGGGGATGGATTCTTCGGGATCTGGGGTCATTTGATCGGGACAACTGTTGTCCAAGAAACAGTTCAGTATCTACCATGTACTGAACCCAAGGCTCTTCAAGAGTTGTAGTGGTACAGTTTTTTTTGTTTTTTAAAAATAATTCCGGTGATTCTCTAGCACTTTTGATGATAATATGACAAAGACCAACACAAATATTGAATAAATTAATCAATATTAATTTTAAACAAAGTTTCAAAATTTTCTCATAACTATGCTGAGTATCGCCCCTATAAATAGCAAATCGGCATACAAAATGGATGCTTCTATTAGTCTCTTGAAACCGAATCGATCGTATAAAAATACATCGACGGGAGAATTCGACTTTGACTGCCGCTGTTGAAATATTAATAATTTTCGGTCTATTACCTAACTAGAGCAAGTATGAATGTTTTATTTTTAAATTCTCAATATACGATGGACTTCTTGGAATAATGCAAAGGCCAAGGTCAGTTGAGTTGAAATGAAAATTGAAGACAATTTCTTTGGGCACGTGCATCTGTTCTATATGTTTTTATCAATATCAGTGTTTTGGAAATTATGCTTCGTTTCTTTAAATTATTGCAACAGTTTAAATTTTGTGCCAAAACCATCTATAAAAATGCTGGTGCGCGGTTCGAAATATTTTGTTTAAAATACTTTTTAATCAAGTTTATGCATAAATAACGTACAACCAAGCATGTTGCCTACAAATTATATATTTACTCACTCACTTCTTTGAATGAAATGGAGAAAAATCTGAATAAAAATGTTGTATACATCAATATTTCCATGATTTACAATGTATCGTTATTTTATTTATTTTTAATGACCATTTAACTTCGCCAATATATGTAATGTTAAAAGCAACTTTTTCTGGTTCATTAATTCACCGAAAATTTTTCGGCTACACTTGTCATCATCCAATATCACCATCATTTGACTCTTAGTATCTTCCTTTGGTATCATGATAGTATATTGCAATCATGATAAAACCATATTTCCGATCACTTATATTTTTGAACTTGCATGAATATTTCTGGATTTTAATGCTACAGGTTTAAGATATGACATAATATGGGAGAGACCTGGGGTGTAATGTTTAGCACAACAATGTCAATGACCACGACTACGGATTTGCATCCCGGCAGGTCGCCTTTTTTTTTTTTTTGTAAAAGAAGTAAAAATCATTAGTTTTATTCCATCCTTTGGATGAGAGGTAAAAAAAGTGTACCGAGTCTCTGCAATGTCAAGTTCTCGTTTAAGACCCTTATTCCAATTAAGTCTGGATAGGCATAATTTAGGTCTCTCGCTGTATCGTTCGATTAGCTATAGCAGCATAAATCGACAAATGAAAAAACGAAATAAAATCATCATACTAATTGGAATGTTAAATGTGTTTAAATAATACTGGAAATGTTTTTTAAAAAGTGTTAAATATAATAAGAAATAAATTTTTGACATTTTATAACAATTAATTCTCTGAAATAACTATGCCTAAACAGTTAACGCTGTATGAGATGCGTGTACACAGATTTCAATACGAAATGTTTTCATTCTTTTAATTAATACACGTACATTACAATAACTAACTGGAAATATTATCAATATTCAATATACGAGTGCTATCGTTGATCTTCCACCGGCTTAGTATGATAATGAGAACATGAAACCGAAACGTAAGCAAATATAGGTAAAGTTGCTGATTTCTTGTTTTTTTCATTAATCAACACAATTTTCAGCAACTTTCTAAAAATCTTTTTCACATTATGTCCCTTTCTATTTTATTTCATTATTTTTATTCTTTGTTGAACTCAATACGATATAATTTAAATAAAGAAACATGTATATAAACTTTGCATGCTAAAAACAAATGCATTCATGGCGTATAAAAAATAAACGCAATGAATGCATATGCCTTATATCTAATACCCAATGTTGTGCAAAATGAAACTGAAGTTACAATCATATATGTATCCAGCAGTAAATTGTACTACGCACTATGTATGCTGTGGAAACTATAAACATGTTATTTTCTCATTCCCCATTGATCAATGGTGTTCGTACATATTTATGTTCTCATGAATAGTTCTCATCGCCAAGGCAAATATCGATTTGCTGTCAATAAGAGTTCGTAAGGTCGTTGACAGTTCGGTGGCTCGGAGCAATTGATAAGTAAAATATTCTTTACATATTTATGAGCTAATTCTTGATCTGAATCTTTAAAAAACAATATATATGATCATTTTCTTATCAATCCGATATGAAGTATAAAGTGTACCATGACGCGTAACAACTTCATTAAAACCCTTAACTCAACGCTACGTCGTAGCTTCCTCAAAATTACAACTGGCATTTCTGGCGTAATTGAGATTATCTATCCTTTTCACTCTTCTTTAGCTAATGTATAAATAAACTGAAACTGTGGTCTTCCAAGATAAAATAAAAAAACTTCAAGTACCTTTCTTTAATGACATTCAACAAGTGGAAAAGATCAAAATGATTTATTTGGGAAGATTCCAAATTTAAGAACCTTGAATTTAATGCTTATTTTATGATAGCTCAAGCGGAAAATATATATAAATTAATATTCAAATCATTCAATTAAAGTATGAGCTTATTTGAAATTATCACCCCACCCACTCAATAAATCAAACAGTAAGAAATTATTGATGCACTTATTGAATAAATACTTAAATTCTATATTCCATTACATATATTATAGTAAAAAAATTCACAAATTGGAAATTAAATTTTTAAAAACCTACCCCCTGAATATTAAACTGTTAATAAAAATGTATAACTGGGATTGGATCATTATTTTATGTAGATTATTCATTTCATGAAAATTTTAGTCGAATGGTATTGTTCAATTATGCATACAGGTTTTATTAATGTTTTCTATTTTATTATCATTTTTTCAGGTCGCTTATACAAAAGACCAGTTTAAGGTAATCCTTAGAGGGAGATGCTAGAATAGCGAAATAACGAATTTTCTTATGAATTAATGAACACAGTCATCAATTAATCTTGACTTCATTAAAACTGCTTAACTTCCAGTCTCTCTTGTTTCTTCTTAGGCAGTTGTGAAGACCTGACGATGAATAAATTTGCATCCACTCAATGTAGCGATGGCTCAAGAACTTTTTTGATATTTAATAGTTTTGGGATTATTAATACTAAGTATAGTGTAAGTTATAATTATAAAATCCTATAGTTCGGTACATTTTTTTATTATAAATAAAAATGGTTTTATTTTAGCAAGAGAAGTCATCCATAGAAAGTAAACTGGAAATACAATAGGAAGCCATGGGATAGCTCTCATTGTTCGTTTTCGAGTAAATCGGACTTAGCCGGGAGGAAATTCCAAACAATTTCCAGCGACTATCCCGCCAGTAAAGAAGAATAAACAATTCAAAATAATGTTGGATAAAATATTAGGACATTCTGGGACTCCAGTGAATTTGGTGTGAGAATAGGGGAAAAAAAGGAGGGCGTAACAGTTAAATTATTAGCTTTTGGGGATGATCTAGTAGTTACGTTAGAGCAGAACGTGAACAGGAGGCGGTTGAGCGGATAACTGAACTGAAGGGAGTAGCAGAGAAAGCCGGAAAATTTAAAATATCATTTGAAAAAACATAATAATAAAGAAGTAAAATTTGATATATTGAGGGTTTTAGCCAGGAACTTATATAACATTAAGAATCTTTCCAGAAATACCCTATAGGACGGAGGCTATGGGATTCATCAACTTGGATCTGCCGATGGATTGGAAAGAAACGTACTACAATTGATGTACGGACCGAGGATAGGTGAGAGATACCGCTTAAGAAAGAACGTAAGTGCTGGATACCATTTCAAGTTCTTTAATTTTATCACACCATCCATATTTTGTTCAAAAAATTCTGGTTCATTTTTTTTCATATATCTAAAGAATTTTCATCCACGTTTCTAATCCCTTAATTCATGCAGTTCAAAGAACCTAAAGTGGTATGCAGTACAAATGGAGGAGGAAGTGGAAAGGGTATGAGAGAGGAGGATTCCGGAATATGGCGAGAAACATAAGTCATTGTGATGAAGAGAAAGGGGCAGAAGCCTAAGAAATGGATGGAAGAGTACAAGAAGAAGATGGGGGAGAGGATGAAAAAGGTAACAGCGGAAAAAATGGAAAGAAGCCTAGAAATTACATGCGCGTGATTTTTAGTTGGCCTGTAACGCGGTCAAAAAAAAAATATATATTTTATTGCCTCTTTAATTTATATACTTGGCTGAGGATGGAGAAACTCGAAAAAAAAGAGACAAGTTTAAATATGTCAAACTCTCAAATTAACAGGTTCCTCATTATTTTTAACAGTATGTTAACATAAATAAATCATTAACCTCTCAACTGACGACATTAACGGTATAATAAAATAATAAGAGAAACAAAAAACAGATGCAAATGCGGTCTATATCTATTCCGAGGCGAATTTTCTATTTGCGACGCTTGTTGAAAGCGCTTGGTTGTTGTCCGAGCATGTTCCTAGCGCGAGCCAAATTGATAGAGTCAAAGCGCTGTATGAAATCAACTGAAAAGACGACACTAAAATTGGCTGGATGTCAAATCTCGGAAATGGCGCTTAGGAAACTCAACTCTCTAGAATGCGCGATGAATTTCTCTAAGGTGTGAAATTTTCCTTTTATTTTATTACAGAACGTTATCAGGAAAATTGGTAATATAGGAAAATATATATATATATTTTATTAAACAATTTTGTATAACTTAGTTGTTTTTTGTATCTAAAAGGTATGTAGGTGCCATAGATGTCGTTCCATCCGTCTCCTTCTAATAGCCCTAGCTGCCGTGCTCTCCTCCACATCCTGCAACCATCTTTTTTTGGGTCGTCTTCTTTTCCTCCTTTCCACAGGGCAATATTCGATGATTATTTTTGGCCATCGGTCCTCTGCCATTCTTTTAAAGTGGCCATACCATTTCAATCTTCTTGTTTCTATTGCGAAGAGGATCGCAGTTTCCTTGTCAACCAATTGTCTAATTATATATATATATATACATATATATATATATATATATATATATATATATATATATATATATATATATATATATAAATACATAGTGAAATATATATAGCTTTATAATTAAACCGCAAACTTTTTATAATAATCACTACTATTTTAGTCCTGTGGTCAGTACGTGGTAAAAATGATATTGTTTCTAAGGCAACGATTGTACAGGGAGGTGATTTGTACTAGATCAAGCTCAACAGCCAGGTTTTCCCTCAACTAATCAACTTTATATAGGCTGGGTGAGCCCTCTGGAGGGCCCCAAATCCCAAAAGTCCTCGGCTGTTAACTGATTAAATAAATCCTGGCACAGATAGATTTGTAGCCGGGTTCTTCGGCATGCAATTTTCAGCTACCCCGCTCGCCATTATTTTAAAAATTTTGGAAACAATATTTCATTGTATTTTACTAACCCTCGGGAAAGCTCTTACGTAATTGACAATTATTATTCTCTATTCCTTCTACGGCCTTAAGTTAAATAGAGCAAACAATTTTACGTAAATTTCCCCGTAAGTAGTTTCCTTTGAGATCTAAACTTTTTCCTTCCCATTTGATGTATTAATAGAACGGAGTGGCGAATATATGCTTAAGTGTATAGATTTATAGAACATTAATGGAAACGGAGCTGTTTTGATGAAGACTGCATAAAAGCCATAGAGGAAAGAAACAGTGCCAGACAGAAAATGATCCAACGAAGGACCCGAACTACGGCGGAGCATTATAGAACCAAAAGAAGGGAAGCAAAAGCAGTATGTAAACATAAGAAAAGGCAGCAGGAAACAAAGAAGCTAGATAAGCTTCAAGAAGACTTTGCAGCCAAACAGACCCGGAAGTTCTATAAAAGCACCAGAGAATTCCGAAATGGATATATACCAAGGCTGGAATTCGTTAAAGATAGAGAGGGGGTTGATTGGAGATAGAAGATCTGTTCTGGAAAGATGGAAGCACTTCTTCATAGAATTATTAAATCCGAATAAAGAAGGATCAGCTTATGATAAAACACCATTATTGGAAAATGGAAGAGACTCCTCGAACGTGGATGAAGAAGAAATGCCACCGGATAGGGAAGAAATAGTGGAAATAATTGGAGCACTCCATAACAACAGAGCACCTGGAATAGACGGTATCCCGAATGAGGTCCTGAAGTGTGGGGGTGAGGCGGTGGTGGATGAAGTATATAACCTCGTATTTGATGTATGGATGGAGATGAGGATGCCGCAGGACTGGAATATGGCAGTGTTGTGCCCAATACATAAGAAGGGAGACAGATTAAACTGCCAAAACTATAGAGGTGTCGCTCTATTGCCCACTGTCTACAAGGTACTTTCAGTTGCAATAAATAGGAGAATTATGGCATGGGCTGAAAGAAATATATAAACAAAAAACTATATTGTTTTATAAAAATAAAATTACAAATAATATCAATAATTAGATTTTACATAATTTAACTTTGCTGTTGCTCTCCTGAAAAATTCAAAATTTTGATTTAAGCCCGTATACCTACAAACGAAACGTATACTTACAAAAGAAACATTGGCGAACTGCTAAAGACCAGATATTATAAAGGTAATTTATTTAATACTGAAACATGAACATAAACTTGTGAACAGGAAAAGTTTTAATTCGGAGGAGTCGAGCCGATCCGGGTGATTAATAGCGTTGTTTGAATAACCAGCAATTAGTTATATGTTTAGATTAAACTAATTAACGTAACTAATTGAAGGCTCGGCCGAACTAAGTGTTTCTTAAAGTTTCCGACAAGCAATGCTTAAACCACTTAATCGATCAATTATATAAATAATATGCTACTTAGCTTATAAGTTTAGAGGGAAGTAAGTTTAGGAATACATTGTGCGAACCAAGCAATTCAGCAAAACACTAAAGGTGGAAAGTGACCGATAATAATTAAAAGCCAATTGTTGTTAAATTGTATATACATAATTATACTTTAATATCAGCTTTGAACAAAACAGTGATTTATCAAAGAAACTATTGTCCGTAATAGTTTCGAGATCTGTTCCACAAGTTATAATTGATTGATATTTATACTAAAAATATATATTTTGTTTTGAAGAGAAAAGATTTAGGGCAAGATTTGCAACCGGGTGTTAATAATTTCGCTAATTGATTTCAAAATCTCAAAGAAAATCTTTGGAATATTGGTCAGTTGTTCTTAAAGTTTAACAAAAAATCTTCAGCGGTATTTCGGGACAGATTCAGAAACTAGAGATCTATAGATGATAGCAAGGGAGATTTATATCAACTTGAACAATTCGAAGGAACGGTCTCGAAATGAATATCAATTTGGAAATGATTGGCTGTACACTCCAACATGCTATAGCACCTACGATCTGAAGGAAACCTGGCTACAATGAGACCCAGATACATCTAGTTAGTACCTTAGGGTCTGTCAGGATCAGGATCGATTCAATAGAGTGAGCGGTTTTATCACAATCGACCTCAATTATAGTAAACCAGCTTGCAACAAATTAATGAAATTGTCCAGTTATTTGTAAACGGGTGTAATTTATAGCAATTACTAACAATTATCTTAGTTATTTGAATTCTTATTATTTGATTTTTTTTTTTTATAAAAAAATAATTCTTTATATCATTAAAGAATTTCTTCTGTTTTCCTAAAATGTCCTTATGTTGGCAATTATCTATAACATGCTTTTCTCCATTAATTCAAACATTAATAAACCAAAAGTTATTATTTTTTTTTGTAACGTTTTATAAATTATCAAAGTATTAAAACCTATATACATTTAGGCAACAGCCAAGTCATACCAACACACACAAAGCTAGTATTTACACTGCGCAAAGTATTCTTGGCAATAGTACATTGTTCTTAACTTGGCAAACAGAACTAAGTAATACGAAGCCTTAATTGGCCGTTATTTTTTTTAAACTGTTTAGGCAACAGTTTACTTTTCGCGGACTCTTTTTTTCCTCCTGCCAGGTTCCTGAGTTCAGTACAAGGCGCTATTATGCGACAGAACAGTACACTTTTTTCATTCATATACAGTACAGGGTCACCTTTCTGAGAAGAAAGAAGATTTTTGGGTAAAGCCTAGCCATCGGTTGATACGGGACCTCTAGTACAAGGTCAATTACCTGTCCCGATTATAGCAGATTTAAAAAAAAACACCTAGTCTCGGAACAAAAAACAGTAGAGGCTCCACGACTCTAGAAATGGCATGTCAGATAGTAAAAGAAAGAATACGTTAATTAGCAAAGAGCTTAAAATAGCTTTTGGGGGCATCTTCGAACTGATGTTCCTGTCTGATAAACAGTTCCCAAAGTTATTTCAGGATTTCGAAAACAACGCCTTCCTCTCCCGCTGAATGGATAGGCTATAGATTGCTGTGGAACGGAGTTATAGCAAAACATTTAGTCCTTTTACAAGTTCGATTGAAGTAGATAGGTTTATTTAGATAAGTATCGACTCTATTTGATTTATTAATAAAGTCAGAGAGGATTATACTCATTCTATTTTTTGGTGACAACTGCAGTTTTAGTCTAGTGCTCCACTTTTCAGAAGGACTGAGACTCGATATTAAAGACGACCTGGACTATAGGGGTCGCAAGGATCGCGATAGTGCTATGCCAGGTGAGGTATTTAGGGAGAGCTCCGAATAGCACTGCATTAGTGTTCGTCATTATCTTCCAACCGGCCCGCGCCGTTTGGGTGTCATGGCCGCTGTCTTTTCGGCCAGCCCCAATAGGATTCTGCCAAGAGGGCCGGCCAGCCATCGATGAGCTGTTGAAGGCCACTAGTCCTAAACAACATAAAAAAAGCCCGTAACAGTACAACGTAAGAAGAGGATTGGGTTCAGTACATAGTAGAGACTGATTCTAAGACATCTGTTATGTAAGTGGGTAATGAGGCTGAGATCACACTCAACCCCTAGATTTTTCCCAATTAAGGGAACCCATATAGAGGTTGGGTAAGCCCCAGGAAAGCTTGCAGATCCTATACACTCCTTCCATGGATTGTATTAGCTGAAATAATTTATTTGCCGAATAGATGGTAGAGGCTGTACAGTTTCTTGGACAACGGTTGTGCAGGGAATTGATTTGTCCTTGATCACGCTCAACCGTCAGATTCCCCCCCCCCTTTTTGGGTATTTGCAGTATAGAGGCTAGGCTAGCCCCAGGAGGGTCATAGATCCCATAGGATCCATCTCCGGCTGCTAACATACTAAATTATAGCGGGTCTTGAACCTAGGACCTTCTCCACGGCAACTCAGCGCTCTACCACTGGACCACTCCGCTCCAAAGTGTAAATAATAAATATATGAAATTCACAGTAAACAATCTTGGCGGTAATATAATTGACGTTTTATCAAGAGTATCAACTCAATTTAGTAGATTAGTAAATTAAATTTAGTCTACAACAAACGTTTGTTGCCGTTTCCAAACGATTTTCCAATTGTCCAAACAAATGGAAAGTAAGGGTCGGTGAGACTTGGGGGCTAGGGGTGATTTGAGAAAATTACTACACTGTGTTTTAATATTAGTGAGAATTTTAATATTAGGGAGTTTTGTAGGTGAACCTTTTATCATAAAAGGACATTCTAGGAAGTCAAAAGCTTTTACTACCATTAACCTTTTAAGAGATTAGCTTAATGTTATAAAAATATTTAGAAATGACAAAGATATTATTAAATTTTTAATCAGTGAACAGGGTGAGAATGAACTTACGAGAACGGAACTAAACGCAAGACGTACGAAGCGATCCTTTGCGTCAATGGCTGGCCTATTCCTGAAAAGTTATTTACGTACACCATTTACGTTCGATGTGAAAAAATTGTGCGGGACTGTTCAAGATCAGGGAATTAGGAAAATTTAAATGGACAGTAATCAATTTAATCTGAAGGAATCGTTTCATTCTGAATAAATATTTAGAGAGAGCATACCATCAGAAGGGCTAGTTCGCGCGCACTAGAGATAAATGCGGCGCAGACTCATTGAACGAATACCTCATTGTAGCTATATTAGGATCCTAGGTAGTAAATAACAAACCAGCTAGAGTAAATCAATTACTGGTTGATCATTAAAAATGATCCCCCAGTAAAAAATAGCCCCGGGTTTAAATCCAAGCGAGCGAACCTGTGGGATCTGGAGACTATCCTGAGGCTCACACAGCCTCTATAATGGAGAAAACCTAGCGGATGAGCATAATCTAGCACAAATCACCTCCCTCTTGTCCAAGAAACAGTACAGCCTCTACCACGTATAGAACCCAAGGCCTTTTATGGATTATAGTGGAGCAGTTTTTTTTAATATTGCAATTTATTCTATAGAAATAACTGTAGACCGTTAATTATTTTTAGTCATTACCTTACCCTTTTTCAAAGGATCATCAAATGACTAAGATGCGTTCTAACTTTCATTGTCATGATTGTTAACTTGTTAATACTCGCTACCAAAACATCTTTATTGAGTTATGGATAGCGAACAACGCCGATCATTATGTCTATTGGCCCGGTGAATATGCGGTCAACTCTAATTTTGTACAGAGTGAGTTAATTGTATTGAGGGAAGCAGAATCGAGTACTTTTCCTATTTTTTTTTGGTTTGAAATGGAGCTGAATTATAATTAAATCAAGCTATAAATCCTTTTCAAGCCAATGCCTGATTTAACAACTTATTCATTACGAAAATTATGCAATTCCCCTTCCCTAAGTACAACTAATTTTGATGAAAATTTGACTTAACCACTTATTCACCTGGGCTCTAAATAAATATACATATGTTTTCTTGTGTAGAGTGGATTGCGTTACTATGGTGTGTATTGCTTTTATATTACAAACCATAGTCAAACAGGTAAATTTGATATTTTCATTCCATTGTGAAGTGAAATAACCCTCCGCGACAAAAAAATATTTACATCACTTTTAAGAGATGTATCTAAAAATATTTATGTTTTTTAACATTACGGACTGAGCTAGAGTGTATGAGGTATATTACTAGAGAGAAAAATATTGTATAAACAATAATTCCATAATTTGCAAATAGTTGCAAGCAGGTATAAAAGAATTTTTGAATAAATATAAAATAATTTATTGAACGTGTTTAATTAATCATTATTACTAAGTTCTATTGACTACTAAATGGAGAAACATACTTGAGAACAAAACATTAGCAGGCAAAATAATCCTTCCTAAATCTAGCCAAGGAGTAAATGCCAACGCAGTTTGGAGCCAGACCAAAACCTTAGAGCCGGACTTATTATGAATTATCGCCCTCACAAAATATTTTACTATCAAAATATTGTTGATAATTTCGCTAATTGAATTAATGTCTGTTGTGCAAATTTCTATTTGTAGGTATCGTAACAAGAAATTTTCTTTTTGAATTATTATTCACGATTTGGATATAGCTCTAACAAACAAGTCAAAGCTAACCGTGAGTCACAACTATGGGCGTGCTTTCACCAATCGTGAACGACCAAAGAAAATTAGAGAATTAATTTGTATATACTGAAAAAAATATAATTTTTCATTACATTAAGAACTTGAAGCCATTTGTTAAGATTGTTATTACATGTATAGAGGTGCCGTGCCGAAGGAGCTGGGTTCAAATCCCTCAGCTCGACAGGTTTCATTTAATCTTTCAGAAACCGGAGCTGGGTTGAATGGGGTATAGAACCCTGTTGAGGCTCACCCAGCCTCTATAAAATTAATCCAAAAATAGGGAGAAAAATCTGTCAGTTGAGCGCAATCTATGAAATCTACGAAGATCTAGAGATTTCACTGCATGCTCTATATCATATTTGTGGGGAAAAGAAAATTCCTAAAGGCAGGAAGTAGCAGTTACCATGCCCATTCATAAGGAAGGAGACAATCATCGAATTATCTTCTCTAAATAAGCACAGCAAAGTCAATTCTAAATTACTACAGAGAATAGTTGATAAAAGATAGTCATCTAACAGAAGAACATCGTGGCTTTAGAGAGCAGCGATGCGGCCAAGGCTTCTTCGCCTAGCAACAAATAACAGACGAAGATAAGAGTGTTTCGCCTGCTTTGAGAACCTTCGAAGGGCATTCGGCAGAGCGAGAAAGGAAGAAATACAGCGGCACTATCTGAGAGAGGCATCGATCGAGAGACGCCTTTGGCTGCAATGAGTCTCTATAAAAAGACCAGAAATGTGGTGAGGATAAGAAATTGTTAAGTGTAAATGACCATCCTCGCATTTTCTTTCATCGTGATGACCTCCACACGAAAGTAAATAGTTGAATTGAATCCATGGAGACATGATTCCTTCGTAAAGTTGAAGGGTAAGTCCAAATGGAATACGGATAAAGAGGCTAGCCTTGAAATTGAACAACAAGATTGATGCACAAGGTGGTTCGAAGACCTCCTTAGGAAGGACTAAGAAAGAACAGCTAGAAAAAATCTACGAGACCCATATAGAGGCTGAAAGACCAGGAGGAATATTAAACATTACCTGAAAAGGCTTCAGTAGTCGAGGAATAAATCGGAGTAACAGAAGACGATTGATCTAAGAGCGAGCCACGGGGTTGAGGCTCTAACAACGTGCAGTAACCTCTCATTGAGTAGTGCTACCAGAGGAGGCAAGAACGTGATGATAATGACTATTTACTATTTTACTGTAAATTTTTTTTTGGTCAGTTGTAATATTACTGTTAGGTTGTAGTAACTTTTGTAAATCAGTATGCGATTTAAAAAAAAGGAACTATTTTATAAATAATATTAATATT
The DNA here is from genome assembly GCA_964056705.1 of Troilus luridus. Classification (NCBI taxonomy): domain Eukaryota; kingdom Metazoa; phylum Arthropoda; class Insecta; order Hemiptera; family Pentatomidae; genus Troilus; species Troilus luridus. The sequence goes on along the minus strand of OZ057415.1, from coordinate 22,275,650 downwards.
ATAAAATCTGGTAGTGATCCAGCCACTTATATTAAAAGTGGGAGTTATAAAAAGTGGTATTAAACCGGGAATCCTACTGTATTTTAAGCCCACCTTAAACGGGCATGGTAATGTTGAAAGATGAATAAATAATAAATAAATAGGATTTTAATACATTAGTGGAAAAATTCCAACTAAAATTATTCATGTTTTGTTTTGCTGTTATGCTCTTTCTGCACTGAGGATGCCTGAATAGGCGAAATATTGTACAGGCATTTTCAATTTCCTGTTTTAGTTTAGAGACTTAAGGTTTTTAGTCGGAATTTTTCCACTAATGTTTTAACATTTATTTAATGTCTCTGTTGACCTTTCTCTTTTTCAATATAAATAGGATTTTCTAATTTGTCTTAAAAAAACTATTTTATATCCGAATCAATTCACAAAAACCATTATATATTACATTAGGTCCCAATTCATTATCGGCTGTGGTAGATAAAATATGTATTCTGTCATAAGCCGTGGATCGACGCTGTCGGTCAGGAGACCCTCTTCAGTAATATAGGGGGGAAATTGGAGGTTCACCATAAGCTAGGCCAAATCACTTCCAAAATCTTTGACAATACTGCCCATGCGAAACATTCCTTCATCGGTTTTTGCGGTACAATTTTTTTTCTTCAGGAGGACAACACAAAAAATAATCGTGGGTAGACAATGTTTTTTCCTATTTTACAACCCATGTTGAATATTTAGTATGACCAAGTTAAATAATTGAGGATTTGACGCAAGCGCAGCAGGGGTTCAAAGAAACTATTGGTGATAACATTTTTGAGATCTTTATAGATTATAATATATATATATATGCAGTTGCATGCGACCTTTTTATTTTTTTAAGTTTTCATTTTCTTAAATTATATCACCGCACTTCATAAAACTTTAGGATTATGGAGCACAATGGAAATTAGTCCGAATTGACGTGAAGTTGAAGGAACTTCAGATCTTATTAGGCCATGCGGTTGAGGATGATCTTGGTCATATCACTTCCTAATAATACCTTAGGGCTAGAAACAGCTCATATGAAATTTCCGAAAGATCCCATAAAAGATCGTTTATTAACCTTTTTATTATTATTTGGTTATTTTTGACAACCTATCCAGAATGAAGAGGTCAATGCAATACTTATCTTGGGTAGACCAATGATTTTTTTTCCTATTTCAAAACACCATGTTGGATATCTACAATGTTTTGGTTGAATAATTGAGGCGCAAACATGACAGGCACTGTATCAAAGAAAGAGGATGGTCATATCACTTCCTAACAATACCTTAAGGTTAGAAACAGTAAAGCCGTTACTCAAGATCGTTTATTAACCTTTTTATTATTATTTAGTTATTTTTGACAACCTATCCAGAATGAAGAGGTCAACGCGATACTTATCGTGGGTAGATGAGCAAATTTTTTTCCTATTTTACAACACATGTTGGATATCAAGTATTTCCAATGTTTAAATTATATAATTGAGGATTAACCGCAAGCCTGAACGGGGGTCAAAGAAACTATTTCGAGATCTGCTCCACAAGTTCTAATTGATAGATTTGTATATAAAGAAAATGTATATTTATACAGATGTTTGCTAAATTTTACTGCTAACTTCTTAAATGTCTCAGGTTTCATGAGTATGAAGTCTTTGTCCGTTGACAGGGGATAGCAAAGCTAATATTTGCAAGGGAATGAGTCCTATTTATAATAGGACACTCTCAGGTTGAGGTTGTTAGGTGTTTATCTAAACAAGAGCAAGGTTAACTGGACAATAGATCACTGAAGGGACCACAACGTAGCCATGCCAGCTCAAGTTATTTAAGGAACACTTCCAAATAGCATTTTGCAACAGCCTTCCTACCCTATCTTCTAGGAGTGTACACTAATGGCTCCAAGTGTTTCGGGCAATTGATTCTTCGCTTTCTGCTAAGATAAATGGGATTTCGGCAGAAAAATGCAGTGTTAATGAACAATATCGGTTGGTAAACAAGTGCAAGCTACAAAGATATACGAAAGGCTTAACATCCTCTTCATGAAAACTAATATTACAAAGATCGATATGATTTTTATAACATAGATGAGAATAGATATGAATGAAGCATCTTCTTTTTTTTTCACCTGTACCACTACAACCCTGGAGGGTCTTGTTTACAGTAATTAGTAGAGACTGTAGTGTTTCTAGGACAACGATTGTGCAGATAGATTAGCAGAGTTCTCGCACAACCACAAGGGTTTCCTTCAATTAAGAGTACCCACTTCATAGAGAGTGGGTAGGCCCCAGGAGGTTCTTGCAGTCCTATATCCGAAAGTGGTCTAATTACTATAACATTGTCATATTTTTGTTTTATTATTTTATTTGGAGGCAAATCAATATCGGTTCAAATACAAATAACAAATAAAATGTATTAATTCTATAGAAACACATTAACTACTGATTACTCATTATATCTACTTCACCGGTGAATAAGTGGTTAAGTAGAATTCCAGAGAAAGTTAATCGTATTGAGGAAAGCGTAACCGTGTCATTCTCGTAGGTTTTGGCTTGAAATGGAATTTTAATACAAAGCAATAACCACTTTTCAAGGCAATTTCAAGGCTTAGCCCCTTATTAACTACAAAAATAACACGATTCTACTTTTCTAAGTACAAGCTGATTTATGAGAATTAGAGAGAAGAGATTTAGTGAAACCGCGTATTCACTAGGGCTACAGGTATAACACTACTTTACTAATTTTATTATTATTTCAGTAAAGGAAACTAATTTTGGAGAAAATTCGACTTATCCATTTACTCACCGGGGCTGTAAATATAAAAATAACCTTCCGAATAGTAAGAAATTTATAATAAAAAGATACAATATATAGTGTTATAATTATTGAAAGAAATATTGAGGACGTCAATTATTATTAATGAGGAAGAAAATGGTCCGGATGGAGGTCAAGAAAATTCTTTATTTAGGGAGAACTATTTATTGATAAGCCAATGTTTCGACCCACATTTCAGGTCGTCTTCAGGGCTGGTGGGATTGGTACACTATTAATATGTACTGCATGATACATTACCACTGGGTATTATAATAAAAAAATTCCTAATAAAGTCTAAACACTAAAAATAAATTTCGTTATACAGTGTATGCAAAAGTAAAACAAAACTTTTAACAGCCTCGGTTATTGGTTTTCTTTCATACATTTAATAACATTTATTTTTACCCCGAAATAATTAATCGTAAACCAAAATAAAAATGAGTAATTTATTATTGTTTGAGTACGGTGGACCCCAATTTGCCCCAATTTTAGGCAGCGGTGCAAAAAACCTTTATACTCATTCATCATTGTTTTAGCATAAAGGAAAGCGAACAAAAATCCATATTGTATTCAAATAATTTAGAACTTTTTTTTGTAAATAAATCTGATTTTATAAAAGAAATTATTATTCTATTACTTTCACAATTTATAACGTGAAATTAATTAATGACGCATCTGTAAAAAAAAAACTTATTCGTTTAACACACAACGTGTTATATTGTATGTCCATATAACGTACATTACTTACTAATTAAACATAAAAATATACTGTATGAAAGGTAAGTTATTTTTATGGCTTCTTTAATAGAAAAAATTCTTAATTAAAATTGATATAAACACTTTTTTCTACATGCGGGATGAAATAAGGGCAACAATTATCTATACATACACAATTGAGTTCTTATTTGGTCCTAATGAGAACTGTATCAAATCATTCACCTGAAACAGAGAGATGAAAACTTAATTACAATGCAAATTTAAAAGTTATATTACAACACAAAGTATTCTTTGTTCATCATCTATAAAGGATCTAATAAAGATGAACATAAGAGGCTGGAGGACAAAAAGTGCTTTGAATCGACAAGGCTGGAGGAGGATTGCACAGGAGGTCAAGGTCCATCCTAGACTGTAGAGCTGTGTAAAAAAAAAAGTAAAATCAAATCAGCAGGTAATGGGGCATGTAGGAACTTTATTCATAATAGCGTAAGGAACATTAAGGATTTTGAATAGTAAGGATTAGATACGAGAGGTATTCGATGGCTCAGTGGACCCCCGAAGCTCTACTCCGTAAGTCCAAATAGCCCTTATAATAGTCATGTATATAAGTCTTTTGTAATTAATCGGGAGATCAGAGCGTTTGTCGAGTAAATATTGAAATAGCCTCAAGCAGCGAGCAGTTTCATGTCTCCAAGTCTAGTACGAGGATTCCAAGTTAAACGTTTGCCGGGTTGAAGCCCTAAGTAGTGGATTTGTTCTACAAGAGCACTACAATAGTAGGATATTACTAAAGGATACTGTAGGACAAGAACTTATTGTTTTACGAAGAAGGGTAAAAGTGATTTGACGGGATTCTATTGACACCATTCTTCAAGATCAGTGATGTGAATCAAAAAGTAACGTTTTTTTGATAGCCTTACATTTAAGAAGACGTAATTGAAAGAGAAACACCAATACAAATCATTAATGTTCAAAATTATATTATTTTTTTTAATTTAGAAGATCTAAACGGTTAACACAGTTTAGGTTAATGATGGGTAAACAAATATATATAACTAAAAATAGGCTTAATATAGGACACAATAATTACTCCTTTATAATGTAAAACTACGTCTCTAATAAACTTCGTCCTTAGACCATGTATTTTAAGAGACAAGAATAAAACGCTGGCTTAAATTTAGCGTTTTCATATCCTGGACTTAGATATTCTTAACTAATTATCAGCCCCAAGTGCCAACTTAGCCCTAAGAAGCTTAAGGGTAATTAGGTTAATAGTGCTAACTTGCAATAAATTTCTCTTATCACGAAGAAGAAAGTTTCATGAGAAGACTAAGAACTGAGGAGAAAAAAATATACTTGAAAAGAAGTCCCCTTCTTCTGGGATAAGGGTTGATCAATACTCGTCGACATTTTCATCCGATTATCTGCATTCGGTAAAGGGCAAATATTTGTCCGTTACAAAATAAGATAAGAGAAATATCTTGATCCATATAGACAATAAGCATGTTTATTTCGATGTTAGAAATAATGTTGGGAGTTTAATAAAAAGAACGCTCTAAACAATATATATATATATATATAGATCTTCAAGTATTTTATTTTGTAATCAAAATTACTAATATGATGGGCTGCGCAAGCTCTATACAAAATATTAATAATTTAATTGAATTAATAATTCGTATGGATATATTATTCACACCTTGTATTTGTATTATAGTTGTTAATGAACTTTATATTCATTTTAGCAATATTATCATGGTTAACTTCAACAATGCTTTGTACTTCAATCATTTCAGAAAACGAGACATTCGGCTATGACAAATAAAATGTTTTAGGGGAAACTAAAAGTTCAACTAGTTTTTGATGTTTTGAGTTATTATTAGTCTGAAATCCACAATCATTTAACGATCTTTAAATATTATTATACTTATATCAATCTAAATCTAACATTTAAGCTAGGTTGATTAAAATAAATTGTATAATCCACACAGAGGCCACTACGCATCGTCAGTCACACATAAGTGTTACAAGTATGTCGGTGATACGAACGCATAAGTTTTCCCTCTACCAACTACCAAAATTCGCTAAACGCGGCTAAAGAAGTAGCTACTTACAAATATTAATGGAAAGAAACTAAAGCTCGTCCTTTCACTTTTACGTTGTTGTTTTTTAGTGACGATTAATAATAAAAAAAAAAATGAAAACGTTATAATTTCCATGTGTCGGACTGACACATATAACAAACTATCTGGCACAGCAAGCCAGCGTCAGTCAGTGGTGAGCATCCGAACAGTCCCATGGTGTAGTGATTCTTTTCACCTGTCACCGAACCTAAATAATTGGTCCATTAATAAATTTAATGTATTACGAGTATAATATACATTGATTTACATGAGTTTCATTACATTTATGTTCAAAGAACAAATTGAATGCATTTAATATTCGTTCTGAATTAACATAAAAAATGAGGAAACTGTCAAAAGTAAGATTATAAATATATATGCTGCAAAAACATTCCACGTAGCGTTTATTTAAATCCATTAAATATTTTATATTATTATTATTAGATTACACGCCTCGCACCGGATTTTTTATTTATGCTCTTTAAAGTCACACAATTATGAAATGATAGTGACTCATATTGAAAAAAACAGGTGTTTTATTTAGAGAAATGATTAGATTAAGCATTAATCAAAGGTTTGCATTTGCATCTTTTTCATTTATTCATTGTTTTTCCAACTTGTAATACTTCTTATTTGTTTACACCGTTTTACAATTTCTCATTACTCATCCATAATAACAGCAGTTGAGAGGCTTGGGAAATAATACTGCCATAATTATGTTTCTTACTTATGTTGATAAATAATATCATCATATATATTTTTTATCAAAGTAACATGAGAGAATATTACGTAAAAGATTCCAGAGATTCGTGAGTGAACAGGATTTTAAATAATCGAATAATTCATTATCTGGTATGGAATATTTGGAAGAATATTCAAAGTATGCCGAGAGAAAACAAAGAAAATGAAAAATGGTTTAATTTAGGTAGTGATAACAATCTTGCTTACAGCCATGATCTTCTAGATATCGCTCTTATCAGCTAATTGATTTTACTAAATTTCCATTTAGATATGCCTTAAACCTTTTAGTTTTCATAAACCAAACTGAGCCAGCCTAGCTAGTTGATAAGATTAATTTATTTAGCTATTAAAAAATTGCTGTAGCAGATTATAGACCAAAAATAAGAAAATAAAATATCGTTTTGTACATCAAGTAACGGAGGAATCCTATAACTATAACTTGCTATAGTTATAAACTATAACTATTCTTGAAGAATAGCACAGAATTTTAATGAAACTAATAAAGTAAAGTTGAGATAATGCAGAATTACATTTGGAAATATTGAACATTGTTGCATAGAGGTATATCATTATTTATAGTTTACCACCAGAAATATGAAAAATATTAGAATTTCTACTTTATTGTTTTTATTTTTATTAAATTAGTTGTTATTACCCTTTGTTTACATAACTTTCATGTTACAATATTTCCATTTTCATAAAGTTTCCCATTGAAATAATTAGGCTTCTCTAATTTCCTATCCCCATTCTCCTTAAGTTATCCATCAACAAACTCATGGGTCTCCTACTTTCCATTTTCCCTTGGTGCACCATTCAGCATCGTTTTAGACAGCCTGTAGGACTCCATTGTTTATACATGACCAGCGCAGAGAATATCAGGCTCACCATCCAATTCCATTAGCTCGGCTTTGCTTCTGATCATCCACTTGTGTCCAAGATCTTTCAAAGGACTCTCTCTCCCAAACCAGAAGAAAGATTTTTGCATCGGAGAGCTATTTTCAGGGTTTGAAACATGTGGTTTCTGCTACCATTCTACTCATATGTTCAACTTCTAAATTAGTATAATAAAATTAGTGAAATGAGAGCAAGAATCTCGGAATGAGAGATAGTCGGCTATAAAGTTGTATAACCCTTTATTTTGGCACCCTAAAACTTGTCTCAAAACTTACTTATCGTAGGGTGTCCTTGACTACAGATATTCCAAGGCCAAAGGGAAAAAAATCGATTTTTTACACATTTATTGCAAATATCTCGTTTCCTATGGGTTTTATGCTATTTCTATTTATTATAAATCTTGTAGAGGATTAAATGTTATACAACTTTTAACAACAACCTAAGATAAGTAGGTTTTGAGACAAGTTTTAGGGTGCCAAAATAAAGGTTTATACAACTTTATAGCCGACTATCTCTCATTCCGAGGAGAATAACTCCTCCCATTAATGGATTGCACTACAAACGTAGGTTCAATCAAATCAAGAATGTCTCTCCTCTGCACGGATCGTCTTGATGTTTTCATTTAGTTTTTCTTTTCAGTGTTCATCCGGAGACTTAAGCTGCTCTCTTTAATTCTACTAAACCTCCAGCAATCGTTTTTGCTATGTCCATCACCAAATGTACTTAGGTGATGGACATAGCAAAAACGATTGAGTATAGTTCTTACTTATCCCTTATAAATATATATATATATATATATATATATATATATATATATATATATACACAAAAATTAAAGCTTCCGTGTTAATTATAAAATAAATCACTAAATGAACCTATTGACATGGCGAAGATTTAGAAAGGTAAAAAAAGTCAATGCTATAATGCTCTAAAGCCTTATTTTTTATAAATAGCGCGAGTTATTGCGAATCAATATAAAATTAAAATATCAGGTTTCCTTTCTTTGTTATCGAGAGAGATTTTATCCTTGGCTTTGAATCCTGTTGGCACACCCGCTCCTCTAACCGGCGCCAGTTGTCACCGCATAACAAGAAGCGAGGGCTTTAATAGGCTCTCGTTTATTATCCTATCAGGGGTAATTAACTTGGGCCATTAAATCGAGTAGTTGTAATAAAAAATATACATTCTTCGTCAATCATAAGGGACTTTCACAAATGTTAAAAAAATCTACTTCAGTTACCTTTCGCAATTACGAAAATCCATTTGAGAGATGTAGAGATAAACTGTGACTCAGTAACAGTTACGGATGGCCTCAACCTTAGGCCGAAACGTTGGCACATATAAAATAACTTAAACATATGTTATGCAAAATTTATTTACTGTACTTCCCGATCATATCAAATTTTTCATATAACAATTTTTTCATGCCTTTTTTTCTACATAAACAATTTACGATTTATTTTCCTTAACCTATGTTAAAAATGGCCTTAAAACCGTTAATATAATTTAGTCGGTAATATAGGAAAAACATTTAAAAGGATTTTGAAAACAAAACATTGATAATGAGCATCTATTTCTTTTATTATTTCTATTATTATTAAAAATTAATATAATGGTCCCTTATTTGAAATCTGACTTCAAGAAATCACTCAACGCTTCAGAGAAAGATATAATGATAAAAAAAAAACTGACATAATTTAACCCCAACCCATTGAATTTTAAAGGTTAGAGTTACTTAGAATACATAAAAAATGCCAAGAGGAATGCATAAAATATATTTATACATTTATGAAAACCTCTTACCCTCTGAATTTAACCTAAGCTCAGAGGTTTTATAATAAATAAATAAAATAAATAAAGACTAAAAAACAAACAAGTCAACAGTGGTAGAGCGCTGAGTTGCCGTGCCGAAGGTTTCGGGTTTAAATCTAGCTGTGCTACATTTTATTTAATCTGTTAACTTGGAGATGGATCCTTTGGGATATGTGATCGTCTTGGGCCTCTTTAAAGTGGGTACTGTAGGGTAGTGGGGGAAAATGAGGTGGTTGAGCTTGTTCTTGGACACATTACCTCCCTACACAACCGTTGTCTAAGAAACAGTACAGTGTCTACCACGTGTACTGAGCCCAAGTCTCTTCATGAGTTTAGTGGTACAGAAAAACAATGTAATCGATATATACTTTATATAATAAAAGTATATATATATATATATATATATATATATATATATATTTCTAATTTGTATATATATAAATATAAATATAAATATATATAAATATATATAAATTTCTAAATTGTATATATATATATATATATATATATATATATATATATATATATATATATATATATAATTTAATTTTTATATTGTTCTTTTGACGGTGAATATTTTTATTTTGAAGAGAAAATATTTGTATTGGCGGGGATTCGAACCCAGGTCGCCCGCGTCTCTAGCGCGGTGCTCTAACACTGAGCTACCAAGGCACGAATTCAGGCCAGACAAATCCGGTCTCTTCACCGATCACATATCCCCGTGTTCTCGCAATCTTTGCGATGTATACACAGGGAAGAACATACATATATATATGTATATATATGTATATATATATATATATATATATTAATTTTTTATTTAATATAAAAATTTAATATAAATATACCAATTAAACAAATTTATATTAAATATAAATATATTTAATATAAGTTTATTTAATATTTATATTATATTATTAAAATATATATATTTTGTAATTATCTATGTTAGTTTTGTTGATATTTCCTAACGGAAAACTTGGAATATCCGTTATCCAATTCAGTTTTTGTGGCTCCTGACCTGAAGAGAAGATCCCTCGGAGCGATATAACCCTCAAATATTGAAGACCCTCACAAATTTTTAAAGGTCAAGAATTCTCTTCAACGGCAATTTATTGAGCCCTCCAGATGGCTCCTTTAGTAATCATTTGATGACCTTTTAGTTTACAATATATAAGTCGATGAGCTAAGTAAGCGATTTTAATAATTACTCCCTATAATTGAGTAAATTTATCAAAGACTTAATTTTATATTTAATTAATTTGATTAGATAAACTTGTAAATAGTATCCTTCAATACAAGATAATAAAACGTAATACAAATTCGAATATTGGGAAAATTATAAAAATTAAAAACCAACGAGTAAGAGAATTAATGCTTCTATACATATTATAAAACAAAGTCCTCGGCCGCGTTTGTTCGCGGTAAACTCAATAAATACTGCACGGATTTTCATGCGGTTTTCACCAATAGATAGAGTGATTCACCAGGGTGGTTTAGGTACATACTTTGTCGAGGTTTTGTGTTAATGGGTTGGAATATCGATGGGTTTCACCGAAGACGTTGCTTGGCTAAATCCTTGCAATTATCTAACGTGCAAGATAATAAATTCTTATAAAAAGAAATATTTGGTTTTGTTTTTATTTTTATAATTTCTATATAATAAAGTAGATAAGCTGAGATTGGAAGAAAGAAAATCAAGGCTCCCACAGAAGCCTAACCAATGATATTCACGTGGTCCTTAGTGGCCGATACTACATAAATACGATAGTACTTGATAAAAAGAAAAAATACATTACACAGACAAATTATGTAGGCATAATATGGCTTATTAGCCGAGCAAACCTGGGGTGGGTCCCTAGTCTATTATAAAATAATGACAATCAAATTTAAATCATAATACATAAAGTATATATTTCTATAATTGATTTTCGTTTACAAAGGTTCATCCAGTTTTATATTATGTTAATTCAATATTTAAAACAAGAGAGCGGGGTTGCTGAGAGGTAAAGCACTGAGTTCCCGTGCCGAGGGCCCAGGTTCAAATCCGGCAGTGGCAAATAAATTACTTAATCATTTAACAGCCGGAGATGACACTGTGGGTTTTTGGAGACCCTTCTTGGGATCACCTAGTCTCTATAAAGTGGTTACCCTTAATCGAATTAAAACCTGGTCTGCTGAACGTGATTAAGCACTCCTCTACAAAAGTTTAAAGGTAAAACGACTTAATCCTCAATTTTTTTTTATTGGAGATTTTTCTTAAAGTTGAGGTTTTCTCCAACCAAATTTTAGGATAACATTATTATAGGATAATAATAATTATTTATTGATAACTATGTTGTTCAAAGTGTTGCGAAATGCTCGCATTTAGGTATATAATTATATAATATAATTATTGCAGAGAGCTATATACTTATTGTCATATATAAAACAATACAAAAAAAAAGATGTATCGTATCCAGATTAATAACTACTTTGATTTCCCTAAAATAATCCATAAGGATTTGTTTTTTATTTATTGTTCTTTTGATGGTGATTATTTTTAAATATTTTTATTTTGAAGAGAAAAGATTAGTCTTGGCTGGGGTTCGAACCTAGGTCGCCCTCGTCTCTAGCACGGTGCTCTAACCACAGAACTACCAAGGCTCGTATCCAAGCCAGACAAATCCATTCTCTTCATCGATCCTATGTTGTCGATCCCCTTGTTCTCACAATTTTTACAAGCACCAGATATTAAAAATTATATAAGTAGAAAAAACATGAAACACAAAAAAATCGGAAATTTATTTAAACATCCCTTAGAAACGAAAATTAAATATTTCAAGCCAAGAATAGACCGAGAGATGTGATTAATTTTAATTCTATTTAGATATGATGTATAGATCATAAAATTCTTGGCACAAAATCTTTTTTATATTTAGAATAAACGCAGTCAAAATCGACTAAATCTATTGGCAAACTGGTCTGACCGCTGTGCTGTAATTAAATCCAGACTGAAGAGAAAAAGTATACATATTATTTTGATTACTTATGATATACCAAAAATGCAATAAAAGACTTTTTCACGATTAATAGTTGAGAAAGATTACGAAAAACCCTTTAGCTATTAAAACTTTCAGTATTAACTAATAACTTGCCCCAGACGCAGCGTTTTGTCGTAATTCCGAATATGTTAAGAATTTTACTATTTAAAAGTATTGATTGAGTTTTTGATTTTTAAATAAATGGAGAACCATTACATGAAATCACATTAACACATAATTCTTCGTTACTCAAATAATAATTATTGTATCTTACAATATATATTTAATTGCAATTTAGGGTGGGTTATTAAAAACTACTGAGGTATTTTAAAAATTGGTTTATTCTGAAAATGTTAGCTCTTATAAAAAAGAGGGAGATGCTCAAGCAAGGGAAATGTTTCACAGGATTTATAAATAAATCAAAATTAAAGATACGTCGAACACCATTGTATAAGAGGTTCTTCATAATGGAATATCAAATTAAAGCCACCCCTTAAAACGTTTTATGAAAAATAAAGTTATAATCTAAACAATTTAGTAAGAAACATAAAAAAATCTCCATCATTACCTTATATAAAATTTATTTATTGATTTTAATTTTAATACTTATTTTACTGATTCAATCTAATATAAATTTCTTGTAGCATTACAAGTCATTCTTTTTTTTAGAGTATTATCACTTATATTACTGTTCATTGTAACCACGGTAAATGACTATTTCTCTTGAAACATTTTTTTTTTATTAATTGTTATTTTGATGGTGATTATTTTTAAATATTTTTGTTTTGAAGAGAAAAGATTTGTCGTGGCCAGGATTCAAACCCGGGTCGTCTGCATCTCCGGTGCAGGGCTCTAAACCATTGAGGATCCAGGGGTGGTATTCAAGTCAGACAAATCAGATCTCTTCACATATGTGATACTTAATGTAGAAGTAGAAAGCAGGATTAATGTTACATACATAAATTAAAAAAGGTATTTCGTTCGCTCCACGGACGGGAAAAAATATGAAAATTTCAATTAATTTAGAGTATCGTGCATGATCGGCGTAATAATAATTGCGATAAACAACTAAGTTAATAACTCATTAAAACGGTCAACATTAAAAAAATAATTTTTTTTTTAAATCAATCGGTATCTTGATTAGTTTGATCAGATCATTGGGTAGTATTATAATGGGAATAGATATTGCACGCAACCCATTGGAATCATGAAAAAAGAATATTTTTTTTTAAATTGAAAAATCGAACTATACATTAATATGTGCATTATTTAATGATGTTCTATCGGGTGTCTAAGTCAGAGGTCATCAACACTAAACTGCCCTACTTTACCAGCTGTTCCTAAACTTCTATTTTACATATTGTTAAATTTTCTGCTACCTCTATCTGGTCAACTCTGACTGTCAACAACCTCACATCTCAATATATAAATATAGGAACATTATGAGGTTTGGAAACATTTCAATAATTCTGGCAGAAGGCTTCATTAGGCCTATTTTACCATTAATTTAAGCCTCTCTGCTAGCATTGTATATTTATAAGAAGTAGAAAAGATTATTTAAAAAAAAAAAATGATCAAATAACCTCACGGACTTCTCATTCAAACCAAGACGAATCATAGATCCAAGAAACAGCAAAAAGAACAAAGCTATATTCTTTTATAATGCATAAATTCTTGCGTATTTATAAAAAAACATACAGAACAAAATACCAAAAAGTACTAGTAAATACCAAAAAAATTAAGTCTTGCGCGTGATATGTTTTAGGATCCCCGAAGCAGTATTCAGAACAGTCCGTTTTCAGAAATTGAGATCGTCCTATTGGCAAATATTTATAGAAGCCTATAATTTCCTTCGATTTGTAAAAAAATAATATTACGTTTTGGCAATTTCCCAAGCAACTAGATCAACCAAACATCTAATAGAACCTTAACGATCAACTCCCTCATTCTGTCGATGACGATTTGTTGAGAAGAGGTATGTATTCTTATATCGTCGCTGTCAAAACAATATAGCCTATCTAAAACTTTTAATGAAATTGAGTTAGTAACGGTAACGCATTCTACAGGTTGAATTATCATTCAACCTGAAAAAAATTTTGAAGTCTACAGTCGGAGCGGTTTTTTTTCTCTCCTGTAAACTCGCCTAAAGTTTACATAGGCGGTATAGTTTTGACAGTGACAATATGATTTAATTGCTGATAGAATACAAGTAATAAACGAGAAAACCATTTTAGGTATAATAACGTGAATGTGAGGTTCTTGAAGGCTGGAAAGAATCAGGATATAATCAACTTAGACATCTTTAACTTGGTTTTCTTATGACTTTAAAATTAGGATATTAAAGTAATACTAAAGCATAGTATAATGTAAATCAAAAACACAAAGTATTCCATAAATAAATTTGAACATTTACCAGAAAGAAAAGTTAGAAAATATTCTGGGAAAAGCAGCGCCTAAGAGAAAAGCTTGGAAAGGCTGGCTTTGACATTTTCCGACCCTCCAGGATTACAAATTGCCGCATAAACTATGAGATTGTATTCACGTTACCCCTCTTTCCATAATCGATTATTTTTTTATATAAATTTTTGTAAAGATTTACGTGCACTGAGAAAAGATATTATTACTTTATAAACTAACCATCAGTTTGAATATTTTAACAATATAGAGTAACCTCTTAACATAATAACACTATCGTATTGAGGGAAAAAAATGCTAAATCAAGAATTTTGGGTTACTGTCTCTAGATTCTGAGTTCGAGATGGATTTGGTATAGATGGTGGAAAATAAATTAATTCTTTAATAACCGTGATCCAGCCCTCTAGGATCTGAAGACCCTCCTGGGGTTCACACAGGCTTTATAAAGTGGGTACCCAAAATTGGGGGATAACCTGCCCAATCACCTCCTTCCACAACCGTATGCTTAGATAAAGTAGTACTGCTTAATTACTGAATCCAATATCGCATTGGTTGTATCAAGCATCTGTGCGATCATGCTTCATGTTGTAGCACAGATCATGACTCATGCTGAAGTTTCTTGGAGTAAAATCATGTGTTGTATTCAGTCTTCATATATGTTTATGATACCTGCATTGGCAAAAAGAGTAATAGCTGATTATTCAATAGTACGATGGAGACTTAAGAAGAAGTTTTAGTAAAGCAAAATAATAAAATTATATGCTATAACGGCTGTATAGCTAACGCGGAGCGGGATAGCTGAGTGCTAGAGCTGTGAGTTCCTGTGCCCAAGATCCCGGGTTAAAATCCTGCAGTGGAAAATAATTTATTTAATCTGGATTCAGTGGGGTCTGGAAACCCTCTGGCTTAACCAGCCTCTATAATTAAGTGGATACCCTTAATTGGGGAAAAACCCAGGTGGTAGAGCTTGATCAACAACTAATCACATTCCTGCACAACCGTTGTCCTAGAATCAGTGCAGAACCTTCTTAGGTTGTTGAGATACAGGTAAATATTTTCTGGGACTATAAGATTGAGTTCACACTGTGATTATTTCTGAAATTAAATAATTAACTTGAATATTCTATGTATTTTAAAACCCAATTACTTCGAGACTTAGGGTTAGATGAAATAGTACCAATACGAATTTAAAAAAGAAATTACAGTAAAAAAAATGGAAAGTGATTAAAAAACTGATTTACTCAGGTATGTCAATGAGATGAGAAATACGAGTATATTATTGCTTACAGTTAATTTTTCTAGGCACTACAGTTAGAAATCATAGCGTAGAAAAAAGATGAATGTCTAGAACATGATGGTTGCCTAACTTCTAAGGGAGGCATAATCAAAGAAAATATTATTCGCTTACATTATTTTTTAACCATTTCAAGTTCGTTATAAACTTTCCAGTGATCCTTATCCTTTGGTTTGAGTCCCGATCCAATTCCATTTATCAGAATCTTTTATAATGGCACGGCTTTGTGGTTTTAACAAAAAAAAAAAGAAAAAAAGCAAGGTCTATGAAGTAGGAATGATTACATAAACTGTTGGTGATTGCACCGTTACGTCAGAAGCTATAGCCTGTAGGTTCATTTGTTTAAGTCTGAAGTTGAGAAGTTGGCTTCTACCGTGAAGACCCTACTAATTGCTGCTTGATGCTTAACTGAACTTAATTCAATTGTAAGGGAATGACTGTAATTATAATACCATTTATTTAACGGTACATAAGTAATCTATGTAAGCATTTGTTTCAAAAATAGTTTAATGATGGACTAATAAAGCAATCTACAAATATCTTATTTTTTTAAAACAGATGAGCATAATATTAAATTACAAATCATAAATTATAATTTATAATGTGTTTCCTGATTACTCTAATAAAAAATCTAAACAAGATGTGATACTTTGATGGATTACAAAAAAGTAGCTGAAAGAGGCAATCTACTCGGTATAATCTTTCTGCATTGTCTAGAACTCTGTTCAATAATGATTTCCTTCGAAGCGGAAAAGCCTCAAATAGACCCCCCTTATCCTCAAGGGGGCAACACAGAAGGTGCTTAGAAAAAAGAAGGAGCCTCAAAGTTGGAAATTAAGTTTCTGATAAATTATATTGGGTATAAACCTCTTCAGGCAACAATGCAGTTTCATTTCCCGAAGTGTTCCATGATGGTCACCCATCTTCACTATTTTCATTTTATCTATTTATTATTCTTTTTCCTTCATGGCTTCTCGTTTAATTTTTTTTACTAAAAATTAATTAATGTTTATTATCATATGCGTTGTTTTAACTGCAATTATTTTTTGTATTTATAATGTTAGAATAACGTCTTTGTAAGTTACTAACAATGTAACTAAGTAGAAGACAGATTTCAAGAAAAATATCATATTTTCAAATCTCAATCACATTTCAATTTTTTTTTAAAGTGTTGTAGTAGAACATTTTTTCATAAAACGGAGGTTCATAGTTTCACATCTCTAACCTTCTAAATAAGCTTTAAGCTTAGTTGTGAGAGTGCATAAGTGCGCATGTATTTGTAATTTACTAGTATAATTAATTTGTCTGTAGTGTATTCTAAACCATAATGAACAGACGTATCTGGGAAAACGGAGTAAGTAGTAAGTATCTGGGAATAAAAATTTAATACCTTTTAAAAATATTAATTACCCTTTAAATAGTATATTTTTATAAGACATAGATTTGATTATATATAAATATGTTGGAAGCTGCTGTACGTAACAATGCTGACGTACATTTTACAATACATTAAGTTAAAAAAAAATCCATTTTTACCTGTTGATTAAAACGAGATTATTATTAAATTAATACAGTTATAGATATACAAGTACACAAGGCTGGCTTTCTAATTTCCAGCTGAATAAAAATTAATACACACACATATATGGGAATAATTTATTATTCATTAATTAATTAAAATTTACGCTAAGAAAATAAATTAATGATGTTTACGATAAAAGTAACACCTACATAATTTTTAAAACAAATCTTCCAGGAATGAGTAATTTCAGAGAAGAAAATTGAAATGCATTAAAAACGAAAGATTGGCTCAATATATAACTAATGATCACACCATAAATATACACATGTAATTATTATTGCTAGAGAGAATAAATCGTATGAACGAGGAAATGGTCCGGGTTGTACAATCATGAAACTATTTATGGTTTCCAACAAATAATTTCTTACAGCTTTAGGGTATATTTTGACCTCCGCCTGTAACATTTTTTCCTCTATATATTCTTTACAATTTAAGTCATCACACTACTTGTGAACTTTTAAAAAGTCCTTTTTAAAGGAGGCTTGTCAATTAACACAGCTACGTGACGAAGAACACGTTCCACCTTCATACCACTCTTGACCTGAATTTCCAGCACAGGACCTGAATTTTCCATAGCCTATTTATTCTATTAAGTGATAGCAATTTAGACGATACCACATAGTATTTAGCAATTCATCTTATATATAAAACAATTTTTACTATACATATAGCCGTAGTAACTGGAAAGACTTTTATATAGGAGTCCAGGAAAAATGTTGGAGTACTTTTTGCAAATACCAACAGCTTTATAACAATTAAACAAATAAATGGCAGGAATTGACTCGTGAACTTAGAAGGTCACGAGGCCATCTTCTTTTCAGACATTATGGAGAATTATCAGGAATTGAAGAGGTTGGTTTTGGATGGAGATACAGTTTTCATGAAAAGATTAGCATTGAATTCGGGCTAAATCAGAAACAACTGCAACTGGGATATTAAGGTCATTGGATGGACTTTGTTTGTTACAATGTAGGAGTATTGAGGATTTTCGATGCTCCTCGAACCATTTTTCAAGCTCGGTGATAAAGGATTGAAGAGTATAGAATGCTATAACTGGATCAGTATTGACTGATAATATACATGAGTCATCCGCATTTGTGGTAGGGATAGTATTATGATGGGTTGAGATGTTAGCTGTATAAACTTTGTACAGGATTGGGTCGAGGATACTGCCTAGAGGAACACCGTATTATTATGGTTTACATTAAATGGCCTGTAGAAGAGATAGGATTGGATAATGAGATAGCATGTAGGAGGTAGGAATTTACGGAGTATATATACATTTAAATTTGATATTCATAATTAAGTTTGAGTATCAAAATCCGATATTTTTACTCAAAACAGATAGCAGGAAAAAAACATATGTTTGTGTTTCAGACTTCTTTTTCATTTTCTTTCTTACACTGAACAATTTCCATGAATTTCCTTAGATTATTAGCAGCAAGTCTTTTTAATTCTAGAAATTAATACCCTCATAGATTTTAGTAAATCTTTCAGTACGGATTTTGTATTTCCTTTATATGTTTTCATGATGATTAATTCCTTGCCAAAAAAAATGGTTTTATTAAGAAACGATCACAAATTTAGTAAGAAAAAGGTAAATAGAAAAAAAGAAATATTGATATTCAAGTAACCAGTAATTATTATTATGTGTGTGTATATTTAAAACGCATGACACCTAAATCCTTATTTAAGCCAGCTATCTGCCTATGATGTTATTTTTCTCTTTAACAAAAAGAGTTACTTTATTTCATTGGTTTAACACACGTTTAAGGTTTGGCCGATATTGATAAAACTAATTAAATGGATGTAGAATAATATCGGCATTAATATCAGCTGCTTCTATTACGCATTAAAATAATCTGACTGGTCTTAACTGCTAATTCATCTAAACGAGCAAGGTTTTACTGCAATATAACACGGCCATAAAATTAATAGCAAACCGTTTGATGGATTGCTGAAGAAGAATAATGATTCAACATGAACAATATAAAATTTTACGACTCGAATTTCCATAACGCGACCTCAAAGTGGAAAGATAAAAATAATCAAATGAGAAGCATCTGTCCTAATCAACTGTAACCGAATAGTTAATGAACCAGTTCCGGTCAAGCCGAGAACTCGTTATAAAGCTTACATCACCACTAGCAGAAACAATCGTGGTAATTGTTGATTCTAGCCGTAGTGTCAAAGCGAATAGTCTTCTGCGGCGTCAAAGCATTTTATGGCTGGAATTCAAGAAGGCTAGTAAATAACGGTATTAAATGGGCGTTAATCTGAAATAATCCTCCGAATTACTTTCATAATTATTAAAAATTAGTATTAATACCACACTTAGCTTGTAAAAGAGTATTTGATATGTAAGTAAGTTCGTAAAATATACTGGTTTATTTCATAACCATATATAAGTTATTGTTCCACTTGTCTAATGAGTGGAATTATGTGAGGGTTTATCCAATAGCTGTTTTGGTGCCAGCATGGATAGTTAGTCTTAAATAAGATACAAGGCATGGATGTCGTCCTTTATATAAATATATAATTTTATAAATAATAAAACCATTTTAAAATTTTTACGAGTGATACTATGTTTTATAGTAATAAAATACTAAAAAAGTTTAATTATAAAATTTTAAAAATGTTAATAAAATAATAACAGAAAAGAATCACCCATATGTAAATATTTCACTATTTCTACAACTAATTAAACATAAACTGTTTATATCAGAATAATAAGTATTTTTGAGTCATACTTGTTATGCTTCTAGGCTCTGGGATAAAGCCAAGTTACATGTAACAACAACAAATAGCTTATAAATAGTTTATAAAAATCAGAGAGAAGCTACTAAATCACTGAAATTATTTATAAAGATAAAAGGCGACATTCAATATTAAATATTGATTAATAAATTTATAAATTTGTATTTTTACTTCAGTTGTATAAAATATTTAAGTACTTCAATACCAAAAATAAAAAATCTTTTAACATTTTAAACAGCTTAGCCATAATTTAATAGAAAATACCATATGAAAAAAATTAATAAATTCAATAAACCAATATAACTAGCAAAGGACGGACATTTTCAGAATAAATGAAATAAAAATAAATTAAAAATGGGTGAACAGTTTGAACAAAAAAAATTAAGATTAAAGATTTGACATATCAGATAACAAACTTTTATATATATGGATAATAATAGATTAATTTACTAGGAAGTTAACTATGTTCTGTGTTCAATAGTATTACAAAACCTGAACTATTCTCGAAATGCACACCTGTACACCTTTCCCGTAATGTGGGTTTGCCTACCTACAGCGCCTTTCATGACCCTCAAAGCGAGACATATTTACAACGCAGTTTGTGCATAAAGAAATATTTCATAAGAGTAATTTATATTTATAAATATAAAATATTTATATATATAAATGTATTCGTGTATACGAGTGTACGTTACTAAGTAATATACACAAATGATTATATGTATAAAGATATGGTAGTGCAAATAATAATATATTCCAAAAAAATTATATAGGATGTATCGGTGGTTAGAAAAGATTAAAAATTGAATTAAACGATAAAACTTTTTTTGTAATTTATTTTTTATAGACTATGATATATCCGCAACGGAACAATCCCCATTGTACAATTAAGTGTTAAACTCTTTTTGTTACGACTTATTTTTATTATTCCACCTTATTTATATTTATATTTCACGTTTATCATTAAAAACCTTTTTACGTGATTGGATATTACCTTTATTTATATTTATGTATGAATCACAGTTCATTTAAGAAACGGCAATAACTGACGCCCACTAGTGAGCAGTGACTGTTTATTTTTCCTGGAGATAATATGACAACAGTTACATTTAAATATTTTTATTTTGAAGAGAATAATAATCACCATCAAAAAGAACAGTAAATAAAAAATAAATTATGACAACAGTTATAGTTAGTTATAATGGATGTAGTACTATGTAGTTAGATGATAGAAATCATATTTTAGAAATAAATAATTTAATCATATATTTGCGTAGTCTCTTTGAGACGCCCCTATATTAGTTTTCTAGTATAGATGTTCGTAAAATGGAAATATTAAATTTTAAAGAAAACGTTTCAATGAACAAACCCACCACCAAAAAAAAAAAGTTGGGATAGTTCAGTCCTGACAGAGATGAGGAAAATGTTAATGTATAGATTAAATTTAATGCTACTTATATTTCAATATAAGAATAATTAAAAGAATATTGTCTCGAGGTGGAGTTAATGTACTCCAAACATTACCTATGATACTTTTAATACTGGATATACAATAAAGAAACCGTTTCAACAAGGTTTTTTATGTGAAAAATTCAAGATGTGTACCATTGGATCCATTCCTACAAGTATCTCATAATGAAGTTTTTGAATTTTTATTACAAATATTTATTACGAAAACCTGAGATATTAAAAGCTTAAAATATATTTCTTGGAATACTGCGACGGCACTCGAAACCAAAATAAGTTAACGCTCTCATGTTTATGATATTCATAAAATGTAAGCATGGATTAATAAATCATGTTCTGTTTGTATTATACTATAATTAGTGATAGTTTGTTTTAATATCTATTTATTATATTTTTTCTAAAAGAATTTTTTGTAATTTTAAAAGAGTAACATATTTTGAATAAGTAATTAAGAAAAATGTTTAGCTTAGTTATAAAAGGAGATGCTCTTGATAATTTATACTAGGTTATTGAAATTGTATAAGGACAAATGAGTACCTAAATGAAAGCTGTTAGGGCGCTTTGAAGCTTTCTTTTTCACTGTGAGGTCCATTTGGCTGTTGGCGAAGGTTGTAGAGGAATCCCACAAATTTGTGCTTCTTTGATGCGACATGTTGAGCCACTTCAGAAATACCACGGACGACTCGTGTAGAATATTCGAGACATTTATACAAATTAAAGTGACACCACTGTACAAACTCTACGCCTAACACATTTTAAATGTCGTTAACAGAAAACAATTTAAACTTATATTTTCTTCAAACCAAAATCATCATGTATGTTTTTGAGGGAGAAAAAACATTTTTGATTCCCACACATACATTTAGTCCACCCTTAATATAAAACACTAACAACACCGACGACTATCGCAGCAAACCTGAAACTAGAAGGCTGTACTATGTTATGTATTAATTTTACCTCCTGGGGACATGTTACATTTAGCGTTTCCTATGGTGACCTCGGATTTGGAGGTGCAAAACGATTATTACGTAAAACAATTATTACTGATCAGCAACTCTGTTAGCACATTACTTCTAGGTGCCCATTTCCTTATCACTAATAAATAGCACCTTCAAAGTCATATTTATTGTACATTCCATATATAGACTTCTCTGTTATAAGAGTAAAAATTACTAGCGACCCGCCACTGCCTTGCACGGGCGGAAAGACGTATTATGCCTACACGTGTTGGATGCCTAATGTATTTAATAATGTAGCTATTATAAACATAAAGAGTACCGCGAACAGACAGACAGACACGACCAAGGACTTTGTTTTATAATATGTATAGATAGATAAGAGATATTAGGCAGCGTCTTCAATGAAACCTCACAAGCGGCTATACTTTTTCCAACAATTCCGACAATTATCGTTATATTCCAACCCATTTACACAAAACATCGACATATTATATACCTAAACCTTCCTGGTGAATCACTCTATCTATAGGTGAAAACAGCATAAAATCAACTAAAAATTGATTAAGCAATAAAATAAAATATAATAAAAAATACAGAAGTAAATAAATATAAAAATTCAGAGGTAATGAAAATAAACAATACAGTAAGTAATGAAAATAAAAAATACAGTATGTAATAAATAAACTAAGTAATAAATCAAGTAATACAAATACGGCGTAGTTTAATAAAAATGAAAATGATAATAAGAAACAATGATGATAAGTAATAGAAGTGAGAAATACAGTTAACTACCAATGGGGACGATAATGTTTACAAAAAGTTCATGAAATAGTATAAAGGATAGATGTAGTACAATATGTAATAAGTAGTATGACATGGTCAGAACATAGTTGATATTAAAATAAACATGTAAAATTGTATAAAAAGTGCGATAAGTAAGTTACAATTGATGGGCTTTATTGGACTAGTATAAATGTAAAAAGACCATGATTTGTGGTTGAGTAAACATATAATTAAAATTATAATAGTGAGTTAAGATAAAAGCGGATGAATGTCGTTAAAATGGTAATTAAAGGTGGGAAATAAATAAACGCCTTATAGAAATAGTAAGCATGGAAATAGTAAGAATAATGGTATTATGTGTTTTTGTAAGGTTTACGGCTACGAGGGAAAGAATATGAAATGGAGAAGAGAGAGAGGATGGGTAAATTAGTGAAAAATATAAAATAAATTACCTGTCGCGGGGGGTGGGGGGGGTGCCCGATATAGGTCCGTCACAAGCTCTAATCACATCACTATCTAACGTAAAAATGTCTTTTTCTGTATTTTTTTATACGTAGTGATTGTGGTGGGAGTTATACCTGCCCCATCCCTCCTACCCCTTTAGACATTTTTTTATTTATTTTTATTGTTATGGTTATTAATGCTCCACCTGATCATCCTTGCTCTTTATTGATGTATATCTCATGTTCTCTCCCCCCATCTTTATTGTCTACCACTCAGATACCTGATACTTACGTATTTTAACTTTAATATTTACCCATTTTAATTTTTAATGTTTATCTTTGTTACGTTATTCTTTAATTTTTAACACTTTCTGTTTTATTCTTATTTTATTCTTTAGTATGTATTTTACTACCTTCCTGTCACTTAGTCATTAATACCATACACTCATACATTATAACTTTTATATTTACCATGCTTAGCAATTTTTTATTATTTTTTAATTTTCAATTGTCTGTATTATGCATATTTAGTCCTGAAGAAGACCTCCAAAGTAGGTCGAAACGTTGGATACTTAATAAACATTTCTCCATATCTAATAGAAATTTATTGAGCTCTACCCGGACCATTATCTTCCACGTATATTATCAAGGCCAACTATTATCATTTAATATAGATGATTTATGTTTGTTGAAACGCTCAATTAGACGATTACCCAAGTATCCACGTTTCCCATAATTACATTATCTTTTCCATACTAATGCTGATGATAACTTGTATTTTTGGAAAATATTAAAAGTTAAGGTTTTGGAAAATAAAGTTAAGATAAAATGAAAAGTTAAAACTTGTTGAGACTCAACACGAAGCGACAACCTCCGAATAATTACCAATTTTTTTTTCTCACCTTCCCTATATTATATTTTCACTTCGACTATAAGAACTCATCATCCATGATAAATAATTAAACTATGTATAATAATGATATAATATTAATGTGACGACATATGTGGGTGGACCCTCATGGTGCTGAGCTTATCCTAGGCTGCAGCTGACGCCCATTGATACGTCATCCCTCCCACAGAATATGTTAGCTAGGAGTTGAAGTAGTTTGGACTGTTCCATATTTATTCAATTTTAAGCATTAGTATTACAATATGCATATGCAAATAGGTAGTTAACATGTTTTTATATTAAATCTACCATCACCCTTCGTGTCCTGGAATTACTACTGGTGGAATTAGTTGTAACATACACAACTGTTGCAATACACAATACACTTTAAAGTGACACAAGTAAGGCTGGATTGCCTTTCAGTCAATGTTGGGCTTCTTCCGGTTTACGCGCTTTACACACTACATGCTCTGTTGGGCTCAGATAAGTGAGTGACCCAAATCGGATTATACTTAAGCAAACCAAAAGGCTCTGATAATCAATATAGTTTTCGCTCTTCGAAATTCGCTGCAAACAAAAAACTTAACTTACTTCGTAAATTAAGTAGAGAAATCTATACAAATAGTACAAAAAAAATAAGATAATCATGGTAAGGTGGTAAGAGCAAAGCACGAGATTTTTCTTGTCAGTGTTAGTAGTTGTTCATTTCTTAAATATTAATATTACTTAATAGGGATTTTTTCACCTACAATCGAAGAACTTCAGTGGCAAATGGTACACATGTTATACACCTACAACTTAATTAATTTTTTTTATTAAGTTGTATAAAATAAATAGAGCAAAAAATATTCATAAATGTTTATTCAACAGCACAATAAGTAAGTGATTAAGATATTGAAAGTATTAAAATACTGAGACGTGACGCTTAGTTGTTCCGCTTAATTATTTACTAATTTTATTTAGTTATAAAAAAAAAAAATAGCTAAACGTTTTATGCATTTCTCCTTATATAAATATAACACCCGTTTATCATGAAATAAGGAAAAACGATAGTTTTTAATTTACAGATTAGTTAATCTACAATATACTAGTAATCATAAAAAATGTTGAAAATTCACTCTTTACCAACAAATTATAAATTATAAACTTTTATAAGGAATTATTAAGAAAGTAAGAAAATATTTTTTTTGTTATGCAAGAAAGTGCTTGTAAACGTAGTAAGGAATGCACTATCAATAAACAAGTTACTACTGAACTGATCAGGTACGATCATGATTTTTATTGAACTAAATTAAGACGAGGAATATCAATATCTAAAAAATGCAGTAATATTACTTTTTAACATCTAAAACTATGCCAAAGGCATCGTAATAAAAAAAAAAAATTTATCACGTGATTGTAAAAGTACTATATAATTGTGTCAAGAATATTAAAATGGAGTACAGTTTACACTTGAATTGATTTTGATTTTTTTTTATCATATAATATCAACACTGGAATCATTATCAAATGTATACCTTTCTTATCAGCATTATCATTTAATTGATTAATAATAATGGAGTTAATGGTACTTAAAAAGTACTGAATGATCTCTTGTTGTCGGTAGTAATATTTTAGTTTGACAAATCAAAAAATAAAATATTCTTGGTAATAACTACTTTTGAAAATTCAGAAAGATAAAGAACATCTTTATTATTAATCCACCTGAATTTTATATACAGAATTATATATCTTCCAAAAATACTAATTTCTAAATGTTTTTACTATACACTATACATGCATATACAAAACGTAATATCAAGATATATGTAGCAACTCCTGATTCGTCACAGTTGCTTTTACACAATGTATAAATTAATATTGTTATAGTATAGTATTTTTTCTTGCTCAAATATCTATTTTTAACACAATAGGATTATTTATTGTTTTTATGTCTTTACTGGTGTATATAAAAAGAAAAATAGAATAGAATAGAATAGAATAGAAAAGTAACTTTATTCTGGGACAAAGTCCCTTTAGAATAACAGATATGAACAGGAATAAAAATATAATATTTATCTGGCCAGAAGGCTAAATGTTACAAATCATAAAGCGTGAAAACATGACAGAAAACAATTTAAAAAGAAATATATAAACAAAAATAATAGTAAGTAAATAAATAGTACAGATCTTGACAGGATATTAAGCAATTACAGAGAATAGATAAATCCATAGCTTTTGAAATTGAATGCATGAGCTAGCATTAAATAATTTGTTTACATGATGTACAGCTTTTCAAAGAGCAGAATTAAAAGAACTAGATAACACAATGAGTTATTATATACATTGTATTCTAAGCAAATGACTAACCTACCTAGAGACTATCCTTTTGGGAAGCTAATAGATGTTGATACAGCAAGGATTTGAATAATGATAAAGAGGGAGTATGACGGATATTAGGAGGGATTGAGTTCCACATTGTGGTGGAGCGGGCGAGAAAGGAACGTTCGAATGCTTTAGTTCTGTGTGAACGTATATAGAGATCAGAAAGGCGGGATCTTGTTTTATGGCGTTGAACTGATGATTTGAATTGGAGGAGACTGTAGATATATGAAGGGTGTTGAGAGTGAATGGATTGGTATAAGAATGAACAGAGGAAATATTGTCTTCGGAAGGGAGGGAAGAGCCACTTTAACCCATCATAGAGGTGGGAGACGCGCGATCGCTTCGGAGTACCAAGCACAAATCTTAGAGAGCAGTTCATTATTCTCTTTCATCTGTCTTCAAGCATTTTAGAGAGGCCTCCATATACCACGCTACAATAGTCAAAGTGGGGGAAGATGAGAGAAGATACGAGAAGCTTACGGGAAGATTGTGTAAGGAGATGACGAGAACGATGGAACAACTTCAGGGAACTAATTGTCCGTCGGGATATTTGGGCGATGTGGGATTTCCAGGAAAGGTTTTGGTCGATGGTGATGCCTAGGTTTTTCACCGAGGAGGTAATCGTGATAGGATTATCGTTTAGGAGTCATGTTGGGAGGGTGTGGATGGATGTAAGGAGGGAATTGGAACCTAAAACAATGGCCTGAGTTTTCAATGCGTTCAATTCTAGTTTGTTCAGCTTTGCCCAGGCACAGATCCTATCTAGGTCTTCCTGAATACTAGCAAACGAAAAAAATAGCTCGGAAGGGGGAAAGGACAGATATATTTGGAAATCGTCAGCATATAGATGATGGGAACAGTGGTGAACAGATTTAGGGAGATCATTGATATAGCAGTTGAAAAGAAGAGGAGAGATACTTGAGCCCTATGCCACGCCTGAGGAAAAAGTGAGGAAAGAGGAAAGGGGATGATTAGGTATAGAAACTGCTTGAGATCTATCAGAGAGGAAGGATTGGAACCATCGGATGGAACTGTTAGAAAAGGACATTGATTTGAGTTTGCTAAAAAGGATAGAATGGTCCAAGGAATCAAAAGCTTTAGTAAAATCAAGAAGGATAAGCACAGTTAGTTTTTTGTCGTCCATAGCGGTATGTATGTCATTGGTGATTTTGGTAAGTGCCGATTGTGTGGAGAAACCGGGACGGAAACCAGATTGAAGTGGGTCAAGGAGGTTGGACTGTTCGAGGAAATTTGACATTTGTGACTGGACTATTCTTTCTAGAGGCTTGGAAAGGTTGGAGAGGATTGAGATTGGGCTGTAGTCTTTGAGTGAGACAGGGTTAGAGGATTTATTAATAGGATGGACTATGACTTTTTTCCAGGAGGCTGGGAATACTCCGTTTTGCAGTGAAAAATTTTATATAAAGAGTAGGACAGGTATAATATCGATAAGGCAGGATTTTAGCAGTTTGACAGGAATCCCATCGAAGCCTGTGGAGTTGGAGTGGGATTTCAGAACAGAGGAAATAATGTCGTTGGGTGAAATGTCAGCGAAGTAAAAGTTGTCAGAGTTGAAAGATGGTGGTAGGGAAAATACATAAGCAAACGAAGATTAAAATCTATCACGAAAACTGGCATAGAATCGTTATGATCCCCCGGGTGTCTAGGAGTGCTGATGTTTAAATCCAATGGTTGAATTCCCATGAGGGCGGGCGAACCTCTAGAGTTTTAGCTTTCCTTGCCTTTGAAGTGTTCTCCAACAGTTAGTTAGTCAATTGGAAACGTTTATTGTTCTTCTGTCTTCTGTTTATAATGATGTATCGGGTAAATCGATACAACGGAGAGAGCTTGGGCCATTAGTAATCCCACTGTTGAATGCTCTTTTTCAAAAGCCAGCTCTTAGACAGATTGGTCGCACAGATCAACTAATTAACCAGTTGCATTGCTCAGCATTAAATCTTGTAAGAAACAAAAAAAAAAAGAAATATTACAGGAAATTTACACTGTCTTAGGTAATACGAATACTTATTGTATATTTTTTTAGGAACTGCTTTTTTTTTTAAAAAAGCGTGAAATAATTAAAGTGAATTTATCATTAAATGTTGGTAACGAATGGACCGTGAAACGGTCCTTATATTGAGTTAAGAACCCACTTTTTTGAAAGCACTCACAGTTGACAGAAAAAGACCTGTATCACTACAACCCATAAAGGGTCTTGGGTCGATTACTTGGAAGAGACTGTACAGATTTTTTGGAAAACGATTGTCCAGCGAGGTGATTTGTCCCAGGACACACTCAACCACTTTACAGACCCTGGTTGAGCACCAGAGTTTCATCAGAACCCACTTGGTCCATCTCCACAGCAGAATTAATAAAATTATCTGCCACAGCCGGATTTGGACCCAAGACCTTCGGGATGGCAACTCTGTCACCTCTCTGCCACTGAGTTACATCCCACCCATAGTTCACTAAAAGTCTAAATACTAAATATGTTTCTGACATCTATATTCAAATTAAATTCCTATTTCAATTTAGTATAAATACCATCAAGTATTTTACTACAGCCTGACAATGAAAAGTGCCTGACTCGACCCAAAGATTACATCGTAAACAATTAACGTTGCTTTTATGTTAAAAGTATTCAATAAAAATTATATAATTAGTATGGTGTTTAGTTATAATGATTATGCGAAATAATAAAACAAAAAAAAAACCTCTGATCTGGATTACAACCGCATCTTAATAGGGATGGCGTTTGTATTTAGTAAGTGTTCATTGTATTCTACATTATAAATATACATCTGAACTAATTTGTAATTTTATGAGAAAAAAAAGTGTTGATTATTAAATACAGATTAGAAAGAAAATCCTGGATATCAGCGACACAACAATTTAAAAAAATAAACAACTGGCTAGTTACTAAGCAACTTTCTGTGATCTACAGATATTGGCAACTACCAACGTCAATTCCTATTTTCTTGGAAAGGGAAGGTCTATTATTATCGACTACTTATAATAAATCATATTTATATCGCGATTCTATATGAGGAAAAGTAGCCTAAATTCTTAGATAAATTATAATCTGTTATTAGTGTTACAATTATGTGATTCTCATGTTAGGTTCTAAGAAAGTCCCATTTCACTCCACATCAAATGTACCAACCGTGTGTGTAAATTAACACGTGGAGGTTTTGGAATAGTGAGTAGATGCTGAAATTCATGAGTTCCTAAAATCCATCGCGATACATTCATACAAATGATTGTGAGTTTTTAAAACTGACGGAGTGGAAAAATGAAGAGCACAGTTATTGACGCAGGTTTTAAGCAGGGTCACATGTGGTGTAGTGGTTGGTTAGCATAACAACCCACTGTACCACAGTTTTTGGATTGCAACCAGGCAGGTGGCTTTATTAAAGCGAGTAAAAAAAAAAATGGTTTTCGGATGGGAACGTAAAATGGCAGTATCGAGCCTGTGCGGTGTCAGGTACTCGTTAAAGATCTATTATACCAGGTAAGACAAAATTTACGACACACGTTGTAGCTTCGTTCGTTTAGCTATATCAGCATAAAGTGTAGTTAAATGGATAAAAACAACAGGTTTAGGCTCTGCTGTTATTACATCAATAAAATGTTTTCTTCGGTAAAAACAGCAACAATTATTCTTACGGCTGATATTATTTAGACAGCAAAATTTATTCATTATAAGGGAACTAACATTTTAGCAAAATTTACGACTTTTAATATGCATTAAGTGTTTCCTGTTTTTACAAAAATGATACAAACCAATAAAAAAATGAATAATGGCTTTCAATCATTGTCGATGGGGCACTATAGTGAACCTGTCATCACTCCAAGTGTTTCAACTATAAAAAAAAATCTTGACAGCAAAAACCGATAAGTAATATAATATTAACTCCATTTCCAAAAGAATATATAATGGCCAATAAATTATTATTTTTAATACATAAATA
Organism: Troilus luridus; assembly: GCA_964056705.1. NCBI lineage: Eukaryota > Metazoa > Arthropoda > Insecta > Hemiptera > Pentatomidae > Troilus > Troilus luridus. Next base: position 22,244,597 of record OZ057415.1, on the reverse strand, counting down.
TATATACACACACAAAATTTTTTAAAAAATGTTAATTATTCCACTCCATCATTTTTCGACACTCACAATCGATTGGGGTGATTGGATTTTGACGTAACACGGCGAATTATAGGCCCATACAAATTCAGCTCTACTTCAAATACTCTACGCAATATTTCGCACTCAATTCACTAAGTTGTAAATGAATAGCAATAATCTTTACATGGCCCTCTTATAAAATATTACCTTTCTCTATATTCGATGATTAAAAACTAACTAGTTTTATAGATTAGATTAAATAAAAATCCAAATTAGTGGTCAACCAGAACACCATGGCAGATGGATATAAACGAAGGTGAGATGACTATGAAAGACTTATTCAAAAAAACATATTATTTTCATTAAAATGACTTATATTATTTAAGTATAAAACTACTTTGATACATATGAAAAAACAGGTAAAAAAATTATTAGAAATACGAAATTATTTTAATTATAACCATAAACATTTGAGTCAATATTGCCGTATAAGAAACTGATAAATACCAATCAACAGGCAAAAACAATAAATTGACGGTAAAATAAAATAGAAAATATATTCCTTACAAATGTATTTCGCTGTATGATAACAGAACTGACCAACAGGTATTATCCTATAATTAAGAATATGAACTCAGACCATTTTTTTTTTTCTATCCCTCTATACATAATTTATACCGGCAAAACTTAAATTATAGTATCACATGATCTTACATACAGTATGGCACAAGATGAATAATTATTACTACCATTTGCCCTGATATGAAATGTATACTTCAGAGAATTATTGTGATAACGAAAACCTGCTGTCAACGGGAACAAACGTTAATTAAACGTAAATACTTAAAATATTCCATGTAGGTAATGTTTAAGTGAACTCTTCAAAATTATTTTAAGCATTAGAACGCTGATATAATGAGGTAAAGGCAAGTTTTGGAATGCACTCTAATAATTATAATTATGCATAAATAACTTAATAATAAAAAAAAATTCGCTATTGAAATTTAATAATAAAATATCTAGTAATGTGTGATACAAGAATGATTTTTGTTATAATTTGTGGATTAACAAAAACAATTCTTTAAAAGATGTCTAAGATTTAAAAAAATAAACAAAATATTAATTTGTCGTGTTTGCCTTCTTACTGCCCTAGTGATATAAGGTTAGGCTATCTAGCACATCTCTGGCAAAAAGCGACGAAAATAATTTAAAAATAAAATATTATTTGCACGTAACTCAGAAAGTATAAATTTGAACGTGACAAATTGAAAAGTAAATACTAGAGTATGCCTAGCCTGAAAAGGGTAGGTTCGAATGAACCCTATCTTTTTTAGATAATATATTTTATGAATTTGTGTTGTATATTATTACTTTGTTTCTGGTTCATAATAATCCGATATGATATGGAAATAAACAAACTATTTTTCGTTACTTAAATAAGCATTGATGAATTCGGGTCGACATTGCTGCCTATATTTAACACCCCCTTGGCTTTAGTTAGTACATTGATTAGGCCTAAATAAAACTTTTAGTATAGATTCTTGGCAGCCCCTTTGCTGAAATTTTATCCCAAATATTTCTCTGAAACCGCTGGAGTCGATAGAACTTTCTTCTGAATACTGCAAATAGCCGTTGATTGGTTATAATAAAGGATGTGGTGATTAAAGAATAAAACTAGAAAAGCATTTAATAAAATATTACAGAGATTGTATTAAATGCATACATTACTATCACTATATATTGTTATTGGAAGTAATTTACATTTTTTTCCTTAATTTTTTTATTCTTTCTCACTTATTAAATTATAATTTTTAATAATTTATTAAATGTAATTATTTTACACTCTAAGACATAATAGCTTACAAAGCCTGTATTGCTATTCTAAAGGGACTTGTCCCAGAATACATAAACACTCTATTATTACTATATATTGACTCACAAGTTATCTTAATCACCCTAGATTTTTTTCTTAAAATGTTATCATTTTATGTATTACTATTATTTCATTTTTTGTTAAATGATTAGTAATTCCTTTAGGACTCCGTTTGAGCCTAATTCGTCAATGGTAACACACATTATTCTTTAGGACCAGTTACCCCAGAATAATTAAAAATTATTACTATATTTACTATATGATTCTTTATTAGTAATCAATATTTTAATCTATTTAGATATCCTTTAAAACACAATATATTGCCCATGGATGCACCTAATTATTTTTCTAAACTATTAAATGTAGTAAATATATGAAGAAATCGAAAATACTCTTTAATTGCATTGTTTATTATTATTAGTATTAGTTTAATTATATTTTTTATGCATAATAGATATAGGGTGCTATTTAATGTTTTTACTAAAAGCTCATTTTTTCACTGTTAGAGCATGAGTATGAGACTAACCTAGTCTCGAAACGTCGCCTAAAGAAGGACTGAAACTCAAAAACCAAAACATAATATATATATATATATATATATATATATATATAACCTAAAGGTTTTTTAATGAATCTAAACTATAATAATTAAACAAAAGGCTCCTATGGTTTCTTCTGGTATCGACCGTGTCGCTAAATTTCTCGCCAACATTTCACCAGACATGCTGCTGGCTTCCTTAGGGCTTCGCCGCGTATATAAGGCCGCGGGGCAGTGGAACATCTTCAGTCTCAATTCAAGCCCTGAGGAAGCCAGCAGCATGTCTGGCGAAACGTTGGCGAGAAATTTAGCGACACGGTCGAAACCAGAAGAACCCAATGAAGCCTCTTGTATAAATAGTGGCCGATGTTAGAAATATATTGCGTTAGAAATATTTAAAGCTCGAAGTACTTCATTCTCATTCCTTTGTTCCCTTTAAGCTATATAATTAATTTATTAAGCTTTAAAACAATCATCATATAATCCCACTGTAAGCTTATAACACCACATCACGATCTAATTAATTTTAGATTTCCTCATTTACCCTAGTAATACAATAACATTTATATTAATTTATCCCCATACCATTTTAATTAAAACATTTTCTTTCTGTTCATATATTTTCAGTAAATATGTGTACTAATTAACTAAATTAATAAATTCTATACTTAAAAGACAATTGATTCCGAGAATATCATTCTTTAAAAATACTGAAACTGAAAACTTATAAGAGATGTGGTTTAGGAAACAAGATATCAGTACATATTTTTAATGTTGTTTGGTCGTAACTTAAATTATATATTTTTTTCAATAAGAGAATTGTGTAATCTAATAAAATAAAAATGGAAGTAGTCTAAGGTATCTATTGAATTTATATATATTTTTCTCTTTGTTGATAGTTAAAATCCTAAGGAATTGGTTAAATTGATCCTATGGAATTGGTTAAATTGATTACAATGAATAAAATAATCAATATTCTGGCTTAAGTTGTTAATTTGCATGATATGTTGTGTGTCCTATAATGGACAATCAATTAACTAATTGTTTTTTAATCCACTGAATAGTTGGTTTACCTTTCCATGATGAAATCGATACTTAACCTCTCACTGTTTGGTGGATTAGGATGCGCTCCTTTTTTAGTAATTTGTATAATTCATAGAGAACTACTTTTTTTTTAAATTTAATTTATTGATATTTACAACTATAATAATATTACAACAAGTAAACCTGCTAATATGAACAATATGACATGAAAAAAAAACACTGGTGGAGAAACTACCCATCTCTATAGTAGAAGGTCATCCTCTTTTCAGGCGCCTCGGTCTTTCAAAATTTAAATATCCTATATTTTCTACATATTTCTTTCTGAATTTTTTTTCGAGATGAGGAATTATAAATCCATTATTGATAATGGTAAAAAAAAAAATGAAGCACTTTAGAGACTAAACCTTCTTCATAAGACATTATATACTTTTTTTTTATTACACATTAGCATGATATGGAAAATAAATCTATACTCTGGAGGGATAACATAATTTTAACTAGATATTAACACTATTCAATATTAGTTAATTCTACGAGGATTATATTATAATTAAACATAATCGATTAAATACAAATGAAACTCGATCAGTGGAGAATTAGGGTTCAGAACATATATTCCTATCCAAACGAGAGAAATTTTTATAATCACGAATAATAAGAGCAGTATTTCATGCCTACTTAAATACTTGTAATAACTTATTTGTAGTATAGTAGTACATATTTGTAAATGAAATAATAAAATTAAGTATTTAGGGTTCATTATTAAGTGATTAATTGCCTTTACGTTTATTAGTTTAACTCCTCCCAACCCCTTCCCAAAAAAAAAATAAATATGAACCCCAACATTTGATCAACTCGGATCCGAGTTATATAAAGCCCCGTACGAAACAGAGCCTAAAGCAATAGTAGCTTCAACAAGAGTTGAGGATAAAACAATACTGACTCTTAAATTGTATTAGAGGCTGAGTATTTACACTTCCTTGCTAAAACAATTATGAACTTGGCATTACAAATCTAAAGAAATTTACTAGAAAATTACGAAAAATTTAAAATACTATGATGCTTAACGAAATCTTACATCCACACACGTTTGCTTGATACCATAGTTCACTACAATACATGATTTATAATAGGGTAATTTTTCTCCTATTGCGGCATCTAACGTGTCTTCCTTTTTAGCGATTGCTTAATTAAAAAGAAAACAATGTCATTCTACCCTTAATTTTTTTTAAGGCTGGGAGTAAGGGAGCCACACAAGTTCAGCCAATGACCATGCTAACAAGTTGATTTGCCTCAAAAATAATAGAAATTGTTATGGTAACAATATGATAGAGAATAAAAAAGCAAGCCATGTTTTTAAAGGATAATCTAAGGACGCAACTATAGGCATCAATCCACTTCAAAATAAAAATGGAGTAGGAACGTTACACTAATTTGGTGAGGCCATCGACTTTCCCTGCCATTTCAATGAATCGGTGTTGCCACGGGATTAATAACTAACGTGATGTAACTAGTTGAACAAATATTTTTCTTAGGTATTTTATCCTTAACAATTGAAGTAGAATTGCATCTTTCATATACTGCGCAGCGCTATTTATTCCAAAAAATAAATGATGATCGGTAAAATTTAAAAGAAAGTTATTCAGTACCAAACCACTGTTTAAAAAATTGGCATAGCTGTGGGACAGTAACTAATGCGACACAATCATGAAGCAACTTTTCTCAACAATCAGCTAAGAGCTATCTGAGCACATGCTATTTATGCCTCAGATATGAAGTTTATTCAGCAAGTTCAGTCGTATAATAAGCAAGTTTACTCCCATATTTTTTAGCGCGTCGCGTATTTGTTATATTTTAATTTTGGAGTTTTATAATCTTTGAAATGACATCAAGTTTAGTGACATGGGTGGTATCAAATTCCTCCGCCTTAATCGCATTAACCAGCTGGGTAATAGCCTATCCCGTGTCCGTCCTATAACTAATTGATTAAACCTTTCATTGCTCAGCGGATTGGGAGCGGTGTTGCTTCATCCCAGGTCCTCAACATAATCATTTCAAGGAAAATCATCAAGGAATGTCGTCCAATTTCTATTTCCATGTCTATTTCCCTCAATCAACTAAATCATGTCTAATTTCCCATAGACTTATGGACAGAGTATCTATCGACTTACCAAGCTTATGTGCTCCTTGGACATTAAACTGAACATTTCTGTGTCGAAAGATGAAAGAAGAGAAGGAAATGATGTCATAATTGTGTCCCGTTAGTTACTGTCACAGCTACTTCCAATTTTTAAACAGTGGTTTAATGCTGAATAACATTCTTTTAAATTCTACCGGTTATCGTTTTTCTTTTAGAATATATAGAGCTAGATATAGACGTTGTATTTGAAAGGGGCAATCCAACTTCAAATTCAAGTATATAATTCTTAAGAAAAGCTTTTATTACCATACAAATTCTCATTATCCTTGAGGCTAATGAAGACGTCGTTTCCCTGGATATTAACTGTTGTGTGTACTTGTGTGGCTCCCTTCCTTAAAAAATATGTAGAGTAGAATGACATTATTTTAATTATAAAAGAAATCGCAAAAAAGTCACGTTAGTCACAGTAACAGGTGGAAAATGACTTTTTTATTTTTGAATGACCCATTTAAACAATTTCAGAACAGCTCTGTAAACAATTATATGCTGTAGGATAACATTTAGATCAATGCCATTCATTATATTAACACAAACAGGCAACCATAATAAAAAATATAAAAGTATGAATTGAGTCAGAAACAATAAAAATGGAAAGGTGAAGAACCGAAACCGATAGTGCGCCATAACCAAGCCTTAAACCATACATCATATTTTTGGTCATTCAAGCTAAAGTGAGGTAACAAACTTGTGGAATTTTAGTTAATACGCCTAACCATTAGGTTCTGTACATATTAAAGGAGTACCAATAATCACCATTCAGTTCCAAGTCTCGTTCATTCAATCTCTTTTCCTTGTAATCAGGAAATAAAATCCGATGATTTTCTTTAACCAGTTCCTTATTTGTATTGCTCTCTAAATGCCCTCCTGAATCGTATTTGTAATTTTATTTTTTTTATTACGTGCACGAATTTTCTCATTAATCCCTCAATCTTGATTTGTTGAATGCCTTAGAGTAAATAAGCTATAAAGTTTTTAAATATTTATATCTTCTCTTCATCTTTCTCTATCTCCTTTCTTCACACCTATTTCTCCCATCATCACTTTAGCACTCATCATAGTTTTAATCAAAGAGTTCATGTTTATTGAACAGCATAATTATTTATAATATATCTCCATTCTCAAACTGATATTTTATATCCTTCATTTTATAGTTTCTTCTATATTTACATCATATTTTATATTAATATAACTTCATTCCTATTGTATACTTTTATATAACATCTGATACTTATATTTTAAATTTTATATTTATATTTTACTTCTCTGCCTGTCATACATGAGATTCCTATTCTTTACTTTCTACAATATTCTTCTGTATTTATTCTTTGGCATCATATTTTTTATCAATTTTCTTTCATTTTACTTATGTAACTCCATAGGAGTCTATTTTCATACAATTTTTTTTTTCTACAATACAATTCTACATTTATTAAACTAAGTTTTCCGTACTTATATATTTCACTCATTATATTTATATCTTTTTCATTCTATAATTTTCTGTTTAACTTGATTTCTCTCTTTGTATTTTTTTTGCATTATCACCTTTCTACACATCTATCATGTAATCATCTTTATTCATATATCCTTTCATAATTGTATATCCTTCACTTTTTTCGCTCAATTTTTCTATATCTCTTCATTATTATTATAATGTTATTTTATTTTATTATATTCTTGGTACTGTTATGTATTTTTATAGTCATTTTTGTGTTTGTCTGTTTTTTCTCATAGCCCTGAAGATGACCTACAAAGTAGGTCGAAACATCGGCACACATAAAATATAATAAGTTTCCACTTATTTATTGTGTAAATTTTTGACTTCACCACCAACTATTTCCATCCTTCATATAAAGGTATAAGTTGGACAAAGGTATAAAAAAATGCATTAACGTTTAGAACGATGTGATTTTGTACAGTCTCAGGATATATACATATTCACGCACAAACACCAAATATTATTAATTTAAAAAATATTTATATAGATTGGAAAATTTTATAATCTAAATTAAAAAACATAGCAACTCCTAGTTCAATTTATTTTTATCTAAAACCTGAATAAATTTAAATTGTGTACGTAAAATGGCGACCCGAGCCTGTGCGGTGTCAGGTATTCATTAAGGACCCTCTCCTAATTATACCTAGATAGGCGAAATTTATGATTCTTACCATAGCATCGTCCAATTAGCCATAGTACTCGTAGCATAAAGTGGCATAAAATAAATAAACAAACACAGAAATTTCTTGAAACTCGCTATCAAGTTCTCTTATTTGTTCAGAAGATTCTTCAAGCGAGGTAACGTGGTCTCTTTTTGCTTCCTCTTGGTTGAACAATCCTCGTTCTTCATAATCTTGATTCTTCCACTCTATAGGCTCCCCTAAATCAATATGATATCATGGTGTCCAAACTCCGTTCTCTTGTAGAATCACTCTCCTCCAGGAACGCGACTTTAACTAGAATATTCACACCAAACGTGCACGTATATGACGAAATTTACGACATATTTAAGCTAAGAAAATTTAATCAAATTTCTTATGCTACGACAAATTGTCAAAGAAAACACCCAACCCAGAAGATTCTTATAGCGCAAATTGATTTTAAAATATGGATATAATAGCGTGTTCCTTAAAATATCAAGGCTCTCAAAATATTAATATTTGAATTAAATGTACATAAGATTGTAACACTTAATAAAAGCTCATTAACTACTCTATGATAACTATAGTTAATAATTGACCTTTTGTTATAAAAATAACTTTAGCAGATTATACCGTTTATACCAAAGTGATAAAAAAAATATGGCTTCCATTTTCATGGATGTGGTATAGAGTATTCTGATATGTTCCTTCTATGCAAGAACATAACTTATAATAGAACAAGTAACACAGACTATAATTCACGTTCATCTCAAATTTCAATTGACAACAAATTATTAACTTCCAAGGTGATTCTGAAACCAATTTGGATCATCACCTGCCTGCCCAGTCGTTGTTCTACAGACTGTTTCGTACAGAATCCAAGACCCTTCATAAATAATAGTGGTACTGTTGTTTTGTTTTGTTTTTTAGAAATGTTATCACAAGATTTAACGAAACTTGTCATTTAATCTCATTTTTTCCAATATGAATTAACTAATTAAATGTTAACTGTAAATCCGATAAACCACTGATTGAAAGGAAACTATCAGAAAAAGTCGTAAATCGGGCAAATCAAGGTAATTACAGCGGGAGAGGCGATGCCAATCAAGGCCACGTCCATCCTATACCCGGTCAGAGGGTAGCCACTAACCACCATGGTCGCTCACTGGAAAATTGGGAAAACCACTTCAAGGTTAAGTGTCATGAAAAGTTTAAGTAATAACTTAATAATTATTATTAGTTAAATTAATAGATAATGCTTTGGATCGGACGAGGGTTTTAGGGCAGCACCATAGTACTATCGATTCAGGAGCGGTTTAGATTCAAATCAGGAGTGTCGATTTTCATTTCGCCTCGGCCCCACGACTGTAATGTCGAGCTTCGACCGCTGGCTAAAATCTCGCCTTTGATATATAATGCTATATAAAATAATATTTCTGAAAAAGTAGCCAACGCCTCTAAACATTGTTAAAAAATGTACAAAAGGTTGCGAAGAAATTAAAGCTTTGAATTACACTAATATTTTATAACCCAAATCAAGTTGATTAATTACGCATTAATCAGATAATTGGAAGAAGGCAGAGGTTGAGGTATTAAAAGTGAGGCTTAATTGAGGCGGAATAATTGATACTTCGATGACTGTTGGACCTCTTTTGGGATCCTAACCGATCATTATTCAATTAAGAGTGATTAGAAATTCCCGTTCTATTATTGTTTTATTTTAGGTCATCTACAATATTTTTCAGAGAACCTTCGAAATATTGATTACTATTTTTCAATTAGAAAAGAGTAACATTTATATTTAGTTACCCATCAGCTAGATTTCTGAGATCAATATAGTGAAGAATTGTAATAAATAAACAATCAGGAGTACACTAAATTATATATGTCATCATTATAATAAAATACTTGAAGATATAATGAAATATTTTTCAGAAGAACGAACAAAACCAATAAATGCTTATCTATTATCTTACGTGCCTCTTTTGAGACATCGGATTAGCTTTTTACCAACATCTGTCTAATAGAACCATATTTCCCAACCATACCATTTTCTATCGTTCAATAGTCTCTTAAAGTTTCGTGATTCTACACTAGCAAAAACCATTCAGCTATTAGTTAACTCTTTCGTTTCTCTCAATTTGATTAGAACAAACAAATTTTTATCCTTAATATGAAATACTTTAAAATATAAGGAAATATTTAGTTTGGAAAAACAGACAGATACAATAATAGCTCACCTATTAACTCACTTGCCTTATAGCAACATCTCTCTTGATCCATATTTTCCACCTCACCCTAAAATCATTTGCTATCCTCCAATATTACCCTAGAATTTCGTGATTCTAAGACAACAAAAACCTTTCAGTTACTATCTAACTCCTTCATTTCTCTCAATTCTATTAAGACTTGTTTATAGTGGACTGTTAGAAAGGCTTGAGGCATCGGAGAATAAATAATTCTTTCATAAGATTTTATTGTACAGACCATATTAGGTTTTAGAAGAGATCATTTAAAATGGGAATAGTCATTTTTGATGTGTCGTAAGGGCATGTCTGAGTAGTGTAAATCCAAGTTTGAAACCGAAAAAACGGATGGAAAAACTTTTGGTGACCAAATAACCTCGAAATTTTCGGAGTTATTTCGGAGAATTGTTTTAAACCCAAGCGTAACTATTATAAAATTAGATTAAATTTGCTACAATTTGAATCAAACCGCAGCTCTGTAGGTCTAATAGATTCTGAGTTACGCTCCTTTGAAAATTGGTCTGTTTTTCCCCAAAGTCCACATTTTAAGTTTGGCCGACTTTCGTGAGGAACACCGGCCGCAGGTGTGATCCTATGATGGAAGTCAAGTGAAATGGAGTTGTAGTAAATGTATTTGGCTTTAATTTAAGCACATGATGAGGCCTGTAAGTGTTATAATTCTCTTGTTAATAAAAAAAAAGAAAATCGGGGAAGGTTGGTCTTTTAAGAAAATGAACTTGTACGCCATGAATCGATCTAAAACAGCTTGTCTATTGTAAAGTATAAATATTTACTTGTAAATTATCTATAAAAAATATAATGGTAGTACTAGTAGGCACTACTATGCAGGGGGAGGGCCCAGTCTCCCCGAGGTTTGTCGGGCACCAAAAGTTTTCCCATCGGTTTTTTTGGTTGCAAACTTTGATTTACACTACTCAGACAACAACATATCAATTATCTATAAATCAATCAATTATCAAGCCCTTACAACATATCAAAAATGCAACTCTCTTCAATTTTCGTGACCCTGAAACACCTGGCCGCTGGCCTATATTTGGACTATTTAGAAAAAATGACCAAGCGCGTAACTCAGAATCTATTAGACCTACGGGTCTCGATCTGTGCTTAAATTAAAGCTAATTAAATCTACTACAGATTTATTCCCCATAACTTTCATCCCTCTTTCGGCATGTGTTCCTCACGAAAGTGGGTCAAAACATAAAATTTGGACTTTTTGGAAAAAAATAAACCAATTTTCAAAGGGATGTAACTCAGAATGTATTAGAGCTACAGAGCTTCGGTTGGGCTCGTAGAAAATTTAATCTACATTAAAAATAGCCACCCATGTTTTTTTATCAAAAACGCACCAATTAGGAGATATTGACCAAAAGCCCTTACAACATATCAAAAATGCAGTTCTCTTCAATTTATTGCGACATAAAGCCCTTTTTTGGTACCTGGCCGCTGGTCTATCAAGAGACACCGAAGGAACAGAAGCTCTGGCTTAGGCTATACCTACATTGGATCCGATTCGGTGCGACGTGATTCTATCACATACGATGCTGGGGTGTATACATTATACATATTTTACTATACATTATAGTCAAATATAAATGTATTAAAAATAATTAATAAATAATCGTAATTTTATAAATTTAAAGAACCAAATGTTATAAATCTCGATATATTTCAGTCATTTGGTTTGCTAGCGACGTCTCATCGTATCACACCGGATCCAATGTAGGTGTAGCCTTAGGAAAAAGAAGATGCCCGGGCCCGGGAGATGGCATACATAGAGACCTACCTAACGAAGAACTACTCTGGCATAAAAATAATTTTTAATTTAATTACGTTTGTGCTTTTTATGACGACTAGCAATCTGGATAATTCAAGGTCATGTTTTAATTATATTCAAAATAGTTAATTATATTCGTTTTAATTGTTCAGCTGTGTACGTCATCCTGGTCCTTCATATATATCCATTATTACATTTTTGATAATTCTGATAAGGTATTAAGTTGACTGGTTGTAAATTTATAAATACACAAACAACCTCTGGAAAAGAATCCAATCTAAAACAGTTAGAATACTAAAGTAAATGATAATTTTGTAAAATAATTCAAAATAAAATAAATAGCCTCATAAAGGAAAGAACATTGAATTTATAAATACCAAACATCTAGTAAGAAAAAAAATTTAAAAATCATAAAAATTAATAAACCATATTCATTTTATTAACACACAGATAGTCGTTATATCGACTCAAGGTGTTAATTACAATGTTTCCACAAATAATACTTCTTCGTTTTCTTTCTTTCTTTATTCTTCAGAAATAAAAACCTTTCCTGTGCGTCCTTAATTTGTTCACCCCACGTTCCCCTTTCATTAAGTCCCTCTTATGAAACTCCTTCCTTTGAATATTATTGGCCCTCATTCCAAAATTTCATACCCTCTTCAATTCGCAAAATCTCATATCGAACTTCACTTTAATGCTAATTTAACCACCTCCTCATTATAATTAATTCACAATTATCTAAAAATTACTTGCATGTATATAAATTTGTAATTTCCTTCATTTTACGTATTGTTGTCTTTAAATTTAAATTTAATTATTTTATTGAAATCTAGACCAGAGGAGCACTACTGCTGTTGTACATTTTTATATTATTCCTTGAGAACCAGATATCTCAGAATAGAAATTACCTTTTATTACATTTTAGAGGCAACCTTTGTTACTTAATGCATGTAGGCCTCTATTTTCCCCTAAAAAATGTTTGTTTAATATAAAAATTATTTACATATGAAGGGTTTGTTTAAAATTGAAGTGAACTAATTACACAATTTTTTAGAGGATTTGTGGTTCGTCTAAAAACAAAAAAATCTGTTCCATGTTACTTCATTGACTAAATGATTGATCATTTGTGCATCAAAGCCTAACCTGAGCATTAGAAAACTGTCCACCAATCAAGTAACAATGTTGTCTACACCCAAATTATAAACAAATATTGCAAGAATAAGTGAAATGAATTATACCTGAATTTCAATAATTTGCTCTCCTTTTTTTTTTTTATATGACTTTACAAATTATCCCATAACCTGAAAGAATTATAATTATTTGGGTAGCAAATGATATGAATCGGATTTATAAAAGAAAATGAAAACGTATCATAGAGTTTCATGTATGTATTTCATATGTTAAATTTATTTATAACAAAAACAACTTTTCAGTACAAATATATTCTATTCACCAAAACACAACACTTGATGAAAATTTAAAAATCAAAATCGTTTTTCAAATGTTATTTTTATCAGTTATCAATTTTACTTCATTAATGATTTTGAACTGCAATTATTCATTGAAATATCAATACTCCCTCTTAAAGAAACTCTATTAAAATTTTGAGGACTACATCTTAACAATCGTTTAAGTTGGAATCCACTAGTAGACAAGGCAAGAAAGACGAGCCAAGCCTCCTCGTCGTTTGAGGCTTCTTAACACTTACTTTACAAACGTTCTAAGCTTCCGATTAATGCAAAAGATTCATGATACATGACAATAAAGACCTATTTGGACTTACAGAGTAAAGCTTTGGGGCTCCACTAATCCATCGAATCCCTCTCGTATTCAATCCTTACAATCCAAAATCCTCAATGCTCTTACTTTTATACGAATAAAGTCATCCATAATGTTCCTAATCCTCCATTTGTTGCTGATTTGGCCTGAATCCGATATCAATCCTTTCATGGCACACTTTATTCCTAATCAAACCCACTGGTTTTAAACCTAGTTACCTCCTTAACACCTAGTCAACACCTATCTTACGAAATAGAGCTTTGGGGCTCCACTGTCAACGAATTCCTCTCGTATCCAATCTCTACAATCTTAACTTTCAAACCTAACTTACCTCTTCATCTCCCAATAATCCCCCGAGACGTCTGAAATGAAGATGGCACCGTGACCTTTTAAATTTAATTTGTTATTTCGGTACTACCAGAGGTAGTTTCTATACTGGTCCTTTTATCCATTACATTATCTATCATTCGTTGTATTGTTATAATACATTTGTCAATTTCAATAAATAAATATTCAAAAAAATGTTTGAAATAAAACAATTACTTAAAGCAGGTACTAAAATAGGACGGAATAATCAGATTTTAAGTAATCGAAAATTTCACAACGATTGAAAAAATACATAATGTGATTTTTCAAGAATAAATTAATTATGGAACTAAACAAAAAAAAAAATTCATTTATTGCTATAGTCAACCATGAAAAACGTACACTTAATCAGTAAATGACCTAGAAAGGTAGCTTAAGGATCCTTCAGAATATAATATTAACACTAATAACTATTTTGTTCATTTTTGTTAAGACCACATTTAAGACCATTTGCGCCCTTGAGAAATTAGTATTTTTCAAGGGACGTTTTTATGTTATGATTCTTGAACCCTGATCACTTTAACTTTTTATTTCGTGAATATAACTAAAATGTGAGTAATGAATTATAAATTATATTCTTTTTATTAAAAATTATATAAAAATTTATTTCACGACATTGGAGAACAATAATCAACTTTGAGACTATTCAAGCAAATGAATTAAAAGCGAATTAAAAAAAATGAATAATAATACTTATCAAGCTCGAATAATTCCACATTTATTATGGTGCCAACACTTATAAAACTGTTCAAAGAGTAGAAAAGGAGGTAGGAGGTATAGGTAATATCTTATAGATCTGCTTACAAGGGACTGAAGAGATATATATGCTGAATAGAGAAGAGTTTCGCACCATCTGCGGCTTGAGAGGACTTGGCCAAACAGCATTTTCTATTCAGACATATGTATAGAGGGAAAAAAATATTTCCATATATTTATAATGATCCATATCCCCATCTGATGAAATATAAAGGTTTATAAAGGCATAACTTCATTCACAATAATTAGTATGGATAACATATAATATTTCTACCCATTATTTAAATATATGAGCATTCGAAATTGTGATAAATATACAAATAATTCACCTTAATCGTTACAACGATAAAAATAATTCTTTTATTCATCTTACAGAACATTACCGATTACTCAAAAATTTAATTTATTTAAGCCTGACATTTATCAAAATAGGAAGACACCAACTATTAAAAAATCCAAACACCTAATACTTATGCTTCAACAAGAGGCATCACCGGGTTATAAGCTAATATTTTTCAATATGTCGCCCCACCCCTTCAAAAGAACAACACAACTCGAAAATTGGATTTTTTGAGTTAAGCCTTCAGTAGTATTTGTGTTGGTTGAACCTTTTAAATTCAGGAACGACATATCTGATACTCCATTACCAATTTTTTTTTAATAAAGTCATATTTTGAGTATATCATGGGAATTATTGCAAACATTAAAATAAAAAAGTTTCAAGGTTTTAAAATTTTTCAAATGGTTAATAAAATAATTTCATTACAACAGGAATGCTCTGCTTTACCAATACCGAAATTTTCTACTCACATGGAACTTTCAAAGTATTGAAAAATTAGTTTTCTGAGTTGACATTGTTCTTGTGAAGGAGCGTTATATATATATATATATATATATATATATGCATCTATTTATTACAACAAACACAGAGCATAATATTTATCAAAACCTGTCAACCATTATTTTTCTTATTTAATTTAATACACATAAATTCTCACAAATCTCATCAAATCACCTTTACCCTCCGTCGTAAACCTGCGACTTCCTGCCCCCCAGTATCGTTTAACACCATCCCTATAAGTCCTGTAGAACTTGGAATCCTCATACTAGACTGAAACGACAAGAAACAGCTCGCCGTTTCAGGCTACTTCAGCATTTACTAGATAAACGTTCTAAGCTCCCAATTAACTACAAGAGACTCATTTACATGACAATCATTAGACCCATCTGGACTTACGGAATAGAGCTTTGGGGCTCCACTAAGCCATCGAATTCCTCTCGTATCCAATCCCTACAATCCAAAATCCTTCGTAAAATCATCAACGCTCCTTATTTTGTTAAGAATAAAGTCATCCATAACGACCTTAATGTCCCATTTGTTGCTGATTTAGCCCGAACCCGGTATATATCCTTTCATAACAAACTTGATTCCCACTCAAACCCTCTAGTTTCAAACCTAGCTTCCTCTTCGATTCCCGATAATCCTCCGAGGCGTCTGAAAAGAAGATGGCCTCGTGACCTTCTAAACTGAACTTTTTAATTTGAGTACTACCACTGGGTAGTTTCTCTACTTGTCTTCTCATGTCAATGTATTCACTCATTATATTTACTAGATGTATTTTGTATACAGTTGTAAATTTCAATAAATAAATAAAAATAAAAAATAAAAATTTATACACAACGTTATGTTTGCTCTTTTTCCTTTTGAAACCTTTTCTTCTTTTCTTTGATGCTTCTCCGAACTCGGTTTTGGTTTCCTTCTTTGGTTTCTCGCTTAAGCATACTACAATAGTCCGCTAACAAACTGACATCCCATCTTCCTTGGTTACGTCTCTCGATATCACGTCCATCCTGGTGAAATCTTTCACCTTGTTCTTCACTGTAGGCACCCAAGTTTTCAGGAAAATATTCAATATGGGAGTGTAAGAAATGAACTTTTAAGCTTATCTTCCACCCTTGAGCTTTATACGCTGTCAGCATGCGCTCTACAATAGTTCTATATTCGGGATCCTTAGTATTGCCCAAAATCTTCTACACTACATTTTTGAAAGAATCCCATGCTTCTTTTTCAATTTGAAATTTCTCCCATTGATTCAGGAAGAGGGGATCAGAGAAAAATTATCTTACGTCGGGGCCAGTGGAAACTCCTTCTCTTAACTTTGCTTCAGACAATTTCGGGAACTTGGAAAATATATATTTAAAACAATCCCCATCTTTTTGGAGTGATTTTACAAACTGCTTAATTAGCCCCAATTCGATATGAATAGGTGGCAGTAAAACCTTTACTGGCGGAACCAAAGTGGTATTGATAACTTTTTTCTCGCCAGGAGTTAAACCGTGTCGTGGTAGCCAGTCACCTTTTGCCCAGTGTAGCTCTCTGGCTCTACTATCCCACAAACATAGAAAACAAGGGGATTTCGTATAACCTGACTGTTGACTCAACAACATTGTTAGTATTTTAAAATCTCCACAAAGCATCCATTGATGTTCTTGTTATTTGATTTTCTCAAGAATCGTAGCTGTCATTGTAGTTTTCTTTCATATGAACTGAGTGTCCCATTGGAAGAGATGCAATTACATCCCCATTATGTACCAAGACTGCTTTGAGGCTAGTTTTGGATGAATCAATGAATAAGCGCCATTCTGACGAATCATATTCTACTTCAAAGCATTTCATGAGCCCACGAACATCAGTACAATAAACCAGATTTCCCTCTTTAGTGAAATACTGAGTAAATTCTCTCTCTCGAAGTCTCTACCAGGAAATTGAGGTACCAGGTGATAAAAGCTTTTAATTTTTTTAGCTTTGAACTTAGCAATTCGGCCCCATCTTTTGAAAGACCCAAGTCTCTGACTAGGTCATTCAGCACAATCTGGGAAAAAAGTTGAGGTCCCTCGTCAACTGAAAAATCTGAGCTAGATTCGTTCTGGGGAGCAAACGTTTGTGAGTACTCTGCATCACTCAGGATGTCATCTAAGTTAGGAGGTGGGCGAGGAACTGGTATTTCAGAGGTATTTCAGAGCTACGGGACACTGGACGAATAGCTGAATCAAGGTTAGGGTAAGATATTTTCTTCTTATTTTTCGTATTAAATCCTTTCACTACCGAACAGAAATAGCAGTCGGTTGTGTGACTTTTCTGTTCACGCCATATCATAGGAATGCCAAAACGAAATGCAATTTTATAACCCTTAAACCACAACCGCAGATCTTCCTCACATCTTTTGCACACATTAGTAGGAGCCCATGATTTGTCTTGATCACCAAGTATTAATTTGAAGTAAGCAAAATAAACCTTCTTCACAAAATCACTAATATTTCTTTGTTGACTTTTCACTGTATCATCACCACAAATATAACAGAAGCTGTCCGGAGAAATTACACAACCTCTATGAGCCATAACACATATATAAAAACAACAGCACAGTAACGTTTGAATGCTGGGTGTCAACTGAATGTGGCAAGACAGGGTCAGCAAGATAATGGACTTAGCCTTTTGGAACATGATTAATCCAACTGCATGTTTGCCTCTGAGAACACGCTGAAACATGTTCAATCGTACTGGTAATATGATACTCACCATTGGTTATCATCTAACTTAACCTGTTTAGACACGATAACAATTCAACCGTCTGTCTAACACCAGAAATTCTTTATACCCCCTTTCACTAAATTATTTACGTCCATTATTTTTTTAAATTATTATTTATTATTTTTCAATTAAATTTGAAGCATAAAAATAAAATACAAAATTTTAACTAAATCAGAATTTTAGACAATATAAAAATTAGTATTGTAAAAAACAATTGATGTGATGGAATTTTTAAAATACTTTTTTGGGTTTTAGGACATCAAAATCTATAAGAAAATGTATAAAAAACCAATGCGGCTTTTTACATGGAGGCCTGTGTAATTGCGTTATATTATTGAAAAAATAAAATAAAATACATATAATGTAACTGATTAAAGTTTATATTTTATTTCCTTATATCAGATATCTGATAGAAATGATCTGCAGCATCGGATAAAAGACGACTCCGACTCAGCGGGATGACGTGGATTGAAAGGTTGGGTTTGCTTTAACAATGACACCGGCCAAGGTTGCCTACTGACTAGAACTATGAAATTATATTTGCATAATAATCTCGTCACTCATGGTTATTCGTAAAAAAGCTTGGCGTATTCACGACAATTTCTAAAAAATGTTAAAAACTTTTTAACAAGTTTATTAAAATTTGACATACTTAGATGGCTTTCATTGAATCGTCAAAGACACAATATTCACAGTTTAGTCTATGTAGCTTAGCCTATGTTTTAAGGAATGTTTTATTTATTTTTTTTAATGGCTACTATCTTCTAGAGATAGAACTGTAACAGTCTTAAGTCCAAAATTGACTCAATGATTTTAGCCTAGTTTATAAATAAACTTAATTAAGTCCGGGGATCTATGAGCAGAGGCAAAGGTAGGGAGCAAGGGTTTTTATTTTATATTTTATTGATGTGAAACATCTAATGGCGCGTTTGGCGAGTAAGAGCGTGAAGTTGTGATGCGAAAACTGAGCAGCCCCGTGGCTGTGCTTCTCGTTAAATTCATTATTTAATTGAACATTAAATGTGCTCAAATTTAAGTTATTTAAAATTATAATATTAAACATTTATTTAATATTAATAAAATTATTATCCTTATAAAGTTACGCTTTAACTGCTTAAATGCCTCGTTAAATGTGCTTCTCAAATTACAGTAGATGATGGGAGACAGATACTCATGGTTGTTGTGAATATTTCACCTAACCAAAAAATCAAAGATATCATTTCTTTACTTCCATACAGTATAAGTGGTTCAAGAATTTTAAACGAAAATTTAGATGAATTACCCATGATTTTAGCTGGAGGCTTTAATGTAAATTTCGCAAAAGATGAGTCAGCACCATTGATTACGTTTCTTCAAGAAGATTTTCAGTTGTATCCTCAACAAGATATGGCACAACAATAGATGCAGTATTTACAAGACATCTCCATAACGTTAAAAGTAACACTTTCGTTGCTTATTTTAGTTATTATCATAATTATTCTAGATTATGTAGAATAAATAGACAATTATATAAAAATAATGCATACTATGAGTGTTTGGTACCTGACAAGCAGTCTCATGTGTAAATTATATTATAAATGTGTGAAAGAAGCTAGAATGCGGGTCATTAAGCTTCCAGTATATAATATTTACTTGTATCACCGGGAGTTGTTAACAGTCAAAACTCACTTAGGCTGTCCTCAGCTTTTCAGAACTCGGAAATTTTCATTTTTTGGATATTTACTCTTTTCAGGCCAATTATCAGCACGCATATCGCTTTAAGAAAAATATCTATAATTTTTTAATTTATATTTTTTTTATCATGAAATTTTCTTATTCTTGAGAAAAATTTCCGCTATTTACTTTTCTTTCAAAGAGAATTTGGAAAAGCTAACTAAATATTTAGAATACAAAATTAAAAAATAATTAATAGAATAGAATATAAAAGATAATACGCAAGGATATGTCGCATGACGGTAATGTGTAAATAAATAGTAATAACAGCTAATAACCTAAAAAAAAAAATACAGAACATTTTGTTTTTAGTGAATGTATCTCCTGCAATAAGATGTTATATTTTTCTAAAGTGCTTATAAAATTAAAAACCCAATGAGAATTTTCTCTCCACGGCATTCAGTTCCATTTTTTTATATATTTCAGAATTTGTTTATTTGATACCAAAATTTCATCGAGAAATAGATATTATCTCAACAAAAAATATTTAATTAACAAGGATATAAAAAGACAAAAAAAAATTAAGACTGGAGATGCTATGTTTACCAATCTACTCTAAGCCAAAGTGAAGTAGTGAAATTTATTACTGGGCCCACCCAGATGTAAAAATAAATATTACCATATTATTTTACCTTTGTTAAAGCTGGTAGTTTAAATATTAAATAGCCCTTGTTATATCATGAGTAAGTGGCTCTTACAAAAACCCGTGATGGAGAGGTTGATGGATATAAACACGGTATTTTTAATGAAATAACTTCCTATACAACTTTTTTGTACACTATACAACCAATAAAACAGTAAAACGTGAAATGGGGAGAAATTTAATCCAATTAAATTTCATGTTAAAAAAAATGATTATAATTTTTCTGACATTTCATGTGAGCAGAGCTAACTGGATAGACAGCCAGCTGGAATCCATGATGAACTTTACTAATAAATCATTGATAAGCATGGATTTAATCATGAGTCTCTATCAAATAAACAGGAAAATCACGGAAGAAAGTCGAAATCCATCATTTCATGAAATTCTGAGAAATAAAAAATTATATAAATTAGACTTCGTTCAGAGATGATTTTTTAAATATTGTTCTATTTTTCCTTATGGAACTGTTTTTCTTACGCGATACTTCTTTTTTTTATTTAATTTTAATATTAAAAAGCGATGGAAAAAGATAGTTTTTTTTTAAATGTGGCCAGTCGTGCATATCCATAAATAATTTCCCAGTTCACCTTATATCATTAGCATTTAAAACCTATATGGTCGTTATGTACTAGTAAAAATAATTATATAAAGAAACGTATACATTATTTTTTAACTGAAAAAAAAATTACATGTTGTAAAATTATAATTTATATTAATGTAAAAGAAGTTACTTATGTGAATATATATTTCTGATTGCCTGTCCGTCACTCGCTACATCATTCATTGCTCTATTTTAGAAATTTTCTACAATTCTTTTTTAGAATGTGATACGATATTCGTAATAGAGGGTTTTCCCGAATCGAACCTCCATAACTTAAAACTGGGATCATAACAAATTATTTACCAATAAGTAATCATTGAAGTAGAATATTATTTATAAAACATTTATAGCACTGATTTCAGTCGTCCCACAGCTCTTTCAAAGTAAAAAATATATATTATTCAAAAATCTCTAATACTCAGAGAAAAAAACTTATTTTTTCTAATTAAATAACCCTAAAGAGGAAAGCTACTTAGCAACTGACCACGAGCCTATCCTGTGTTTCACAAAACCCTCTTTAAAAATCAAATTTAATCATAAGAATACACACATTTTTGAGTAAATAATATCTTTTTAATATATTTTTTTGAAAATTTAAGGAAATATAGATGAAAGCTAAATAGTGACTTTAAAAATTAATTTTTCGCTTCACATTCAAAAACATATATCTTATATATTTTTATAAATTTATAAATATATTGTTAACACGATTGAAAATACATAAAGATGTACGTGGAGATGAGGATATTTCAAGTAGCATTGAAGTGAACTCTTTAAACATATTTTCAAAAATAAGTTTATTATAATTATATGGTATTTAAGGGAAGCTTTGCGTTTTTTATCTATCCATTTAAATGTTATTAAAAATTCTAAGTAATGATGTTGACATTTGTTTTCTATTTTTGTCAAATAATATCTAACCTGGGTATATCTTGTTATATATTATTAATTTATAACTAATATGTTTGTATATATAAATTCACTTCATCATAAAATAAAAATAACTAAGTCATAATTAATAAAGGTATTATAAATATAAATTTAATTTCAAATATTTTTGTTTTGAAGAGAAAAAATTTGCCCTGGCCGGGATTCGAACCCGGGTCGTCTGCGTCTCCGTTGCAGTGCTCTACACCACTGAGCTACCAGGGGTCGTATCAAAGCAAAAAATCCGTGGAGCAGACGACCAGGGTTCGAATCCCGGCCAGGGCAAATCTTTTCTCTTTAAAACAAAAATATTTAAAAATAATCACTATCACAATAATATTTACTAAAAACAGATTATAGATAAATAAAATGGTTTTATCCCTACACTTGCGTTTACTACAAATGCAACACGTTCTTGGAAAAACAATTATTAGTAAATTTCAGTCAAGGTCAAATCAATGTTAAGCAAAATAGTTTTCGATTTGAAACAGGCGTGAATGAAACGGTACATTTTATTTTTACAAAATCGCGTATTTTTTTTGGACAAGTTAGACTTTTAAAGGTCCTTTCGAAACGTCGACGATGCAAAATTAAAGGGTATTGCATAATACTGCGAAGCCAATCTAAAACAGCACATTATTTTGTAAACGAAACTAAATTAAAATAAAAAACGATAACCAATAATTATTTAAATTAATAAAATTAAAAAGTCTCTGATTTCTTCAGACCATGAATGCAATTGTTGAATGCGATCAATGTAAACAACATTGTTGCTCCAATTGATAAAAAACTGATTAAACAATTGTAGCATTTTAAATTCATTAATAACGCCTTAATTTTAAAATATTGGACAGAACAATAATCAATCTATCTTGAATTAACAATAAATGATATAATATATCGCCGATTACTATATGAAGAACCGATATGCTGTACATTGTATCTATATATCCATATATCAGTATTACCAATTTAATTTGGCATACATCTACCAGTTTATTCAATAATAAGTGATTATTTATTTATAATGTGATATTATATATAAATACTGCTATGCATTTTATTTAAATATTGTTAAATACACATCATGTTTTACTTCCGTAAGAATGATATATCAGTATAACACTATTTTATATGCGAACATATAAGTAATACATTTAAAAATTATAATTATACTAAAACATTAATTATTAAAAAAAAATGTATATATATATGTACACGCATATATAAATAGTAATGTTTTTATAAAATTTATATTGTATAAAATTAAAATTAAATAGTTATGTTATTTTATCTATTTGTAAACACTATATGATCGCATAAATAAAGATGAAATAAATTATAAACACTAAACCGGAACCTTATGACATGAGCTTCATAGCTTATCAACAATGAAATATGGATTAAATATAGATTAATTAATAGAAATATGTAGCTGTTGGTATAATAGATATTTATTTATAATAATATTAACTAATATTTAATTAATAATAACCTGAGCTGGAATCATTGTGCTGCATATCTCTGTAGAGAAGCCTGGTAGTGTTGCTGCTCGCATGACACAGTGGGCACTGGGAGCTCCTAACCATTGACGGCACGATCACAGCGCAACCCCCAACGCGCATCCATTCATACCGTACTCTTTTTGTCTCAATGGGTTACATAATTATGTATATGTGTATGTTTATATAAAAAAAAACAACATACATATGCACATTTTTCAAAGAAATACTCAAGGTGGCGGTCAAGAATAACAAGACAAGTGAGGAACATAGACGTCTCAATCACCACTTCATTAAAATCATGTTAAATGGTAAAGCATTAATCATATCTTTCCTTATAAACTATGTCATAACTCAAAGAAACTATTTATTCAATAGAGGCATTTAAAAGTTCCATATGAGTTAAAAAATAAAAATTTTAGTATTTGTAAAGCAAAGCATACCTATTGTAATGATGATATGGAAATTCTTTTATTAGCCATCAGAAAATTGTTATTTTAAACCTATGTTATTCTTCCCATAAAACTTCAAGTTCAAACATGATAACTCGAAATTTGACATTATTAAAAAAAACATGTTTGAAACGGAATATCGGATATGTCGTTCCTGAATTTAAAAGCTTCAACCAATACAATAGTTACTGAAGGCTAAACTAAAAAATTCCAAATTCTGAGTTATGTCGTTCTTTTGAAGTAGGGATATATACTTTGTATGCATCCTTTCAAAATAATAGTATCAGTTCCGCAGGTTGTCGCTTCAAGTTAAGTCACAACGAGTTTTAACTTTTTATTTGTTTCCTTTTTTATTATTCTCGAAAATTAAAATAATCTTATTACTAAATGTGTATAGTATCTATTACTGACTGTATATAGATTAAAGGATCGGCATAAACATACCGTTCAGAGTACATAACCATCCATAATGTTTCTTATAACGTTCGTTTCCCGATGAAATGATTACCGAAATATACACATTTCACACAATCACACTATTTTTTTTTTCATACTAAACCTCCCGATTATGGTTATTGTCTAGAAAATACTATTTTCTTCCAAATTTTAAAATGAAAAATATTTAGAGGGATAAAAATTCCTATTTGATAAACAATACTTTGAAGCGTGCAGATTGATTCATAATAATATAATAATGAATAATGAAATAATGAAAGTTATTACTTTTATTTATATTCTCTAAGATTATTTATTTAACTCGAATACCAGCTATAAACACGAATCAAACACAACTATTCGTTTCAACCAAGTAAAAAAGTAAATAATGAAACATCAACACGCCATAATAGTCGGAAAAAGTATTGTGTAAATATTTTATAAATGGCAAATAGTTCTTTGGTTCATTAAAAAAAAAAAAAAAAATATCATTGATATATTTTTTTCTTCATATTTTTTATTGGCAGTTATTTGTGAGATAATGAAATAATAAGCGCATTTCATAAATAACTTTACGTGGAAGGAGTTTGAAGATGCTAAATGCTACTAATATTTATCATATAATATTATTTATTACAGTATAAATTAAATTTGTTATGAATAAAAACCGAAGGAAAAAGAAATTGAATGGATTTAGATATCGTCTTCACGAATACAGCGATAAAACATCAAGAAAAAAACTTAATTTAATAATTTTAGAAAAATATTTTATAAAAAATAAAAATCTCAAAATATTGTCTAATCAAAAACGTTTTTTATCTACTACAGGTAACTTAAACAGGTGTTAAATATTACATTTTTCCTGCAACTATTTAAAAACTAAGAAATTGAAGGTGAAACTTAAGATTTGTTAAAACTACACTAGCGCTAGTGGGTAATGCTAATGCTAGATCTCCAAATTTCTGATATTTGAACGTTCTAATACATTTAAGGTTTTATTAAATATTTCTATAAAATCGCTTCAAAATAATTATAATCTAACTTGAATTAAATATAAAATAGATGTAAAGTTATTTATTTTAACATTTTAGGAATATAAAATGAATAATATTATAATACCGCCATTTAACATTTAAAATAACAGAGTGCTGATTGTCAAATTCGATCTAGGTGGCTGTTACTTTCCCTCACTAGTTGGGGAAAGTGGGACTTTTCACACCACTTTTAGTTAAGTAATGGATAGCATTACTCAATGGTTGCAAGAAAAGGATATATCTTATTAATATCTCATAACCTATTAATAAACTCATTACTATAAATTTTATGATACATGTATCAGGATTTAAGATTTGAAGACCATACTTCAACAGTAATTCCTTATTGAAAGGATGCATGTTTTGAAAAAAAACAGAAAAAAAAAAACAAGTTTTAAAATTTATGTATGTATGTATCATTTTTTTAATTATGTAGGGTGGGTTTATTGTTCCAAATAAATAAATAAAAATGAAATGGTTTATTATCATCATGATCGTCTATGAAGTACAGTTTGAAGAAGGTCGCTGATGCAATGTTTCTTAACATTTTTCATTCTATTCATTCAGTGCTTCAATAATTCGTCATGATATATACATAAATATTAGTTAATTTATTCACAAGTACACTTATTGATGTTTTAAAATTAACGTAAATGGTATAAATAATATATAAAAACTGAATGAAGAAATACTCCAAAGTTAAAAATGTAACACACAAGAGTTTATTGAATATGCGACAACCAGGTCGATTGTATTAGATTCTTAAAGGATAAAATGTTAAAAATAGATGTTCAGAAATTGGCCAGCTGTAAAGTTTGTTATCTGGAATTAATCAACTTACTTTGACGTCAATAGAAAATTCCGGGTTAGCTTTCAGAATAAACGTGAACTCTGGTTATATGTAAAAGTTATGTTTGAGATTTGGTATCCCCTAGTAAGTGAAAAGCCTAATATGTTTCCATAATTCTGATTATCGACATTGAATTGCATTGTATAGATAATTTTTTTTTTTTAACTCAAGTAGCCGGTAGACAATATCAGAGGTTTATTAAGGCTCTACCGCCATTACACTGAGGTAAATAATCCCATAAGGGAAAGTTATACTAAGTCCTAAGTTAAAGGTTGGAACCCGAAAATTCGGGTTCAGAGCCGGAAAAACATGTGAAATAATGCGTTCAAGTGTCGTGTTAGACAAAACTGCCCGACTGGCGTGAAATATGAATTGTCCATTTTTTAAAAGTTTTTTTGATCCCGAACGCCTGATATGTAAGTTTAAGGTATTGAAAGGGTAAATCAAGTAAAGTAATGTCATATTTATTTAATACTATCTAAGTTAAAACTTGATTTCTGAAAAAAAATGCGCAA
The DNA here is from genome assembly GCA_964056705.1 of Troilus luridus. NCBI lineage: Eukaryota > Metazoa > Arthropoda > Insecta > Hemiptera > Pentatomidae > Troilus > Troilus luridus. Next base: position 22,217,582 of record OZ057415.1, on the reverse strand, counting down.
GACACTTTGAGCCTTTTGCATTTCCATGTTTCAGCTAATTAAATTGCTTTTGAAAAACCCATTTCGAAATTGTAATATAATCTTAATTTCTCAAACCAAAAACTGTAGTTTTTAACTGTTAAGATAATTTCTGTTAGTAGTCTGTGAATAGTTTATTATCAAGAATTAGATTAAAACGCCAAGTATTGCTTACAATTAAAATCCTTCAATGCAAATAAAATCCTGAAGTTATTGAGGTCTTTATATATTTATTTGCCTGTGCAATTATTCTATAGTTGAAGTGGGTTAGCTTAGTGGGTAGAGTGCTGAAAGTCCCGGGTTCATAACCAGCTCTGGCAGATTTATTATTTAATAAATCCTGGTATTTTATATCTGTCCGGATGGCTAAGCGGTCTTCAAACCCTCTTGGGGATAGCACAGCTGAATGGATACCGTCAATTGGGGAAATCCTTGTGGTTGAGCGGGATCAGGGATAACTCACCTCCCTCAACAAAATTTGTTTTTGAAACTGTTCATGTACTGAACCAAAAACTTTACGTAGGGTATAGTAGAACTGGTTTTTGTATAACCTATACCTGGGTTTTTTATTATTCTATAATTATATTAAGAAATAACAATATTAGCACAAGACCGTTTATTCTTAAATTAAATTTAAACACGGCATATGGATTTTGATCCATTTTTCAAAAGCAAACGATACCAATAAAAAAATTAATACGTTTAAAATAATTATACACTATTCATTTTCTCAAAAACTTCCTTGTAGATAGCTCATACGGGCCAGATGATAAGTTGTTCCCTGAATCTACAAGAGATTTCTTTCCTCCTCGAGTTCCTTCTAGGACAACCACTTCGACGTTCGGTCGCTTCCAAGAAGAGAAACTTACTTCATCGCGTTGAGGAGTGTCGACTTTCCTGGAGTGATCAAGGAAACTATTTCTGTCGGCCAACTTTCACAAACATAATTTTTCAGAAATAAAATAGATTGGCGTATAATTCTAATAAATATTAAATTTTGCGGATTTAAAAATAAAACCGAGCGCTTTTCGTTTCGAATAAATTGTATAAATCAAATAAAATCTTTTAAAATTTTACTTATTTCATTTCCAGTTTCAAGGCCTTTAAGACTGTTTATGGTTGTAAAAAATAAAGAAATGTTTTTCTCAACTCTCCAAATGATAGGTAATAGGGACTTATAACAATTATACGCTGTACGAATCGTAAACTCTTCAAAAAGACATGGATAATATAAATCATGAATCATATAAATTCGATAAATACATATGATAATAAATTTGTGAATTTATTAGTACTCAACTTTAATTACAAGAGACTTATACTGGCCGAACTACTAATTCATTAAATTAAAAAAATATATAAATATCACGATATAAATTTATATCTATATTTATTAAATTATATTGAAGTCATATAATCGAACACGCTTCAACAGTGAAATTTGACACCTAGCGATATCTGCTGGGTTTTAGATTTGGACCAGTTCCAAAACCTAGCCAAAACCAGGGAAATCGTGCGAAAGTAATGAAAATCCTAACGTAATGGCAAACTAAAAAGATAATAATTTGTAATAAATATATTTATAAGAAATAAACCGTCACTATAAGAACCTATTCATGTTCCGAAATAATTGTGATGATGTATGATAACGAAAACGCCGTACATAATTCACTCCCATTAAATTAGGATAAGCTAATAGAAAAAAAAATTCACAGTAGCATTCATTAACAATATATTCCAATGTAGGTTTTTATTCTTCAGTCCTCATGTTGAACGAATTTTCAAAGGACTAAGTTAAAACTACAATAAGTTTTATTATAATGATGCTACAGTAATGAAGATGAAATTAAATATGAAGGTACGATGGATATAATAAATCAACGAAATAATTTGTACTAATACTTTGTAAACATCTAATCCAAATACACACCATTACGTAGAGCCATCACCAAAGTTGTTAATTTTTTACTGTACATGGGGAAATCCCATTGCACAAAAAATTCAACGAAAAGCTAAAGATAACTAACGGGAAAGTCTGAAAAAAAGTTAACGGATACTTATTATTACGTCTACTCTAAAAATATAAAATAATTCGGATGATAATATCTTCAATCCAAAATTGTTTGGAAGCTTTCCATTTGAAGATGTATGATGAAAACAATTTCCCGTTCTTCAGAACATTCCAAAGGTATTGGCAATCAGTTTTTTTTTTTCCTTCAACGTACTGCCAATTCTTCAAACTTCATCATTATGCATTACGGACAATCCGATTGCATAATACAATATAAACTTTTGGAATAATATAAAACAATGATTTTGTATTTTACTTTATATTTGCATATTACCATTTATTAAATCATTAAATGCAATGATATCCTATTTGGCGTCAGCAATCAGCTGGTAAGTAAACAATTATTATCTCAAAATGACCATGAGTTTATAATTTTAAAATAATTCAATACTTTATTAAAAATAGACATCGATTATTTAATTTGTATATTGTAGTATATAGTTTATACCTTATCAACAAGGAGATCTAAGTTATATTATCTGAATGTACCTGATCCAATATAAATTATATCGAGATACATATTATATAGACATATATATAAATTACGATAGGCTCCTAAAATAAAATTAAAAAAAGAGAGAGGGGCAAGAAATGGTCTTGCATAAACAAAGAGGTACAGTACGCGTTATCACAGTTTGTTTTCACTTTATCGCTTCATTTTAATTACAAAATCACTTCATAACGAAGTAATGTCACACTTATCCAAACTCCAATTACAGATAATCATGTCGGGAGGTGCGGCCAATTAAAATAAAAAGTACAGCAATAATTGGAATTTATTTTTTCGTAGTTGTGTCAACATTTCAAGCTTCATCAGGGCTGAATAACAAAAAAGTATAACAACCATAAAAATATTTAGTAGTATAAAAGAGAGTTGTAAGTAAAAGATTTGTGTCGCACGGAGTCCGATGGTTGACGAGTCAAGCACGAGCCTAGGTTATAGAAGTAGAAGTAAAATAAAAATTATAAATATATAAGTAATTATAGATTTATTTATTATATAAACCAGGGTTACACCAGGGATCGACTATTTACTTGAATATAAAATTAAAAAGGTTGTATGATTAATATTTCTTTGAAATATAGCATTATGTTATAAAGGGATAGAAGATATCAATGTAAAACAAAAAGAATTTTCTAAATCGAACTACTTTTCTAAAATCAGAGCTTTTATAAAAGAAGCTTATTTGCTACAAACACTGAATAATTTCTTCATTTACTATTCCTTTATCTGGATACTCAGTTTTAGAAAATTTCCATATAAACATTTGACAGCTAAACTTTTAATCTTCATGTGTTAAGAGGTAAGAAATTCAAATAAGTTAAATATTTCCATAACCAAGATCAAGTAACTAATCCACATGAGTGTTATATGTCACCTGAATTTTCTTGAACCAATAAAAAATTAACATGTTTAGAACATACATACAAAAATACACTAAGTAAACTACAATTTTACAGGTTAAGCCAGCACAAAAGAAATGCTAAACCTGTTGGTCACAAAAGATCTTATCCTCTCCTTCATAGCTTATTAAATACTAATAAAAATATTAGTAAAATCATTACATCTTACGTATGTAATAATAAATCAATTCAAAAAATAAAATTCGGAAGGTATTTCACCACGGTAAAAACACATCTGCAATTCAATGTTGTCGATCAGAATAAATGTTAGTGAGTGAAGTCGCGAATTTCCATTAACAAACTTGAGCTTCCATATTTTACTGAGTTTAACATATTATTTTTTTTTTTTATTACTCACAGACCATAAAAACATTAAATATAGATATTATTAACTTATACATACAATTTTCCCACCCTCCGGCAAAAAAAGCCAATTTGGAGCGAAAACTATATTATTATTATTTATTATTTATAAATAATAATTATTATAAATTATTACACAAATTTAATCGTTTAATTCTAGAATGTGCACATCGTGGAGGTGAATTAATATATTTTTAGCAATTTAGTGATATTTCTTATAAGGCCTATATTTATGGCACAAGCTCTATTCCATCCTTCATGGGGATTTTATATTTTTTTAAATAAAAACAAGTTTGAAATTCAATTTTTCAGCTACTTCTTTTATCACCTTGCCTAATAAATAGATTTATGACAATAGCTTGGGGAGTATTCCGAATTACCTCTCATAACTTCAACTCATTTTATTGGTTGAAAAAATATTAAAACAATAAAACAAGCAGAGACAATTATTTTTTATTCTACCTAAACATAAAATTCCTCGCCCACTAAATTTCACCATTACGAAAAATATTAGCATGGTCGTACCCCCCTCACATCCTCAGACCCAACCCTGATTGAAAAACAAAATCAAAACCTAACAAGTATTTAACAAAGAGAGCTACGAATAAATTAACACTTTTTACGAACTACAAACAATGATGCCATTTCAGTTTGAGTAATCCATAAATGAAAGATTTGAAGGCACCAGAAATTGACTTCTATTTACACTCCGAGAAGCGGAATCGTACCACTATCAAAAACGAGTAACGAAACAAGCAAATCAACTTTTTCATTTTTTAAAGCTAACCATTTTTTTTTTATAATGTTATAAACAAATATTTAACAGTTAATTTTATTTTTTACTAAACAAAACTATTGAGCATTTATGTTAAATATTTTTTGTTTTTTTTCGACACATTTTACATCTCCTGAAAATCTTTAAAAACACCACTCACTACATTTCTCCCATATGTTTCTACACTGCTACTTAACATCAGATTTTAACTCACATGGACTAATAATTGGGTTGTTACTACAACTCATTAACCACCCCATTAACTCTCATTCTGTTTCACATTTATTCTTTTTAAGAATTTAAGTTAGGATTTTCGAAAAGTGTGTGTCACCAGGAAGGTGAATCTAAACCAATGAATTTACGTATTTAAAAGTTAGAAATGAAATTGAAGAAAAAAAATTAAGATCCTGATATTTTTATTTGAAAAGAAAAGATATGCCCAGGACCGGGACTCGAACCCGGGTCACCCACGTCTCTAGCGTGGTGCTCTCCCAACTGAGATAACCTGGCTCGCTTCTCGGTCAGACACATCCTTTCTTTTCACTGATCCCATATCCCCGTGTTCTCGCGATCCCCTTGGGATCAGTGAAAAGAAAGGATGTGTCTGACCGAGAAGCGAGCCAGGTTAGCTCAGTTGGGAGAGCACCACGCTACAGACGTGGTTGACCCGGGTTCGAGTCCCGGTCCTGGACATATCTTTTCTTTTCAAATAAAAATATCAGGATCTTAATTTTTCTTTCTTCAATTTCATTTCTAACTTTTAAATACGTAAATTCATTGGTTTAGATTCACCTTCCTGGTGACACACACTTTTCGAAAATCCTAACTTAAATTCTTAAAAAGAATAAATATGAAACAAAACGAGAGTTAATGGGGAACAATGTGTCAACTTGAGAAATTAAGTCTGGTTGTATTCGAGACTGTAGTAGAATTTACTTCTTTAGAGAGTTATATATTGTTAATTTTGGACGATACTGGTTCCTGTTAAGGTAAAGCATTCTGGGCAATTTAAAAGGTACGTAAAGTAATTCTATTAAGGGAAACAAATATTTAGGAGGCATTTTAATTGAAGATTTGGTGTGCATATGAAGTTAAAATCAAGAACGCAATCCACATGATTTCTTATGCAGTAAATTAAATTAAAGTAAAATAAAGTAAAGAATAAAATAATAAGTAAAAAAAATAAAATAAAAACTGTAGCACTACATGCCAGGAAGGATCTCAAGTTCAGTACATGGTAAAGACTGTAATATTTCTAGGCCAATGGGTGTGTGCTTAATTAAGGGACAATGTAGCTAAATTAAGGTAAACAAAAATCTGATGGATGAGTGGAATACCAGCAGTTGTCTGAATACGATAATAAATAATTTGAACCAGTGAATTTAAATTAAATTGATCATTTGAAATTACGGTGGTGCGAATCAATATCGAAATTCTATACCAGCAGCGGTTTAATCTTTGCTCTGCTTAAACAGATAAATAAATGCTGACTCAAGAACTCTCGGAGATAAATCCATCAGTCGCAATTCTTATCGATAAATACGGCATCTTCTTCAATAGCGGGGATGGAATATTGCTTTAAATTAGAATCTAGATAAGGAACATAAACATAACTTGAACTAGCCACTTATTCATTAACTTCAGTCACTATTCGCAGCCTACTCTATCTCTCCAAGTCGGTGTGTCTAACTTTATAAAAGCCGTGGGCAGCACATCATTTACAAGTTTTTTAAAAATAATTTAAAGGCAGGATTCACAAATATAGAAAGGGTATTAAAACACATTGTGTTATTTAATATTATAATCTATAATAATGCATCACGTTTGTGCCATTTTTCATTATCACATCATCTGATATAATTATATAATGACTGTGTGATTGAAGTACCTGAGATTACAGCAGCTTCAAAGAATAAGTGGTTACCACGAATTTTCTCCAAAATAGGTTTCTTGTTCTTTGGGAAGCGGAATTGTTTCGAAGTGAATACGAGGCTAAATAAGCATTGGTTTGAAAGGGAGTTATTGCTTATAATACAACTCCATTTCAAGAAAATGACACGATTCCTCTTCCTTCAACACAATTAATTCACTCTTTAAAAAATTCGACTTAACCACTTATCACCAGCGCTGCAGTTATAAACTGAATTACAATTGTCCCTTTTAAAATAAAAAATAGCAAGGGAAGAATTTTGGAATATTTTATAAAAGATGAATATCAGTTATCGGAATGAAAGTTAAATATTAAAGACTTTATTGCTTTCCTTGTCTCCAGATTACTTTCATGGACGATTTCCCATTTTCTTCTGATTTTTCATTGAACAGACAAGAGCTCCTGAATAATTTATAATCTCAATCTACGGTTCATTTAGAAGCAACTAAGCTCTATTTTTTTTTTTTAATTCACGCTCATCCTAATCCCTACAAACTATCAGAAATTTGGCTTGGAAGTCCATAAATAATAATTTTTAACTATGTTAAACTGTTTTCCAATTCGAAAGCTATATTCTTGAAAGAGGTAAGTGCCAGCCAAATAGAGTACTTTTTATGACCAATATTTTTACCCCAACCAATATTTATATTAAATTAGTTATGATATATCTTCAACAGAAAAAATCGAAATTCAAGAATAGCAAAGTCGTCGGTTTAGGCTATTTCAACACTTAATAGACGAACGCTTTAGCTCCTAATTAACTAGAAAAGACTCATTTACATTACTATTGTAATGTAATGAGTCTATTATTGTACTAATGTAATGTACAATAATTGTAAATTGTAAGATCTAATTTTACTTGCGGAGTAGAGATTTAGGGCACCACTTATTTGTCAAATTTCTACTCCAATCTTAGCAATCTCAAGTTTCAAACCTAACTTACCTTTCTTCGATTCTCGATAATCCTCCGAGACGTCTACAAAGAAGATGGGCTTAGGGAAGTGTTTTCTCATCTTGACTTTATCCATGTCATTATGTAACATTCATTATATTTACTCGTGGTATTGTCATAATACAGATGTAAATTTCAATAAATAAAAAGAATAGCATTTATGGCTAAAACTTGCACATCTCCGTGATTAATTAGATAGATTAGTTATTGAAGAATGAGGATAACTAATAAATATAATTCTAAATTTCAAAACATTGCTCGATTCAATGCAATCCAACCTGAGAAATCGTTTAAAACATTTTTTTATTTAATTACGATAAACTGGAAGTGAAGTTTTAAACTGGAGTTTTATGGTCATTATGCCAACTAATTCTCACAATGTATAATCAACTTTATCGGCATCTTAGGGTGAATGATAAGCAATTAAAGTTATCAATTAGTTATTTTTGTGCGAAGGCAACATCGGAGGGGAGAGCTGCGTTTACAATAATATTTTACGAAAGCTACACACAAGAAAAACAATATATAATTTTTAAATTATCTGACCTTTAGATGATAATAGTTTTCGAGTTAATGCTTAAAAACATCACGATTCTTTCGAAAAAGATGAATTAATGCAACATAGGATAAATTTAAATAAGGAGAAATCAATTACCTCATGCAAATTTCTTCAATAGTAAGGATAAAAGATGAATACTTTAGAGAAATTTATGATCCTAGCACGGCTCACAAGATTTAATTTTTTTTTTTTTATCTGTATCTTTCGTGTGCCAAAATTTAATGGATGTGAGCTAAAAATAATAATACCAGGAAGAGTACCTAAAAAAATTAAAATATTTAGTTTTTTATTCTGTCCTCAGGGACTAGTCTATGTGCCAGGCTAGAGGGGATTAACGAACCCCCGGACTCCCGAGTTCAGTACACGGCAACACATACTACACAACAGTAGGTACACTCGACAATTACTCTGACATAAGGTCACGTACATTACAGACCTCAGAGCCACCTTCCCTGGGAAGACCCAAGTTTGGAGGGTACAACCAAACAACCAGTTGTCCCGAGGATACGGGGCCTTTCTTGCTGGGCTAATCACCTGTAAGAAAGTACATTTGATTCAGAGAAACAGCGAATAGCCTCCAAATGGCAAACGCTCCCCTACGGTGAGAGGCAGAAAAGGATGTTGCAAAAGAAGAAGATGAAGTTTTTTAATCTACATCTTGCGTTCGGTTCTTCTGGAACCACGAAACAATTTATATGTTTAGTCCTTCCTTGTCTATTCTTCCTCCAGTATTCCTTCATTTCCACTGTTCTTATCTTATTTCTCCCTTCAGACCATTTTGAGCCTAATTTCTCTCTCTTCCTTCACTAGAATCCTTCCACTCCTAACACTTAAAAAAAAAAAAAAATATATATATATATATATATATATATATATATATATATATATATATATATATATGTATATATCTTTTTCAATTGCATCTTCTTCTTCCACATTGTTTCTTTTCATTTTTCTTTATTTCGTGAATAGTAATTTTTTTTCTTCTTCGTGGTCTCCCGCCTTTGCATGCTCTCAGAGCTCAAATGATAAAGTTTTCTGGTTTCATCCTTTTGAATATATCCTTTTCAAGAAATGAAAATATATATATAATTAAAAATATCACTACTTCTCCAAAGCTTGATGAACTTGTTGATTTTAAAAATTATAACAACCCACCCTAAGAGATTCGGAAAGCAAGTGTAACAGTATCTACCAATAAAGAGACACAAGTTGTAAGTACTGTTTTGTAACTCAAGGTTACAAAATGGCTGCTTAAACGACAGTTTAATTTTTTTATTATCTTCCCTTCATGATTTCGGTTCTCAAGTATGAAATTACCGCCCATTTAGCAGAAAACAGATTAATTTAATGACTAAAGATGTCGTGCGCTGTTTTCTAATTCATAGAGCCATCCGGCTTATCATTACCTCATTCAAACCACTTTGTTTTTTAATTAGAAAAATATCCACCTCTGCGGCAAAACAACCTATAATACTAAACCAACCCATACATTATTTGAGACAAGTAAAAGACAATCGGTCAGTATTTATGACGTCTTTTTCACTTAGTTCAAAATTGGTCTCTACAAGAAAGGTAACGTACATGACTAAACAAATAACACAATGTAAATAAAATTATGGTCATAATATTATAAATATAAATTAGCTAAATGAAATTAGGTAAGAGGCATATATCATTTTGTACTAAGATATATATTTAAAAATGCACTGAGATGTTGATAAAACCTTTTAAAGTCAGCAAGTCACTTTATAAAATTTATTCTGTTCCTAATAATTTTGAATTTTTGAGGTGTGACAGATGGAAAATTTCCTACGAAGTAGTAAAACTGAATTATAAGTGTATTTTTCAATAGATCTTTTTCTGACAATGAAGAAACTGCGTATTTAATCTATAACATCTAAACACCCAGTATTAAAACCTATCATTTCAATTTTTTAATTCTAGACGAATTTCACTATTTGGTCTTTCGTCATTCTTTCACATTTAACATTTCTTCAAAATAATTCAAACTAATTTTTGAGCTCTTTTCAAATATCTTATTTGGGAATTAAGAACCTTTAAGAGGCAGAGGTATTGTGTAATCCTTGTAGGTTGTTCATTTAAATTAAGTAATTGGTAATGAAAAAATGAATCGTCTCGATTGATATATCTAATATATGTCGTGTTATTACAAGACAGAAAGAAAGATATTAGAAACAAATGAAATAGTAAAGCACCCCGAAAATTTCAAGAAAAAAAATGTAACTAAGCTAATTATGGCTCCCTAATATACCAGTGGCCAAAAAGACCAAAAAAACTGAAAGATAAGACATACCAATCAGAAGTCAGAAATTATTTTATAGTAGTCGAAAGAATTCCATAATATTTATTTAAAATTAAGTAAGCTTGCAAATACGGAACATTTTATTACTGACAGACACAGACCGCACTACTTGAACGGTCTTATGATATGTGCCAATAGCCTAAGGAGAGGCTTTGTACTTGTTCTGAAGGGTACAACCTCACTATCTCCCAACAACTACTTTGGTATAACATGGTAATTTGTTTTCGTTGCAATTGCCTTAATTAGATAAACATAATTAGATCTTTAAACGCCTCTTAGAAGTTTTGAAAATAATTCCTTTACAATGACTGCCGATGCAGTCTATCTAGGAACCGCTACTATCAGTAATTTTAATCACCCAAGCATGAAATCAAATTATCTGTCTTAGCAAATGAATTATTAATATTAATAATTAAAAAAACATTTATTCAGATTCTATGGAACTGAAAAAAGAGATAAAAGACCCCCTCCTGTTTTTGGAGGGACTACTGGAGTGGATGGGAGTGGTGAGTATTGTGGAGGACCGGAAGCCATGGTACTACACCCCGATGGTAGTCTTGCAGCACATGGCACACATCAATGGCCTCCTGGCGACTTCCATTTACGTCTTGGGTGACAATCCCTTCTTCAGCAAGATGGAGTCGACACAATATTTCATCTCGATGCTTCACATGGTCGCCAAATACTACAACCTCCATTACAACAATGCACCTTACAGGCGCCTCATATCCAACGCCAAGCATCTTTGGCAGGAAGCAAAGAAGAGGCCGCGTATGAACAATGTTTTGGCTGAACTGAGGTATGATATTTTTGTGGGGTTCTACATTACAAAATTTACTTACTTTTAGAAAATGAATTGTTAAAGTATGAAAAACTCATTATTTATACTATTAATTATTAATTACTTTTACTCAATTAATTACTATTACATCTGATAAACCCTCAAGCACTTGATTCTGTCTTTAGTAATACATTTGAAAAGGACTTTCTCTACAATTCACTGAGTACTTGCATCTAATCACATGGGACTGAACATATCTCATTGTTAATTACAATATAAAAACATACTAACTTAATTGCGTACCCGTACCAGTAGGTGGCATTTTCAATTACTAACTTCACCCTTTGCGATATATACCTAATTACCCGAAAGAATGCTTAGAAATTCACCAGACATACAGAGATGAAGACAACAACCTACTTCACTCAAAACACAACTAATGTAGTCTACGTTTGACAGTATTTATTTTTTTATAAGTGGAATAATAAGTAATCGATATAGTATGCCATCGATAAACAGACTGGTCGAAAAAATTATTTAATCTAGCTTCTTGTTGTATATTGTATATTATTCTTATAACAGGAATAAAAAAGATTTACATGAAATGTCTAAGCAAATGCAACCCATTCCTTTATATATCTATATATACAAATGTTGACAAATATAATTCAGTCAACGAAGATCTTGCGCTACTTGAAATGAGATATTTTTTCTTCTTTAATCATTTCACCTAGAAATGAACGTTTCAAAAAAATATATCACTTATACTTCACAATGTTGGTTGAAACTTTTATTTCTTGGTGAAATGATAACCGAAATCTATTCATTTCCCATAATTATATTCTCTTTTCTATACTAAAGCTCACAACTTGTATTTTTGGAAAATATTAAAAGGGAAAGGAATGATAAAACTTAAAAGTTAAAACTTGTTGTGGCTCAACTCGAAGCGACAACTTGCGGAATAATAACCAATATTTGTCTTCATTAAAAAATAACACAACTATTTTATCATATTCTGTTACATACGAAAAAGCGAAAATGACATGAGTTAAAATCAACTGACATATCAAAATCACAAAATGTAAATTTCATCTTAAGATGGATGACCATTTCTTACTATTTATTCTTTTCACAGCCAAAACGCAACTAAGGAAATGAAGTTTTTCTTCTTCATCTTCGCGATGGGGAGTCCAGCCTCCTGTTTGGTCACCCTGATAGCTAACATGATGCTGGAGCCCGATGAGAGAGGAAAACCGTTTGTTGTGTGGGACCCGGTGCCGCCGTCCTGGTACTGGACTAGTTGCTTCATCGAGGGTTGCTGTATGATGGTCGTCCTCTCCATGCTGGGCACTACCCTCGTCGCCTGCTACGGCAACTGCCTCCAAGTGGCTGCTCAGATGAGGATTTTACAAGAGATGCTCCAGGATTCCTCGCTTGACCTACGAGCTTGTGTTCAACTTCATCAGAATATCCTGAGGTAGTTCAACTCCTACCTTAAAATGTGTTGGAATATACATAAATTCCAACACAAATGACTTAACACTTAAAAATGACATATGACTTAAAAATTCATAGTTTTTGTTTCAACTGATGGGCATATCACAAATAGCATAGATAACTAATTTATTTTGCTAACAGACGAGGAACGACCCTATGACATCTGGAATTCCTCTATAAATTGGGTATAGTCTGATAATTTACAAAACGATCTTTTTTGGAATCAGAAGAAGGGCATAGGAGGTGTGGTGGGAAAAACATAGTTCCCCCACCCGACTGAGGGTTGTCGCCATTAGATGGTCGAACAACACTAAATATCCGAAAAAGTCCAACGCAATACTGCAACAATAACTCTAAGAGAATGCAGATGTAAAACAATAAGAGCGAACTAGGTCAGGATTAGGAAAAAGGTGAGTGAAGTAATGGGGGAAAAGGCTTGGCTTCTCTGCGCAGCCGGCCGGCCTGGACTTGACTTTCGCGCAGGTTGCTTACAAATGGTTAGATTATAGCCTTAATTTTGGAGGAGGACTTGCGATTGAGAGTGATAAAGGTAAAATCAATTCCCGGCATAACCTTGGCCAACAAAAAGGATATTTGTTTAAATCTTTCGTGGGTCTGAAAAAATCCTTCCGTCAGTGATATTATCATCATCATTCATGGCGCTACAACTCCTGTAGAGTCAAGGCCTCGTCAGTTATAGGGATTTCCTATTCAGCCGAATATCATTCATTCCCACATTTTCTGTGTATTTCCCACAAAAACAATAGACCAACGAACAATAGTAAGCGAGCACTTGAATCTTTTTTTAACAATTCCCCGCCTCCCTGAAATTCCACTCCCTTCTTCATCCATCGCTTAAGTACCATTCCCACTTTCAAATATAACCTACTGAACCATTTATCCCACAAGCACTGTAAAACAGCATTCTCCCCAATTTTGGTCTGCAATTCAAAACTTTATTTGTTCATTATCAAAACATATTAATTATCTTTCTTTATTTCAGTGCCTCTCAGGCTCTATAGCTTATCTTTCACTGCATGAACTGTTATCTACAAGCGGCCTTAGGCCGGGCGCACATTGAGACGCAGTTCAACGCAGGGTAGTGTAGGTCAGGCAGGGCATATTAGAGCAGTTAAAAAGCTGCGCTACTCATAAAACCGGACATTGAAACGCAGTTTCTTGTCATCTTTGTATATAATCGGTCGTCGAACATACAAATGGACGAACTAAACGAACTTGAACCAAGTTCCGAGTCTGATTCAGACGAACAAATGGATGAACTTTTACTTTTGTATTCACTCACTCGGACGCCTGTTTCCAAGTTAATTAACCAATTAAATGTATTTTTAAAATTTGTTCTATGATTTTAGAAAAAAACCCATTCTAAATCCATTATTTAATATATATTTTTTTTGTTTTTGTTTAGGTACATACAAGATATAAACGATTATTTTTCAGGCCAAATGTTCTTAGAAATAGTGTTTTCTTCACTTCAGACCGCTATCAGAGGTTATGTATGCCTAAAGGTGATTACAATTTACATACTAAGTACATTATAAACCTGGTTCTAAAAAATTTGAAGTATTTTTGTAAACTTGGAAGGCATATGGATGGCTACTTCGATTTGTGAATAAAATTCTTGCTCCTCATAGAAAAACTTATTCATGTTTCTACGTAAAGAAAAGTCATTTTAAAAAATATACATATAAACAAATTTTCATTTAATAAAAAAGGATTAAATTTGTTTTAATATTTTATGCATTGGGTAAAATATTTCAAACTCTGTAAAAATACTAGATTCATACGAATAATCATTTATATTTTAAAAAGTGCTAATATAGTGTTTGAACTGATCAAATACAATTAAATGATATGTGGCTCAATGTATCATAAGTAAGTAAAAATAGAAAAATATTACAACCTTTTTAAATGAAGTTTTCTTTTCTTGAAGAAGTTTCTGGATAAATAGTCTTCAACTTTTCTGAATGGGTATAAAACACACTATCCAGCTCAATCACTACAGGTCAGATGTTTTTTTCATTAGATCTCAACTTTATAAATTGAAATGTATAGACTTAAGTCAAACACAATAACTGGGATGAAACCAAACATTTTAATGAAAAAGTCTAAGTGTTTCTATCTTTATTCCCTCTCATCACACACTGCCTTCTGAATTGTTCCTTTCACAATCTATCTGGAATAATTATTTTATTTATTTTAAACTTTATTTTCTTGCACTAACTAATTTTAATTTCGAATTTTTCATTTTGAAACGTAAATTTCAACATTTGGTGTTTTATAATCATTTTACGTTTTTATTAAAAAGTGAAACATACCATTTTAAACTTCAGCTTTTAAGATTTTTTTGGCTCATCTAAAGATTTCGAAAGATATTTGTGCTGTGGTTTGCTTAAAAATAAATAAATAAATATATATATATATATATATATATATATATATATATATATATATATATATATATATATATATATATATATATATATACACTCAAAATACAGATTTTGAAAATATTTATATTATATTATATTACTGCCCAATTATATAATTTTGATCCTGATAGTTTTAAATATTTGAATAGAAATTAAGAGATTTAATTATTAACAGCCAACATTCATTATGATTTTAGATTTCATTAATCAATAATAATAAGTAGATAAAAAAAGATGCATGGGCACGAAGAAAGACAAATACAAGACCCATACCCAAAGAAAGCCAAATGCATGCCTCTAAGTACTTTGTGCAATCTTTTAATGAGCTCATTAAATTTTGCATCAAGCCCTGCCAGTGAAACAAAACTTATTAGATAATAAGGCCCTATATTATAAATACCATCCACATAGACTCCAAAAAGATCTCAAGCTCTATTGGGATGAATCAATTTCAACAGACCATACACTTCATCATAAACCAGATATTCTCCTTATAGATTTAAGAGCAAAAAAAAACAAAACAGAACTTCTTGATGTTGCCATCCCAAATGAGATTAATATAAGCTCAACAATGGGAGAAAAACTGAGAAAATATCAGAACCTGGTTGTAGAATTGAAGGAATTATATCATTTGGAATGTGTTACTACCACTCCAATCGTAATATCCACCAATGGGCTAATTCCTAAATCAATAGTTGCAGGCAAAGATGGATTAAAATTACCAGTTGATGTGAAAAGAGAACCTCAACAGTCAGTTCTATTAGACACAGCTCATATCGTTAGAAAATTTTAAAATATTGATAAACAAATGAAGGTGGCTGAACATCTGGTCTCCTATCACAGATACTCAACTCGCAATAGCGAGAAAAATAGTAACAATAAGTAGATAAAGAAAAGAAAGAATGGACAAATGCAGGCCTCTAAGCACTTTGTGTTGTCTTAATGGGCCCATTTCCAAATAATAATATGTAAATAAACGATATGGAATAGATAGATGAATTTTTATCAGAAATATTTTCATTTCATTTATGTAAAGAAACATAAACATTCCCACACACACCCCCAATGACTCAAAAAAAAATATTCATAGTCTATTTGAATTTCTTAAAGTATAAAAGTTATGTTTGTATATACATAATGCAAACAAATAACTATTTTCATCAGTAACATTATTACTTTTCAATTAAATATGATTAGATTATTTTATGATTCAATGATTGACTATTGTTTTGTTTAATGTGTAGTTCTTGAATGCTGGTAACCCAAAGGTAATTTCATCCTTCTTTTTCCTTTCTCTATGCTTACTGGGTCCATTGATTGTTTGTTTGAGTGGCCATTTAATAACGGATAGTGTAAGTAAAATAATTTCTTTACTTATTTAACCCCAATTAATATTTGTTTGTCAGAAAGCTGATATTTCTTTTTTAGAATGAAAACTTATTTAGAAGTGCTTACAACAATGCTTGGTACTTAGCTTCACCAAGAGAAAAAAGTAGCCTTGTTCTACTTATGCGTCAAGCTTCTAAAATAAAAAGGTTGAATTACAAAAATCTTCTAGATTTCAACATGGAAAGATATTCAGCGGTAAGTAAAAAATATACAAGTATTAAATTCATAATAAAAAAAAACTGTAGGCTGATTTTTAACCATCTTGTTTTCAAAAATATATACAGTAAAAAAATATTTTGTTATAAGTGTTAAACAACTAAATGCAACCATAAAAAAAAAAATCTCAAATCATAACTGAAGTTGTTCTTAGCTTGTAAAAATATGGAGGGTAACAATCTAACATATTTAAAGTTTGAACTAGAGATCTTATGTTCAACAATTTCAAACTCAAGGCTAAGCTTTAAGTTTAGTTGACAAGCAATTTGTCAGTATTTTTTTTTATTGTTTCATCTTTGTTCAATATAATTTTTTTTTTAATTTGTAGGTTGTTCAGGGAACATACAGTTACATCACATTACTACAGGGTGCAGATATGTAATAACTCTTATTTTAATTGTGGTTTATTTTACTAATTAATGTTTTGGAAATTTTCATAATTAATTTCAACAAAATAATTATTACAAAGAAAAAAATATGTTACTCCTGTTAAATAGTGTCTTGAATTATATGAAATAAATGTATAATAACGGAAACAGAAAAATATATTACATTTTTAACAGAGATAATAAAAACTAACGTATAAAACAACAGTGCTGAACCGATTTGTAAATGACAGGTAAGCAAATGACAAGTGGTTTTGGTGAGGAGTTGTCGTTGGTTACAATTTACTATCCGTAATCCATTGTTAGTTATGTGGATACATAAGAGTATAGATGTGTCCACATCCCACCTACATACAGACCCAACACCTCAAAGAAGGGACTACCCACCGTCCAGCTTCCAGCCATGGGCCGTCACAAGCTTCCAGTCTTGGGCCGTCACAAGCTTCCAACCAGATTGTTACAGATAAAATCACTAGAATTCTTGAATTTTATCTGGTCTGAAGGTCTCAGTTAATTATATTTTATGAAAATAATATTATGCTAAGGATTGAAGAATATAAACCAATTTTCTCAATCTAAAATGTATCTGATGAAGGATAGAATTGGTCAGGGGGTGAAGTTATATTGGCACTATTAAAAATTAAGTTATTCTTATTGTTGTGTTATCATTGACTTCACCCCCTGACCAATTCTATCCTTCATTAGAATCATCCAGTCACTATTTTCCTCTCTAAAATGTATCTGATTTAATTTTAGAACTCCGAAAAACATTATATTTAAACTTTTGCACATAACTGATGATTGGATAAGCGTTTACTTATTTCCAAGTAGAATCAACCAAAGATTGTTGATTAAAATTGGTGACAAAAACATAGCATTATCTTCAATGAATGAGAAAGTACTTTGCAAACTGTACGCCAATGTGTAGGCATCATCACTGGAGTAGTCCAAATACATGCTGAACAGAAATATTAAACCAGTTATAACAATATGTAAACAATAAATGGCTTTTACCTCCCTCTAAAATTTGGATTCTTACTTGGATAGAATTGCTCTGTTTAAGTGCAACTTGCAGTGATACCTTGTTGATTGTTTTAAAGATGTATCTCTCTGGTAATAATTATAATTTAAACAAGAGAAACTATTAACCAAATTTCTATTAAACATAACACAAACACAATACAAGTTAGCATTTAAAAAATTAAAAACTTTTGTTTCCAATGATTTATTGAAAAAATATGGTTTCTGCTCATCTCATAATATTTATGACAGGATTAATAAGTCAATGTTGAAATACAGTACAACATTTATAAAACTTGAATATTACTATTGTATTTTTTCCCGATTTAACCTCCTTTTCATAGTATTTTAATTGATTGTTACACCAAATATCAAGACAAACTCTTTAATAAATGTTAACAAAACGAAAATATATACACCAGTTATCAGATGGACAAATAATAATAATTATAATATGATTGTTAAACAAAGATCACAAAGCATTAAATATGAACTGTAATCAATCATTATTACAAATTACAAATACATGAGCTTATACAAATATTTCAATTAAAAATATTTTGTTTCAAGAATAAATTAAAACCAGCTTATAGTACATCATTATGAGCAAATATAGATCAAAATATACATCTGTTCATACATTATTGTTTTAATTGAAGATTCATAACTTTATGAGAAAGCTTAAGGTTTTAAGAAATACAATTTTAAACTGTATCTTCCATAGAGAGCTAAACAAAATTATGATACTTAAACTGATAAAGAAAACACTCAACTGGTAAAATATATTTAAAATTTTTATAGCAAGGGATTTTGACAATAAGCCTTTAAATGCACAGCCAAGTTCCTATACCCAAATCACTAGTACAATAAACCTATCATATCTATTAATAATATATATATATATATTTTTTCATACAACTTTCTTTTTGTAATGATATATACAATATTCACAAATTTATGGTACAATGCATAACTAGATAATATGTACAAATTTTAATAATCAGTCTAATATAAGGCAAACAAAATGGCTTGTACAAAATCAATTGAAGACATTTAAAAAAATGCCTTTTCAATTTGAAGGCCATTTATTCAATAACTTTAATTATAATACAATGTATAATATAAAATTAAAGATACAAACATAAGTATGATATTACAACATAAGTCAGATTCACTTATGCAAATAAATAATAATAAAAAAATCATTTCAAGAGCAATCACAGGATTATCTATGCTGATTTTTGGACGTGGACTCCAGTTAGTTAAAAATATTGTTTCATATACATAAATGATTTTAATATATATTTTGTGATGAATAAAACTGGAAATGAAGAGATATGTTTCATCATCATCAAAAGAGATAATGGTGATTTAAAAAAGTAAAAGATGTAATATTTCAATATATTTTCTGACCCTAGCTTAAACCAATGGTAAATCTAAATAAGATTCACTAGTTTTTATGTAGATATAATTAATTTAATAAATTCGTTCAATGGTAAAAACATACAAAAAATAAAAACAAATAAAACTTATCAATAACACATGAAATAAAACCATGAAATAACTATACTAATAAATAATGATCACAAAATATTATTTACAAAGCTGAGGATGGAAGTAGATGCTATAAATCTGGACCGAGATCAATGACACCAGATTCGGCAATAGGAACATACCTCTCATCGATCTTGACAAGCAGAATGGTTCGATCAACGTGCGACCTCTTTGTGATTTCCCGATGGCAGGGAACCCACTTATGAACCACCTGAAACAACAATGTGTAAGAAATAAAAACTTAAAAATAATAATTAGTGAATTATACGATAATTACATTTTGCTTACACGATAATTACTTAAAATCGTGTAAGCAAATACATAAAATGAATCATAAAATTACTCTTCAAATTTATATAAATAACAAATCAGGGATTAAATTCTAATTTTTTTTTAAAACAGAGAGCCAGTAACACCTCAACACTTTATAGAATGATTTAGATTACCAGATAAATGTTTTTTAACATTGTATAATTAATAGTAATAACCTTAAATTAATAGAGTAAAAAAAATGTTAATAATAACAAAAATAGTTTATTACTCACCTGCCCTTCCATTCCAGGAAGAGGCACCCAATCACCCCAAGAAGAGCGCCCTCCTTGACCTCTCATTCGCTCATCAGGCCATACTACATCAATTCTACGACCTAAATTAATACAATCGTAGACCTGATTCGGATCAACAATCTGCAAGGAAAAAATTGATATTTAACAATTTTTTCATTTTTAACTTAGGAGTTCATACTTAAAACAAATCCATTTTAGTCAATGGATATTTGTTATCAGAGAGAAATTACAGTTTGTAAGACACTTTTAATTTAACTTTATTCTAGTCACACCTCTGACACGAAGTGATACAAGTTAATCAAGAGATTTATCTCTGTTCATTCCTTGAAATATTGTGACATTGCCAGTGAATGAAGACAATCCAAAAAAAAAAAATTTTTTTATTAGGAAGCTAAAGATAGTTTATCTAAGATGAATAAAATTATTTTGATAGTGATTTAAATGACACTTTCTTCTTATACGGGTCTCACTGATAAGAATACTTAACCTTACAATCCGACGCTTGTACTTCTGGCGATACATAAATTCTAATATCATATTTTCTCTTCCTAATATAACAGATGTCATTTTCTTACATCAGAAATTAATGAATTGCAGGGCACTAACTAATGATTAATCAAGCCTCAAACCGCACTTACTTCTATAGCTTCTCAAATGACATCTCCAGATCATTGTTTTAAAAGATTATAAAAGTAATTATAAATTTAAAGATCAAAAAAGAAAATATAAAATGAACAAATATAGAATTGAATAGAAAAATAATTTTATTCAGGGACCAGGTCCCTTAAGAATAACAGAAGTGTACTGAATTTAATAAAGATATATCTGATTTAACGGCTACATTATTAGAATAATACAATATTTACACAATAACATGAAAATAAATATGAGCTAAAAGGTATAGTTCTGATGGAGAATAAAAAAAAAAAAAAAAGCATACAAATTTACAACAAAAAGAAATAGGCTAATAGAAAAATAAATAAGTAAATAAGAACATCTAATAATATAAAAAATGATATCATTATAAGTGAGGAATATTTAAAGTAATTCATCAATCAATTATGTTGAATATAGCTATTAATTTTTATTGATTAGAGAGCATCTGTTTGGGAGTTTAGGAGATGTAGGAAAAGTTTGGATTTGAATGTTGATAAAGAAGACGCATGACGGATATCAGGTGGGAGTGAGTTCCAAAGAAAGATAGAACAGGCGAGAAAGGAACACTCAAAAGTTTTGGTTCTGTGGGAACGGATATAGAGGTCAGAAAGGCGAGATCTTGTGCCCTGGGATTGGATACAGGATTTATTATCATTCAAGCAAATAATACTGACCCTAACACGATGAAGTGGCGGTGGTTCAGTCCCTTGCGTAGTTTGGGGAGAAAGAAGCCCAGCAAATGATCCCAGTGATGGTTTACCCGAAGATGCCATGCTAGCTCTTGCGCCACCTCGTTCTAAGGATCCACTTATACCTATTAAAGTGAACATGACCTTAAATAGAGACTATAAAAGCTGCTAATTTAAATTGATTCTATGTATTTTTGTTATTCATTGCACAAACCATATAAACAAACTTTTCAAATCATATACCTCCAGATTGCCTGTTAGCGTATGTTGTCATAGCGTATACACCTTCATTTCCAAACCAGCTATCATCCTGGTGCATTGAGCCTCCACTTGAACAACCTTCTACGCATCTTTTTCGAACTCTGTGCATAAATATTAATCAGTTATACGATCAGAATAATGGTTAATCAATAAATAGTAAATAAATCTGCTATATAACCTGGTCCAAAGTTTAATGACTGCTTTTTTTATGGATGTTGTGGTTATAGGTCCAGGCAGAATACTGCGAAGTTGAGCATTAGTATCAGAATAAGATGTTGTGAGGGGTGATACAAAGATAGGATACCCAATAGGCTGATCACAGGATGAATTGATAATATTTCTTAGAGCCTAGATTGATAATAAAATCATAAATTAAAAATATCTGTAGATATTATATAATTACTTAAACTATGTTTCTCATTTATACTACTATATAAACCTAAAGAATTTGTATATATGGAAGTGATAATTTTACGAAATAATCCGATTTGAGAAATTTCTTTTGTATTTGATAAATCATTTATCAACTTAGGCATTATTCATTATAACATAACACTATGACTATTAGGAACAGAGCAGTAACAATAAGTTGCTATCAGCACTGTCGAACTAGTGTAGGTTTTGGTTTCATGGTTATTTCACACTAGCTCAAAATTCACAGTAAATCAAGCATTTGTAAATTGGGGCAGGCAATATTTTTTGAATAATAAAAACAACAAAATAATTGATTGTTGATGTTATGAAAATAATTTTTTAGACTGTTTTGATTGTTAGTGGTACAGAAGAAGTGGGAAGTTGTATCATTTCTCTCTCACTACCGATGCATTTAAAATTTGTCATTAGCATTAATTTTTCTTCCTATCAAGAAAGATGCTTGTGAGAAAACAAGAACTAGAATAATGGCAACATTAAGATAATGATTAACCTATATAGTGAACAACCTATATTGCAGTGCCCAGCAAACAAGAATTACCAACATAAAAACATATGATACAACAGAACTGTATAAGGTATGCAAGAGTTTAAGAAAGGGCACAATCTTTTATACTAAAACTTTTCTCTATCCTAAATTAAATAGTGAAATAATAAATAAAGATTCATTAGATATACCTGCTTGGCATTCTGGATAGAACCTCTCTCGGGATTAGTGTTACGCAAATAGACAAGCTCTTGTTGCTGGCCAGCCCAGAGGCCACGAACACATTCCCGGTTCAACTTAATAACTCTAAAGCTAAGCAAGCGTTTGTTCAACATGATTATTTTATACTCATCTGCACCATCATCAGTGACATGCCTGCAATCAGATTAATTAGTGTATAATTCTCATCCATATGTAATTAAATCAAAATTAAACTAATTCTAAATTTTTTAACATTATGAACATGAGGAAGAATATAAGATTGCGGCTGTGTAAAAAGTATATTGCAAGATGCTTAAACAATGTTAAAATCAAACAGTTATTTTGGCTGTAAGAGTCACTTCTAAAGCCAAGGCCTAGTAGAGTAAAAACCATTATACCTTCAAGATGAATGTAGAATGTTTAGAATGCACATACAGATAAAAAACCTTAATATAGGATAACTCAATTATTCATGACACAACAACTTTAATAATATGCTCTATTTAGAAAAGAAAAGGTAAAGAAGTCAAATTTAAAGTTTTTAACAGCAATATAGTTTTTGCATAATGTGAATATATAAATTTATTAATTTTAATGAGTGGCCTAAAGGTCAATTTTGAGTTACTATTGCAATAAAATCAATCTTTCAGCAGATCTAGATCAGAGCTCTGTTATTTTACTACAAGTCCAAAGATCACACACAACTTCATCTT
The DNA here is from genome assembly GCA_964056705.1 of Troilus luridus. Classification (NCBI taxonomy): domain Eukaryota; kingdom Metazoa; phylum Arthropoda; class Insecta; order Hemiptera; family Pentatomidae; genus Troilus; species Troilus luridus. The sequence continues at coordinate 22,193,885 of OZ057415.1, read as the reverse complement.
TCAAAAGAATTAACCTTAAAATTGAGAAATAGTTTCTCATTACTAACGAACTATAAAATATATTTTTTGAAATGTTATTTGTTCACTACCATTTTCAATTATGTTCAATATGATAATAAAATTTGTAAAAAGAAGGAAAATAGTTAACAATATAGGGCAAATAAATTTGGAATTAAAATGTTTTACCTTAATGCTAAAAGTGAAGGTGTGCCAGCTAACACAGCAGCTCGCCAAACCGGATCCCCTTCATGAGATATCACCAATTTCTGCCTATGTTCTGTAATGGCGGCATGGAGTGTAGCAGGATCGTCATATTCATCCGGGGACATAAAATGGTCCTAAAAATAAAAAACACTTTGATTAATAATAAAAATTTAAAAAAAAACCTTGTTGAACCACAATCCAACTAAAATAACTATTATTTACTTAAATTATAATATTTAAATATTTTTATTTTGAAGAGAAAAGATTTGTCCAGGTCGGGATTCAAACCTGGGTATTCAAACCTGGGTCCCTGTGTCTCTAACGCGGTGCTCTAACCAAATGAGCTAACACTAAAAATTATCAAAATCATAAGAATAATAAATATAAAATAAATAATAATATAAAATTGACGTAAGTCAATGAGATCCTAATTAAAGTAATGATTTGCCCCCGGCTGGTATTAACTCCGGTAGCTTAGTTGGTAGAGTTCTGTCACGGTAAGACAGAGGATCCGGGTTCACGTCCCGGCCAGGGGCATATCTTTTCTCTTCAAAATAAAAATATTTAAAATTAAAACTAACTAATAAATTATAAAAATTATGAATAGAAAATGACGTATGTCAACAAGTTCCTAAAATTAAAGTAATGTTCAAAGAACATTCGTACTCGTGTATACATCGCAAAACTTACGAGAACACGGGGACATGGGATCAGGTAAGAGAAAGGATTTGTCCCCAGCTGGTATCAACTCCGGTAGCTTAGTTAGTAGAGTCCTGTCACGGTAAGAAAGAGGAACCAGGTTCGAATCCTGGCCGGGGGCATATGTTTTCTCTTCAAAATAAAGTAATGTTCAATAAACATTCTACCCCTTGTATACATTGCAAAAATTGCGAGAACACGGGGATATAGGATTGGTGAAGAGAATGGATTTATCTGGCCGTGTTACGAGCCAGGTTAGCACAGTTAGTTCGAGCACCGTGCTAGACGCGGGTGACCCGGGTTCGAATCCCAGGCTGGACAAATCTTTTCTCTTCAAAATAAAAATGTTTAAAAATTATCACTATCATAAGAATAAATATAAAATTAAATTATAATAATTATTAATCCCTATTATATTATTCGACATTAATGAAGTACTTAGGTATGAATTATAGAATGAAATAAGAGTTGGGATGGCAGGACCGAAAAGTAGTGAAGTAGAAGTCTCCAATTAAGTTAATAGATAAATAATAATTTCATATCATGGGAATTACCTGATGAAGTTTTAATGACATTCTGACAGCAGGGGCAACGACACTTTTCAGAAGTTCCATATCAGAAAATATCCATTCATCTCTTGGAGAAGTAATTCTGAAGTCACCTTTGAAAAGTGCATGAAGACCATAGAGGAAAAATTCTACACTATAAAAATAAAAATGACAAATATTATTAATTCAAAAGACACAGTATACAATTTTATTATTTAAAAAATGGTGTAAATAATAATAATATTTTAAATTTCTTTTTCAGATTTCTTGATCTTTTAAATCTAAATCTTTCATGTAAATAAATCAGTAAACACTTTTAATTATACATTTGTTTTAACAAGACTGTGTAGCTTGAATGAACATAATTTAATCATATTAAAAGCAATAATTTCAACCTAAACATTTTTTAAAATGTACCTTGAGATTGTATTGTGTGAGGCTGCACCTAAAGTTCTTCTACCAAGAATGCTCAACGCGAAACATAATGAAACAAGTGTGGAATCCTTTCCTACATCTCGTAATTTCTAAACAGATAATAAAAGTCATTACGACTCCGAAATATAGGGAAACATATGATTGTAGTGAAAATATATATATATCGAATCTGTTATTTATACAATAGTAAAGTATCAACTAAATGTTTTCCAAAATAAACAATTCAGTCTTTTATGAATATCCTATTTTTAAAAAAAGTTTACTATTGATTGTAGTTTTAACACTATGCAAAATAATATCGAAGCTACAATTTGGTTCTAAAAATTAATTTTAAAAACTTATTTTAGCTAAATTTTAAATTTAGAACTAATATAAATGGATATATTTCTATATACCTTTTCTCTTTTATCATTACAAAACTGAATCCAATCAAGATACGCTGCAGTAAAGGAATCTCTATTAATTCCTCTAATACGGAGATCATAATCCTCATCTATGTTAGGAGTAAATACAGGATCAAGTTCAATGAAATTTTTATCTAGCGTGGGTCGAAGCGCCTCCAAAATCACAGAGCTTTCAAGCCACGTTTCCAGCCTTTCAGAACCAACAGCGTAGTATATTATACTCTGCAAATAATACAGGATTGAGATACACAATCGTAGAGAAAATAAAACTGAACAAGTTTTATTTAAGGACATTACAAAGTTGTTTATTCTTGTTTTGTCTTCTCATACTGATAAAACTAGAAGTGAATTCTTGCTCATTACTGGGGAAAGTTTGGTAAAACACAAATAGCAAATAAACAATCTTATCTTTTTGGTTTTAGATTAAGGTAATTAAGAAATATATTATTTGGAGCTAATAATAACTTCAATATAATATAGAGTTGTTCATAATCATCAGTAACACCATAGGTAATAAAACTTTATAACAGCTATAATGAATAACTGTCCCTTCTTTATTCAAAAGTCAAAATAGTTCTCCAATTTTTGAATATGGATTTATATATAACATTAAGAATGCTGAGTTATAATATCAATTATAAAAGTATACATTAATTTAGGATGGAAATAGTTGGGGGAGCAGTCAAAAATTTACACAATAAATAAGTGGAAACTTAATATTAAGTGGGTTCACTTGTTGCACCGAGTAGCCACTCCTATTGGCCCTGAAGATGACCTACAAAGTAGGTCGAAACGTCGGCACACATAAAATATAATAAGTTTCCACTTATTTATTGTGTACATTTTTGACTGCACCCCCAACTATTTCCATCCTTCATTAGTACTTACAGTCAACGAATTTCTTCCCTACATGTATACATTAATTAGTAAATGTTTCATGAACAAATTATTTAATATATAGAGCTAGTATGATCTTGATATTGTCATTTCAAATAATACAATTTAGCTTTATCAACTAGTTACGACTTATAAAACATAAAGTAGAAGGCGGAATGTCCCCTAGTATAAATACAACCTCAATGAGCAACAATATTAGAAACTGAAACATCACAAATTATATTACCTTTACATAATATGTGACTAAAACTTTTCTGAAGTCGAAAACTTGAAGCATAGATATGGCTGAATTGTCCGATATTGAATAGCCTTCTAAGATGTAACTAGCAGCAGTAACTTGCCACGCAAGCCACCGTAATGAAAAACTTGCATTCAAACTTAACAAATGGGGCAGATGCCCTGGTTCACAGCAACACCATCCTAAAAAATATAAATATTTAAAATAAAATCGTACAATTGATCAAAAAGGCTTGGTTATTAATTTAAGAAAACTTGCCTTGATTTTCTTCAACACCTTCTGAAATAGCCTCAACTTCACGTTGTTGGCAGTATGTGCCCCGAAATTCTAATCCTCGCATTTGAAAGGTAATGAGACCGTTGCCAATTTCAATTATGTGAACAAGGCAATTTAAATAATCGGAGGCAAGCACAAAACAGTCACCTTGTCTAACAATACCCCAACGACCTAGAATAGTTGTAAATATATATAAAATAGAAACTTAATAACATATGTTTAGGTAAATTATTTATAATTTACAAATCACATCAAGACTATTTATTTTATTGTAATTTTATACATTAAAACCTTTTAATTTTATTTAGTAAACTTGGGTATCATTAACATTAAATGCAGGAAAAAGAAGTATTTTGTTTAATTATGCAGCTGCTGTTATACAAACAAAACAAAAATAAAAATGAGATTTAAAACTTCTTGAGAATGACAAGAATTTATGAAATGAAGAATAAGAACAAAATATAGTTACCTAGTATAATATCTCCACAAAGTGAATGTTGAAGTGAATGAGTAAGATGTTCGTAAAAGATAGAATTAAGGTTATTATCATCAGCCCCTAAATTTCTATCCAAATGAGAACATAAGCGTGTATTGGAATGGTCAACCCTTCTCGTATTGTAATCTCTTTCCCAAAACTTGACTGGCCTAACATATGAGCTCAAGAATATTGCACTGCCTAGAAAAGAAATCAATATTAAGCAACTAATTGAAGTAAATATGTTTCTATAACCTTTAGTTATGTAATAAGTGAAATAAATAACAAATAAGTAATAAGTGGAATAACATTATAACAAATATTCATGTCATAAAAGAAGTAAATATATTGTTAAAAGGCTTTGAAAATCAAATAAAAAATCAACACCTTAGCATGCTATAATAATTAATATTAACAAATCTAAAACTTTACTCATTGTTTATTTTTTGCATAATTCTAAATTTTGTATTCATCAAAAATATATCATTTTAACTGCAAAACCTCATAAGTGCTTCTTAATAGACTTCAATTTTTTATGAGATAGACGAATCTTCAAACACCAGAAAGAAGCAAAATAACCATTCAGATTATTACAACTGATCAGAGAAAGGTAACAAAACTGATAATGCTGTTAACAAAAAAAAAAAAAAAAAAAGAAAGAAAAAAATTCACTCAATTTAATTCTAAACCTTTTGTTTTGTTCAAGAAATGCTTATGTTTATATAATAATTAATAAAAATTAGACTTATAAGGTTTTGCATGGAAGTATAACGCTGATAATCTTTTATAAAATGGCAGCTCCACACTTTTTTTATGGCAATAAAATACAATAATATAAAATATTTCACATCACATTACAATTTTATATCCAAGGATAATATCATAACTTAATTTCTATAAAGTCTTGTAATAAGGCTGTCCTAACCTAAAAAAGGATTGAGCGGAGCTGATACAAGAGCAGAGAGGCCTGCTTGGAGAAAGGTCATCGCTGAGTGTGGAACAGAAAAAGGCTGTGCAAAAGCATGAAAAGCAGATCCCCAAGTTATTTGCCAAGGAGCAATATAAGTAACAACAAACTGGACCTACAATATATAAAAACTATAAAATAACCCTAAATAATTATTAATTACATAAAAATAAAATAAAAATCAACTGTTTAGAATAGAAAAGGAAATTAGATTTAACTGTAAATGTAATAATAAATTTCAGTTATACCTTATCTTACATTAAATTTTAACAAGAACTTTAAAAGTGACAATAATAAAAAAAATGGCAGAGTATGCATACAAAATTTTGTTTTCTATATCAGTAAAAGAAATATAACTAACTCAAAAACAAGCATTACTTAATAATAATTACATAAAATGAAATATCTTACTTTGAGCAAAAATTCGTAAGTTTTATTGTATACAATAGCTGTGATGAAATAATCTATCAGAAAAGTATGACCAATAGTGGGATAATCCACTTGAAAAAATAAAACAGCAAAAGTAAGTATCAGGTATTGGTCATCAGGTTGAGAAAAAGATGAACGAAGCAGCTTAAGTGACGTAATAGATATAATTAGTGAAGCGATAGCAGGTCCAAACATCTCGGATAAAAGAGCAGAGTCTGAACTGAGGCGTGCAAGCATCAAAACTGGGTAAACAATATTGGACTCGACTGTGCATAGCCAGACAAATAGCTGTAAGAGAACAAAAAGTATTACAGTTAATTTCACTAGTAAGGGTAACAAAATAATAAATATACGTTTAAATTTTAAACCATCAGGAAAATTGCTCAAAAGAGATAAAATTATAAATAAATAAAAAGTTACCTTTTCGAACCACATGACTGTTGGCGGATTGTGAGGCTCAAAATGACTTTGGTGGGAATGCCTCAGAACAGGACGAGCTAAACAAAGCCAAGGAAGTTGTTTCCTTAATTGAGGTATGATATAATGCAGAATAAAACCCATTGCAATGGCTACACTGCCAATGACCTAAGAAGAAAAAAAATTATAATTACGTAATTATAAGACATTTCTCATATATAATAGAAAAATAGTTTTTAGAATCTTACTGGATTTAGTTCAGGTTGAAGAGCAGTAAAAACTGAACTACAATGAATACCAAATACTACTAGTGCAATGACAGTACAAACTAGCAGATCTGATTTCAGTCTTGTGTTAACTGTCTCCTGCAATTTTCGAGGGAGGGGGTCTTCTTCAGGGTCTTCTTTAGCTTCTTCTACTTTTTGCATTTCCTCATCTACTACCCAAATGTGTGCTTTAAGGATGTTTAAGATAGGCCCAGGTTCACTAGAACTTCTGCTCAGATGGTAACTTGTCGCAACCAATAAACCACAATATATCGAAAAAAGTATTCGCTGAGAGGTTTTTTCTTCGCTGAGGCCTCCATAAGCAAAGCCATAGAGAAAAAGTACAGCTACAGCACTTCTAAAAACACAATAAACTGCACTCCAGAGGCTACATGTAGCATTCCCACCAAAAACATGCATATCGATTTGCTCTAACAAATGCATTGCAAATGTATTAATCTGAGGATACAGTCCTAAACCGAAAAGCATTGGAAAACACAAGAGAAACATAAGTAAAAAATCCCTAAGCATAACAGAAACATTTGACATACGGAAACTTAGGCCATAAATAGTAACAGGAACTGATGATTTAGGCATATTTAAATGAAAAAGCAATATAAGAGAGGCGACAATTACAAAATAGACCGGCCTTGAAAATACAACTATTCTGTTATAGCCATGTGTAGGAGAGGCTGTATCGGGTTGAACTGATTTAAGGAGGGAATATTGGCTCCCAGCCATAACAAAGCACAGAATAAATGCTTGAAGATCTTTGTACAATTGCAAATATAGAATATAGGAACCGAGAATACTGACACTGCTAGCAAGAAGAATGCTAAACCATGTTTCAGCATAACTAAGATCTCTATCAAGTACTGCCAATAGGGTTAGGCGATCAAACCTCACCTTAATATAGGGGCACCAAGAATACCTGAAAAGAAAAAAAAATATCAAATTAGATAATAAAGCAAAATCACATTGACAAAACCATTAATAAAAAATATATTATCTTATTTCATAAGAAAGGTTAATTTTTGGAGAAAAAATTGTACTGGAAACGAACAAAAACCTAAAATTATTTTTCTTCACATTTGCCCTGCAGATTAATTGTCAAGAAAGTTATATTAATATTGAAAGCACATAAATGAATTTGTCATAAAAGATCAAGCACAACCATCTCAGTGATATACAATCACCAACAAATTATTTTGGTACATAAATCTGATTGGACAGAAAAAAAAATTTAACAAAAAAAAAAAATTGGAAAATTTCAATAAGAAAAGTTATTTATATATTATTGCTTAAGAATATAAAAATAAGTAAAGCTAAAATGCTGGAAATAAATGTATATACCAAAAATATACAATTAAATAACTTAAAATCAAACCAATTGTCATTTTATTTTTAATTGGGTAATTAATCAAGAATACAAGTTTCATATCATAAAAGACTATTATATACAGTAGTAAATATATTACTACTAAGATTCATACAGTTATTGATAAATGTACATACTTGCAAAAGCAAAAATATAGTTAAAGGCAGAATGAATGAATGGAAACTAAAATTCATAAGCTATCTATTGTTTTAAAATTTTATGTTTGTATGTTAATATTTCTATATATACCATTAATTAAGAATACAATTATTAGCGTTTTAAATATTACAATATTTATTTTGGCGCAGAGAACTTTCAAGTGATCTGCTGTTTCAGGAATTTAGATTTTCAAAAACATTCTATACTTTCAATAAGTTTTGTTGCTAGAACTGCTCAATATAATCAATACAGAAATGTTAAAACTTGTTATTATAATTAAATTAAATTAAAAATACATTTACTTAACCTGTAATATCTTCTAGGTGCCTTGGGAGACTCAACTGAATCCATGAAATGAATCACAGATCTAGACGGAGCTTGAGGTACTTCAAGATGGCTTTCATGAGATGTTTGTTGTTGAGGAGAGAACAAAGTGATTGGCTGGGAAGAAACTCGGGGAGCCAAAGACTGCAGGATAAATCCTCCACCGGGGGCTTGTGTCAACTGATGCAAAGTAGACAGGGCAGCCGATGAGGACCCAGGGACAACTGGTAATACAGGGCTTAACCTAGAATATACAATCAATAATTAGTAAATAAAAAGTAATTAATTAATTCAAAAGCTGATTAAAAAACTAGCCAAAGCAAATTATAAAAATGCACATAGATAGATAATTGTGTAAATTGAAAACTTTCAAACTTACTTAATTGTAAGAACATTACTTTATATTCTAAATTAAACACCCCAAACTTTAAAACCGCCTATAGTAACTTTTGTAACAAGCAATATTTTACAAAGATAAATAAACTCAAGTAAAAAGAAATAGAAAACTTCATTCTATAAAATAAACTTAATAGATTCACTGTTTTCTGTACAAATCTTTGAATACAAAGATATGTTTTACAACTTATGTATATTCTGAAACTGTTAATATTTGTTCTTATATTGGGGTACAAGTCCAAATTATTTGTAAAAGCTTAAATAAAATTAAACATCAACATAGAAAGAACCATAAAGACATATACAAACTATTATAACTCATAAATTTGTAAACATATGCTAATTGAATATCTTATGTGTTTTCTAAACAACAAAAGAATGTCAAGTACTGAATAGGCGTAATACATTTATTAAGCATTATGCATAAAATGTTTCTGTAATTAGAAGTGGTGTACTGATACCTGGTAATTATTGAATTGGGAGTCTATATGAAGATGAAGAAAGCTTTATTTTATAAAACAATTTATGCGGATTATAATATTTTTACAATAAGCTCTGGTTTTCACTACAGAAAAAACATTTTTTTTTATTGGTTTATGACGCACACATCTTTAAAATTTTGAAAAAATATAAACAAATCGTAAATCAATATATTCTCAAGTATAACAGATTTAACTTAATTTAAGAACTTAACATATTATAAAAAGTATTCTACAACTAGACTTCAAAACATATCTTCTACCACAAGTTTACTGATATTCAACAATATAAGTAATTATTGATAATAAATCATAAAACTGTTGTTATTTACTACTTTAACTTTAACCATATAATAATAAGTCATTTAATAATTATAATTAAAGCTGTAATTAAATTAATTACCTTGATGGAGGAGCAGAAGGCTGGGCAGGTAGTAGGCAGCTAAGTTCAGCCTTTTTGTTATTGTTGTTGTTAACGTCATCAGGTTTACTGCTTTCACCACTCACGCCTGCCATAAAAATTATATAATAATATTATAATATATGATATAACAAGTTTCAAAAATATACTTACATATACATATGCTGATCTGAATAACCAAAGAAAATGGACTGATTTTTGTCAAAATTTAACCATAATACAGCAAAACTAAATATATTTTAATAAGTTAAATGGCTAAAAGAATCATTTCTGAATAATTCAACTATTTTTTCTTTTTTAAAATCCACAAATCCACTCAATAAAGCCATATGTGGATTAGAAAAGAGTTTTTTTTTTGTTATAATTTAAATTTCCATAAAATATACAACTATTTTCTCATAAAAATTTGCTGAAAAGACACGTTACATATGCAATGCAAACAGCAACAATAAAACATATATACCAGGGCAGAAGCCTTTGAAAATGGTAAAAAGTGAAAAAAAATAATAGTAGTATGAAACCCATTGGAAAAGGAAAAGAATATAACAAAAATGAAAGGAAAAATAATTTACGGGCGATCTGAGGTCGGGAAGTGGAAGGGGGGGGGTTTAAGGGTTATCTCGATTTACGGCAAAACTACAAGTCCTATGGAAAAAAGTTAAATGGCAAAGTTGTAGGTAATAAAAAGATCTACAACTTTTGTCTTTACACTTTTTTCACATAACCTCAAAATTTATGTGAAAAATGTTTTCTTCCACATTGCAGCATTTTTCAGAACCATGACAATTTGAACATTTTAAACCATGTTTTTGGCAGCCAGATTTTGAACTGTCACGTCCAGTTTCACAGCTGCAGCAAATAGTTTTGAGCAATATTTCCGGAATTAATTCCTTTTCTGTAAATTTGGGCATAATGCCACGTTGATGTTGCTTCCAGCCCCAATCTGTTGCTGTCAGTTCGTTGTCCAGCCAAGTTTGAAGCTGATAATATGCCCTGTAACAATGTTGTTCTGCTGCACCTTCTGTGAGTGGGAGATTTGCCAATATGAAAGATGATTTAATTTTTGCCAATTGATATTTTTGAAATCTTAATTGATTCAGTGTTATATTATCATTTTTACATTTATAAATAGATTTCATTAATTGTAATCTATTTTTTTTTTCGAATCTTCTTTGTTTGCATCTTTTTTATAAAATATATTGGCCAAATTTAACAAATTTTTATCGTCTAATACTGAATTTATGATAATTTTCTTTCCTTTTCTGGGAAATCCAGATGTTTTATCGCAATCAGAAAAAAACAATGCAGAAATGCAACGATATTTTTGAAGGATTCATATTTAAAACTATTAGACATGAAAATAGATCTTTTACATTTCCAGAACCTGACTTGAGAAAATAAATGTCATGAATATTTGAATTTAATTGATTCAAAAGGACCAAAAGATCAATATCTTGACCCACAACAATGACCGTGCTATTAGTATTTCTGGAAATTTCTATTGAGGTCTTGTACATTGTACATAATGATTAAAAAAAAAATTTCGGATTCGAGTTTTTCTTGTTTCTTTGCATTTTCTAAGAACATTTTTCATAGTAATGTATATTTTTTTTGCACCATCAGAAAGTAGAGATTTCAACATACAAAAACCTCACCGACTTTTTTAAAAAAGCTGATATGTTGACAGGAGAATTTTTGATTGAAAATTAGGGTGCTTTTTCGATATTAAGTCAAAATAAAATGAAAAAATAAATATTTTAAATTTTTAAAAATACAGTGTGTTTGGGACATAAAAACTTGGTTATTTGAGTTTTTCACATAAATTTTGAGGTTATGTGAAAAAAATGTAAATACAAAAGTTGTAGATCTTTTTATTAACTACAACTTTGCCATTTAACTTTTTTCCATACGACTTGTAGTTTTGCCGGAAATCGAGATAAACCGTTTTTTACCCTTAAACCTCCCCCCCCCTCCCACTTCCCGACCTCATATCGCCCATAAATTATTTTTCCTTTCATTTTTGTTATATTCTCTTCTTTTACCAATGGGTTTCATCCTACTATTATTTTTTTTGGTTTCAAAAATTATCGACCCTGGTCTAATATCAGAACAATTCAGGCAATACATCTAGAAGGCGAGCAATTTATCTATCAGAACATCTATGACAAATACATTTCAACAAGAGACTGATTATTTACAGATTAAAATTTTATTATCTACGATAATGTATTCATGATTCTGAAACTGTGAACAAGCTTGCTGTAACTTTTTAATTTTTTTTTTGTTGGAAAAAAGATGATTATGAAATGAAGTCCTTTAGCAATAAAAATATTGTACAAATTGTAATGTTAAGGATGAAAGGATTTTGAATTCTAGAGAAGTAAAAAAGTCATCTTAAAAAATGCAAGGGATAGATATAGGACTTGAATAGGGTGATATTATAAACATACGATCAGCAATAGTCATTTTGAAAAGTGTGGAAAATATATGGAAGGAGGTGAAAATCCAACCTTCTTTAATGTGGAAAATGTCTGAAAGTCCCAATAAAAAAGCATACAAAGCTGTTCATAATTCTTTTCAGCTCATCTGTGGTATCTGCAGAAAGGCCACCATACACCACACAACTGTGGTCAAAGTGGGGGGAGATAATGGTACTAGGTCTATGTGTAGTTTTGGGTAAAATAGTAACAGTGATGGAATAGTTCAGAGGTAAAAAATCACCGAAAGGAGATTTGGACATAAAATAATTCCAAGGAAGGATGTAGTCAGTGTTAATGATTAAGTTTTGAAGGAGTTCAAAGTGATGGAATGGCCATTTACATCTAAGATGGGAAAGTTGGTATTTTATCTGAATGAGGTTTTGGTACCAATAAAAATGACTTACTTTTAGTATCACTTAACCATAATACATTTAGGTTTGCTCAAGTGCTGATTTAATTTATGTCTTTTTGAATCTTGTTCACACATTTTTTTAAATTAAGTTCATTCTCTCAGGCCTAAATTGCTCGTAGTTTCAGAATCATCAATATATCATTTTCTGCATGCTATTATATTAGATAGATCAAAATAAATATCTTAGAGACATTTAAAACAAGCACTTGTTAATATAATTCTTCATAAAATAAAAATGTACGTATATAAGCCTCACTCTTTCTCTCTATGAATATAGAGTCATATAAAGAAATGTAATAAAACCAAGCAATAAAAAAAAGTAAAGCATAACTCATTAACAAATAGTAACAATAATAATATTAACCAGGAGTATGCCTAGGCATTAGAGCTAAAGCTTGTCGAGGACGATGCTTAAGCCGCCCCCTTCTGATGCGATGTCGTTCACTTAAAGTACAGCCAACAACTAAAAAAACAATAACAGTATATAGTTAAAATTATTCAGAAATTAGTAAGAAAAACTGAAACTATTTCAAATGAATAGACCTGGCGTGCTAAGAGTTTTAGAAATAATGCACTGCTCCTGAGGTGGTGTTTTTAACTGTGGAGGGGGTGACTCACCATCTTCCTCTTCTTCGGGAGCTGTAACAACACATTTAATATGAAAATAATGATCACAAATAAATTGAATTTTATATCATACATAAAATAAGTGTTCCTGGTTAACAGTAATAATACTTAGAAAAAGTTAGATAAATTACAAGATACAATGAAAGGAGCAAGTTGACAGAGCATGACACCTACACCATAAAAGCCTACAATCTACAACATTAACAGGTTAGAAGACTAGCACATCCCAGAATCTTAAATATAAAACCAAGTATCTTGGAAGCAAAATTCTCCCTTTTTCATACGTCATGCACATGAGAAGAACATAGAAACATATAAAAAAAAAAAAAAATTAAATTGAACTTACGAGGCTGATCTAATAAACTAAGGGATGTGTCTGAGAGTGTGTCATCAGAAAATGTGAAACTCCAAAGCCCAAATTGCCGTGACTCATCTGTGTAAATGTTATTTATGTACATGTACACTTCAGCAATAGCAAAGAGTTTTTAAATCAATAAATTTCCCTAACCTTCTACTATATACATATTAGTAATTAAACTGATACACTACCTGTTAGCTCGAAAATTGTTTAATTTTCCTGTTAAATGAAAGCAACCTTTATAACTACATAAATACATTTTTACAAAAGTCAGTAAATTGAAGGAATAAAACTTTAATAGATTAGAACTCTAAGGTATGAATAAAATAATTCACACCATTATTTTTTTCATTTTCTCTCTATTTGCCATGGAAAGAACTCTGAAGATGTTTACAATCTCCCTAAGCAGTAGGTTAGTTTCCAGTGTCTGTACAAAAATCTGGAGAAGTTGACATACAAGTTTTCATTGTACTACTGTTGATATATAAGCAAAAAAAAACTAATGAAATTTGTGCGGGGCTGAAAATACTATAAATGTAACACGGGACTACAAGAAATAATAATTAATTAAATAAAAAACTTAGATCCAACCATTTTTTTCCTAAAAAAACAGATAAGTATAAAAATAAGGTGAAGTTTATTTATTATTATAGTCAAAGATAAGAATAAAACATTTTTTATAAGTGATTCTGTTTTTCTCTCTCGGTGACAACTCCTTGTACAATGTATTTTCCCTGATTATATAACAATACATTACTAATATATCTAGATAAACTTTGGGTTCATTAATATTCAATTATAATTAAAACCTGCAACCTTCTTTTAACTTATTTTCAATATAATTTAATTAATCATTTTTGTTGTATCAGCAAGTTTGACTAATGAGTTTTTTATTTTAATTAGTTTGCCTTTTAAATCATGTGTTATCTTAATATTCATTTCTAGGAAACTACTTGTTGGCACCACTCATTATTAATGGTTACTCTAGTTTTTCAATATTTATTTAGTTGTTGCATGATGTGGAATCATACAGGTGTGTTCCTCTTTTTATTAAATATTGTTTTCCATCCACTTTCTCCTTTGTCTTTTCTTTCTTTATCCCAACAATTTAATTTTTTAAATTGCATTTTACTGTATATTTTATTATTTCTTATAACAATCCATACCCTTTCAACTCAATTTAATTTTTAAAATTATTTCTCAACTGATTACAGTTTTTGATTTTTTGATAGTTACTATAATCAATTATTTCAATATTTTTCTTGTAGCCTTCATAGATTTCATAATTAATCTTGCTTTGATCTTAATCAATAATTACAACACCAATCATATTAATATTTTTTTATTCTTTGATAATACTGGTCATTTTTTTGTTAACATATTTAATGACTCCAATTGGCACAGTTAAAAACAATTGCACATGATAAAAAACAAGCTTAACTTAAACTGAATGTACTCCTGACCAACTTAATTCATAATTGTGCAAGTGCAAATTAAATTTTAAAAATATATATACACACATATAAATGTATATTATATATATACATAAGTTAAATAAATAAAATTGATTTGATCATACAGTAATTTAATTTATATGATAGTGTATTTACAAAGAATATATACACTTAAGCAAAATGTTGAGAATACTTAAAATATAATATTTTCCCCAGTATTTTGAGCTATTGCTTACAAACACTAATGAAAATTTACTTGACAGTTTGAGCTAAGAGACTTAAAAACAGGTTGTTCAGTTCACTCAAAGATTTTGTAACCCAGCCATTTTTTTATGGCCTGCTGTAAAATAAGATGCTAGCTTACTGTGTAAAAGCCTTTACTACTTCATTAACTGATTGACTGATCTTCACTGATCATTTTGTGAATGACAATGGGTGCCTTATCTAAGCTTCTTTGGGAAAAGCTTCAAAAAAATATATACTAAATGATATTTACAGAAAATTGCATTCAAAGTCAGATATCATGCCTAGCTGTGTTTACTACCTCAAAGGGCAAATAGCAGGAGAACTAATCCATCACCAATAAAATCACTTACAATGATGATGACGTTCATTTTCACTATCAGTGTTGTGAAAAAGCCAATCAAGACCACTAGGGCTCAATGTCTCTCCATCATATTCTTCATCAACACTACTGCGTGGTAGTCTAGCTCTTCTACCTACAAGAACATTAAAACATTTTTATTTCCTCTGAAAAAAAATAACAAATACATAAAATATGTATTGATATGTTATAATGTATCATAGAAAACAAAGAATGGAACAAAACTAAAAAAATTTTTAAGAAGAGTGTAAAATGGTCAAGGGGTCCAGTCAATAAATTACAAAAAATAAGATAGATTCATTTGTGGCTATGTTTCAACCTTAAATTCCTTTTTAAGTTTTAGGTCATCCATCTTCAGTGCTGAGAATTAAAAAGAGAAAAAAACAGAAAAAACTATTTGGTACTGTAATGTATATATATATTTTCTGTTTCTTTTTTTTTTTTTTATTCTCAGCCCTGAAGATGGCCTAATACTTAGGTTGAAACGTAGGCATAGGTAAATTAAGTCTATCTTATTTTGTGTAATTTATTGACTGCACCCCCTGATCATTTTACATTATTCTTTTAATTATCCAGTCAACCATTTCCGTTTAAATAAAATATTTTTTACTTTTTACCAGTTTTTTTGTTTCTTTTTTAAATCTTTTATTAAACCACTTTTGTAAGTTGATGTAAAAAGAACATATTACATCATCATAAACACAATTTAATTATTGATAGCCAATATACATACAAAATTATTAATAATAAATTAATATATTTATTAATTAATAAAAAATTTGATTTAATGAATATAACCCCCATCACTTGACATATATCCCAATTATTTCAACACCCTTATTCTTTAATATGGGTGACTTTTTTTTAATGACCATTTAGAATACTTTTATTTCTTCTATGTATGAATATTCCACTTACTACACAACTCCTTTATAAATATGATGCTGTTTACACTTATCTGTTCACACTCTTCCATCCATCTGTTTCCCCTCCAAAACTTGAATTGTGGTTCGAAATGAATTCCGATTTAGCATCTGAACCTCCCAGATGTTGGATCTTTCTAAACTTCCTTTATCCAAGCTGTTGTTTTCTTGTTCCACCAGCAGAGAAATATCCTATGGTTAATCTGGTTTTGTCCATTCTGTACAAGCATCCAGGGGATGATTTTTTTAATATTAATATTTTTTTTGGTGCGAGGGGCCTAACATCACCACCAATTATATTTAGCCATACAAGAGTGCAGAAATCGAAATTAATTCCATGGGCAACCATAACATGAATTTCAACACAATCAGACCAAATGGTAACATTTTGGTTTTATTTAGAGAATTTCAAATCTAATTATAAGAAATAGGAATTTGGAAGAATCCATACTACTGAGTTTTTGGCGTCCCCTTCTTTTTTTATGACGGTGATGAAACCTCCTATCTTCAGCAAATATATCACCTCCCTCTGCTCCTTCTAATATTCCAATCCCTCCGCATAAACTCATTGCTCCACTCTAAAAAAAATAATAAATAAAAAAATTAATGGTAAGAATTAAAACATTTTTAAAATTTAAAAATAAACAAAGAGCTTACCAAATTCCGGTGTAATGAAACTTGACTAAGAGATCTACTGCTACCAGCGTTCATCCAACTGGTACTTGCCACTGAATCTAGGAGAAGAAAATAAATAAATAAGAGGATACCATCAAATATATTAAAAATAACTATAAACTCTAACTGCCCTGAATGCAATAAAAACTATATATCATTACGAAAACACTAGGTAAATAATTAAAACCATAAAAATATAGTGTTCATTCCTCCAGGAAGAATCAGAAAGTGAGTGGTAATAAATTGATTATTTTTTTCTTTTTGAATTTTATTTATATAATGTTAACTCTTTCTGCATTTACAGGGCACAACATCAATAAACAGAAACATTTTATGATTCTTTTGTTAACTCTTACAGCCAATTTAGTCTTTTATAATCAAATTTAAATTAAACATAGCCAAATTAAAAATCATAACTTAAAGAACTAGATAATCAACAGCAGAAATACTAGTACAAAATAAAAAAAACACTTGCCTTTCCTAAGGTTACAACTGCAAAGGCCATCACTGCTTTCAGAACTATTTTTTCTATGAACATCAACTTTAAGATCTATAAACAAAATCTAGCTTAAAAATCTTATATTACAAAAAAATCATAAAACAAATTGATGGCAACTTACCGATAGTACTAGCTAAATGTTGAGCAGCAATATCATTGCTATCTGTCACTGACGAAGCGGGAGGGCTGCATTCTGGCGTAGCACTCGTCCCAGCAACGCTTAGCCTTTTAGTATTCAACACTTGCATTTCGATTCCTTCTTCTTCTCTAAAATAAATTATAACCAATCATGACACAAAAAAAAATATTGGAAATATAAGTTCATGATATTAATAGTTTTATCTAGCTACTTTATATTCACTCAGTCTCTCAAATTTAAGAATCCTACACAGCCAGTCTGTATCTGATAAAAAATATAAATTTACATATGATGTAAAGCTGAAGACTGAATTTAAAATCAGTAACTACATTTGAAAATACCCTGTAAAACCTACAGTAAAATGCATCCAAACTGTAGGAAAATGGATGACAAATGTCAGAATCAACAAAATGCGATGCTTCCTTGAAGGACGAATTTTCAAAGAACTAGCAAAGTTCAACTCAGTCGGTCGTTCTTAACTGTATATGGTGGTCAAATTCAACTAATCTATTTAGAAAACCTATTTTTTACCTCGTCTAACTTATGTATACGAACGATGTAACAAGGATAAGTTGCAATCATGGAAAATTTTGAAGATGATTTTTCAATGGATATACACATTTCGGCAGACTCTTATTTAATCTGTTAGCAGCCGGAGATGGATCCTATGGGGGATCTAGGACTATCTTTGGGCTCACCCAGCCTCTATATAGGGAGTACCAAAAATAGGGGGAAAAATCATGCAGTTGAGCGTGATCTAAGACAAATCCCCTTTACAGACAAAGACCCTTCAAGGGTTGTAGTGGTACAGATTTCATTATATATTTTTTAAGCTAATGACACGAAACATATTTAACTAGGTTGAAGGTTTAAAGTCTATCTCAAAACATGAAGTTTTACTGAACTGAAATTGCATACAATAAAGAATGAGCCTTTAGTGTCACAGCAATTTACTCACAAACACAGACACACCAATGGTAAAAATCCAAATTTATACAATACTACACATTTTTTTACAGCTTTATCGAAAATCCTTAATTTGTATTAATTAATTAATCACATTAATTAGAACCCTTTATATCAAAGTAAAACTCTTTACTATCAGCAAGCTTTTATCCTCATTGAAATAATTTAAAAGCAATCATATGCCAATTATTTCATCTCAAATAACTTTAAATAACATAGTAATAAATAACATAAATGAACAATAAGTATAAAAGGGACATAAAAACTATATCATTAGCGATTGGAACAAGAGATAGACCCACATGATATTTAGTATAGCAAATCAAATTATAATGAGGGTCCACAGTAATAATTCAATTACTGATCATGATGATTTACATTTGGTCATTTTAAATCAAATCAATTAAATTTTAATTATTAGTCATTAGTACTTTTCTCCTCCTATGTTTTGATTATGATTCGACATCCTCTGTTTAGAAGTTTTTAAGTAAAAAGTTTTCCTTAATGAGAGAAGGAAAAGCAGCTCCTTGACCTTGTAAAGAAATTTTGTAAAGAAAAAATAAAGTGCACATTTTCTAAGAAAGAAGCTAACTCGCAAACTATTCTCTTAATTTAACAATAAATTGGATAATATTGTGACAATTTAATCCAAAATTAATATCAAATTTCAAACTAATTTTTAATTATTTATAATTCAATTTAACAATTCTATCCTAATTTTGATCTATTCAACATAAATAATAAAAATATTGTAAATTGCAGCACTATTACACTTTTTAGGTGGTTAGTACAATCAAAGCACATCAAATCCATATAGGGGTAAAAACGGTCCAGGTGGAGGTCAGAGAAATAATTTCTTAAATTGGGTTAGTTATTTATTTAAATGAATATATAGTTCAACCATATTTAAGAAACTATTTCTCTGTCCTCCACCCGGACCATTTTCTTATATATATTTATTATTATATAAGGTCAAATAATATTATTCAAGACAAATCCATACAGATAATCTAATCAAAAATTGTTTCAAATTTCAAGACAATACTAAGATATAAAGAAAAATAATGTATTCCTCCGACAAGAAATTGGGGTACAGCGAACAATTTACCAGATAAAAATAACAAAAAAATGTGTTTGCTGTTAAAATTGCAGAAAAAGAAAATATAAATAAAAATGAAACTTAAGAAGTTCCCTCAGTTTTTATTGATCTAAGTATTCGTTTCAAACAATGACATTTTAATTTCATAGTCTAATGCTTCAAAATAGTAAATTATGACAATTATCATTGACATTATCTGAAATATGAATCATAAGCACTGTTTGACTTATTATAGTGATTCATACAAATACAATACACCAAGTAAACAAAACAAAAATCTAGCATATTTATAATTAAAAACTATTCTGTTTTTAATGTTTCTGTATTATTAAAACAGATTAAAAACTCATTAATGTATTAAAATTAATTATTTTTAATACCTTGGTGGATTAAGCGGAGTACTTGTATGGTGAGGTTGATGTTTTCGTAAGTCTTTATCATCCATTTGCTCTTCTACGACACATTCTGGTTTGTCAAACATACGGTGGAGTGAAAAATTAATAAGTTTGATGATTGTGAAAAGGATGGCAACACTTGTGCAATAACCACCCCAAAAAATAATAGAAGGCGGTAGATACTGAAAAAATATTTATATTAATGTAATAACTTTCCAGGTAGTAATCATTGAAGACAAAACAAAACACTAAATGTATGTATCATTGATAATCATAAGACATTTATAACTAAAATACACTACAAATTACTTAACAACAAAAAAGATTGTATCAAATGGCAGAGTATTGAACAATGTATTTTTGTAATAAAATACACGAAGGGACTTATTTGCTTGATTCAAACTTAAAATTCATCTATAGCTTTCAAAATACAAGTTCAAACAAAACGAATATTTTAAATGATAAGAAATAAATATCACCAAAACATCAGTTTAAAAATGTCACTTTCTTAAGTTTACTTAATGGGCTTATAACATTGCTGTTGAAAACCATTACTCACAAGATATATTGAAAACGGCAAGCACAATAGGAATAACCAGAGATATAGATGAAATGTATTGCAGAAAATGCTTTGATGTGGGTCATAATACCACCCTCCAGTAAAAGATGCCCATACTCCTTGCCTTAATATTTCTAAAGTCTGCGAACCCATGGTATTAGGGTTCTCAAGAGCTATTTAAGTCTTTAAATCCACTCATCTTGTTAGGAAACCTAACAATAAGTGTAACGAGACACTATCATGTGTCAAGTTTACACAGAAGAGAGCACTGCTTCATCATAGACTACAAATTCAACTGAGATTACAGAGATCGCTGCGACAGCTATCACAGCTGAGCTGCGAAGTTAGCACGTATCCTAACTTTCCAAAAACGAGTAAGTAAACTTTTTTTTTACATTAACAATTGTAGTTAATACAAATAAAAAATTAACTAGAATAACATCAATATCAATACTAAAATATCATTATTTTTGTTCCAAGCCCCTTTCAATTTTTTTTTTTAATGGATTTATAATTGAGAAAGATGAAGCATTTACATGTTCCCAGAAAAGTAAATCTACTAGCTTCAAGAAATTAAAACTTTCTCTGTTTTAATTAATTAAAATTAAGTAGATTAAACGCTTTTACGACTGCTGGTATACACTTACAGAACCCAGCATTCCTATTATAAGCTCCAAGATAAGTTATCTACCCCATCTTGTTTGATTTTTTTCAATACATTTTTTTATCCTTATCTGTTTTTATACAGGAATAATCGGCTGTTTGAAGTAAAGCAATCAAGCCGAAATGAGGTTGGACACAAGTTTACATATCGGCACTGATTACAATGATCAACCAACTCAATATATTTTGCGACAAATTCTTGAAGAGTGATGACTTTCAGAAGTGTTCTTTACTTAAAAGGACAGGATTACACATAACAAGATATTAAGAAACTACCCGATTTAAGTTAATGTTAAATAATACGTGGATTTGCATAAAAATATACTTTTTTTTTTGTATGGGTAAACTGAAATTACTGCATCCGAAATTTGGAACCTCCGGAAAGTAGTGGGCCAAAGAAGAATCGAAAAAGGGTTGAGAGAACTATAGAGGATCTTGGGATTGTCTTTTTAAAGAAAACCCTTGAAAAGAAACAACTTAAATGGTTTGGATATTTCTGCCGGATGAGTGGGGACCCAAGAAAATACATTGTTGCCAGACCAATAAGAAAACGTCCTAGAGGAGACCCAAAACTTAGTGGACTGACAACTCCATTTTGGGAGAGAAGAAAGGCAAACACTGGAATGCCAAGAAGGCGCTGACTCGGGATAGGGAGGCTTGGTTTGCCCTTACAGAGGTACCTTTACGCTGAAAATTACAATGGGGGAAGAGAAAGAAGTTCCTTTACAAAACATATTGATTGTAAACAAAACCAATGGAACAACACAAAATCGCAAATTTGAAACTTTGTAAACTTGGAGTATATGATCTCTAGATGTTTAATAGTTTCATAAAATGACAATAAAATTACAATCAAAACGATATCAATAAGTAATGTCCCGGGGATGGTACTCCCTTATTCCAACAACAATATTCTCTTAGTCAGTCATAAATATAGATCCGTAAACCGGTCTATTGAAGTAAAACCGTAAATAAAACTTTCATGTCAATGTTTTCCTTTACTTTGTAGTTCTGTGATGAAAATATGAGGTATGACGGACATGTAATCAGTTTCTTTATAACTAGTTCATATGACTTAATCTTCACATATCTCATCACTTGCCTTGATCGCTCGTCTGAGATTTCTGCTGGCCTACAGGAATTCTTCCAGAGAAACCTCTAGTCGAGGCCTAACTCGCTGGTAGTTATTGTATGCCAGTAAAATGAGAGTTGATACTTGTCGATTTTTAACTGTTCATTACTGCTTCGCACGTTCTGAAAATAAAAAAAAATAGAATAAATCCGTTTCCCTCTATTGACCCTTAAAGGTCACGTTCCTGGGGGAAAAAACCTGTACCACTACAATCCGTGAACGGGTCTGGGGTTCAGTACACAGTAGAGACTGTACTGTTTCATGGATAACTGTTCTGTAAGGAGGTGACTTGTCCTATATTACCACTGATATACTTGTCCTAGCTCTACCAATGAGCCATTCCGCTCCCTATAGGTCACGTACCTCCTCAAATAATCACCAGGAATGGTGAGGCTCCTAAATTCGAAATATTCCTGCACTTTTACACTTCTCCTTTGACAAACCTTCCAAGTAGCATCTCGTCGCAGGCGGGCCAATGTAAACGCCAAATTAATGGTCCCTTCTGTAGGTCGGATCTGCCGGAATGGCGTTATATATCCTTTATTTAAGCATATGTTACCTGGAGAACAATTCCTTATCGTACTGCTTTCCCATTCTGTCACCCACGTTTGCAATCAATAACAGGTGCCATAATCTTTACGATTCAGTCTAGTGTGAGCTCAAGACAAACACTTTGTTAATCTTAACACCTGCAAAGCATAGGTTTCCAACGTCCAAACCTTGTGATAG
The DNA here is from genome assembly GCA_964056705.1 of Troilus luridus. Classification (NCBI taxonomy): domain Eukaryota; kingdom Metazoa; phylum Arthropoda; class Insecta; order Hemiptera; family Pentatomidae; genus Troilus; species Troilus luridus. The sequence continues at coordinate 22,170,759 of OZ057415.1, read as the reverse complement.
CCAGATCCTAAGTTGTAGAATGTATCCAGCATTCCGATCCGTAGGTCAGCACAGTTCTTAAGAGAATTTTGCATTGGCGTACCTTGATGGCCCTTGATGTATTCTTTTCATGAAGGCTCCGAATTCAATTATGCTTTTATTTGCAACTATTAATCGACGATGGATTTTAGAGTTATTGTCATTTATTGAGTTCCAAGATTGACGAATTTTTCCTACCGCTCGAAGTTGTATTGTATCAATATACACCTGACCATTTTCTGACCTCCACATCGATTCACGTGCATCTACATAGTCTTTATTTCTGATATAAATAGCCCCATTCATGCTGTTTCTCCTCTAGTCGTGAATGATAGCCAAGGGCGGATCCAGGAATTTTAATCAACAATAACTGTTAGAAATAAACTTGTAGTATTTATAGAAAGGTTTCAAAGGTTTATTAAAATATCAAAACAATAGAAAAATTGCATGTTTAATAAAGATAGTTTCCTTAAAAAGATTTCCAGCCCTTCATTAGCGTTCACTTTTGTCGCAATGTCTTCATGAATATGCATTAAAGCCAGTCCATTCAAACGCTTTTCTGTCATCCTGCTGCGAAGGTATGACTTTAATCGGCCTAAGGTGAAAAAAGATCGCTCGGCAGTGCTAGTCAATGGACACGTGCACAGCAATTGACAAAGACTTCTAATATTTTGCAGCACCGATGTTGTTTTGCAAGCATCTGCTGGAGATATTGGGATATTCTCTCTTATATGTTGCCAAATTTACAGCCCCCTTTTCAAAGCTAGCAAAAAAGGAAGGTCTTCTTTATATATTTTAGTGCCTCGCAAAACACCATCTATATCTTCGTCACTAAAGTTAGGGGACAGCAACTTTTGCAACTGTCCGATTCTTTGCATGGGAGTACTAGGGAACCTGGATGACATTTCGCTTAACATGTAATCTATTGGGTTGTCACACACGAAATGACCGTTTTTAGAACCAGGAATAAAATAAAAATTTGAGATCAAATCTAACATATTTTTTATTCAAAGTATTTACCATAATTTTCGATACACTTCTGCCAACGGCTTACCAAGTTTTCTATCCCAGATTTGAAAAAACGTTGAGTCATGTGATGAAAGGAATTCAGAAAATGCATTTTTAATGTCTAAATCATTGGTAAACAATGTTCCTCGCAAAAAGTTGTCCAAACTTCGAAAAAAGTGGTAGTCTGTTGGAGATATATCAGAGAAATATGGGGGCTGCCGTAAGACTTCATAGCCCAACTCCTTTAATTTATTCACTATCTGTATTGAAACATGAGGTCGGACGTTATCAAGAAGGAGAATAGGTCCTTTCCTATTTACCAGTGGCGGCTGTTCCTTGATCAAATTTTGATGAGCAGGTCAATTTCTTGGCAGTATGATGTTGAATCAATTGTTTTTCCCTTTGGTAGAAAAGAAAAACGAATGACCCCGGCCATAGTCCACCATACAGTAACCATTAACTTTTTCGGGTGGAGATTCTGTTTTGGCATGTGCCCAGGAGGCTGATCGGCATCTAACCATTGACCAGATCGGCGTCGATTGTCATACATGATCCACTTTTCGTCACAAGTTATTAAGCGGCCGAGAAATGGTTCGTTTCTTTGGCGAGCAAGCAAAGAAACACACGTCTCTAGAAGTTTCAACTGCTGACGTTCGTTGCCCTCCTGTGGGACCCCGGGAATCGAGCTTTTTTGCCTTTCCGATCAATTTTAAATGCCTGGAAACTGTCGTACGACTTGTGCCTATCTCTGACGCATATTCTCAGGCTCTTTTATGAGGGCTTTTCTTCCACAGCATTCATGAGATCTTCGTCCTCCATTGATGTTTAAGGCCGTCCACGGGGCAGATTTTCTAATGTCGCATCTCCTGAGGAAAATTTTGTAAACCAACGACGGATGGTTCTTTCATTAGCACTTCCTTCACCAAACGCTTGATTAATATTTCTTGCTGCCTGGGCAGCGGAATGACCGAGTTTGTACTTATAAAAAAAAAATCGTTCGGAAATCGCGAGTTTCCATGGCCACGGTTAAAATTATACTAGCCAACGGCCATACCACGTTGAATACACCGGTTCCCGTCCGATCACCGAAGTTAAGCAACGTCGGGCGTGGTTAGTACTTGGATGGGTGACCCCCTGGGAAGACCGCGTGCTGTTGGCATCAAAGAAGAAATTACTAATTAATTAATTAAAGATATCGGGCTGTATAGGACTTCAAAGGAAGTCTTTAGCCAACATATAAAAAAAAAAAAAAAAAAAAAAAAAATTATACTAAAATCTGTATGCCTACTTGGGAAAAAAACAAACACAGGATTAACAAGTGCTTATTATAGATAGTAAATATGTTGCTATGAATCAACAGGCAACGCTTTAATTCTCTATAAAGATTAAGATTTATAAATCGGACATTTCATGGGTGACAACCCAATAGAAAAGGTATATATACTGAAAGTCGGTAATATTCCTCAACTGGTCTGTAATGAAATCTCCACAGTAGGTACACAAAAAAAAAACCCCTTAAAGACAGCTATTTTTTCATAAATCTTTTAAGGAGGTCATCTACTAAGACTAAGACAGGTTAAACACTCTGCCTCCTGAATCTCCTTACTTCATTCTCCAGACTTAAAGTTAAAAAGAGGGTATGCTAGCTAGTCCCCTGACTTCTCTATTCATGTGTATGGTCTGTAGACTTCATCTTATCTGGGGTCGAAGTTCCTCTTCAGAAAATATCCACAGGATTGCCCTTTTTCCTCTCATCATCCTCCAGGAAAGTGCACAAGATGTTATATTCCACTGATTAAGGATGCTTTGCCTGTTCATGCTGTTGTTTTTGATTTTGCATGCTTACCGTGGTTTAAATGGTTTCCAGTTATTATTGGGGACTGATAAGATTTCCTTACACATCCCCTATGCTCTATTTTAATAACTGCTCTCATTACACACTGTTCAGCAATGCCTGGTTCCTTAGCTTCTGAGTGACAAACATCTTTGTATTCTCTTCCTGTAAAATTTTTATGACAGAGATTCTTGCAATCATGGTTGAATCAACCTTTAGACCTCTATAGATTCCTACATCTATCAGATCAGAAACATCTGCTATGATCTATTTTATTTGCCTTCATTTGAATTATTTTGTTGGTATCATCCACAACAAGACCCCACAATGTGCTTTCTGTTATCATTGGTAAGAATACTGATACCAATTAATTGCAGAAAAAAATAACTTAAATATAAAATTAAATTTGAGTTTGTCCAGATATAATCTTGACTTGAGGTCTTTTAATCACAATTCTTTTTTTTTTTTTTTTTTTTTTTAATAAAAAATAATTTATGAATTTTAAAATGTATATCCACCAGCTTCAAAATTTACAGATTTTTCTTTTAGTATTAAAAATTACATTAAAAGTAAATTTATATCTAATAATAACATATTTATGGATTTTAAATATATACTTGCATTTATTTATAAAAGCAAAAAAGTGATTCATCGAACTAAACTTAGGAGAGAAACTTTCTCAATAGGGAAAAATATTCCGAAATGGTCACCTGCTTCTGGTTTTCAAGTCCATTATAAGTATATATAGAATGCTTCTCTGATTGACAGAAGGGCACTGAGATACTGAGAGTAGAATGAAGGAGCTTGAGGTGCATAAACATCCATTGGGTATGGATTCAATGGGCATATGAATGTACATGAAATTTTGTAATACATGTGCAAAATTGTACTTTAACTGAAATCGGTGTAGGAGAAATGCCTTTTGGGGGTACCTTTTTTCTACTTCTCTTCCATTTTGATAATGTATATTTTATTGAAAACACAACCTTAGTTACGCAGCTCTGCTGCTCAATGCTATTGAAGAAAATACAAATAAAAATAAATGCTATTATAAAAAACATTGACGATTCCAACTCAGATTTAAGTGTTGTAAATTTATGGGATGGTATGTAGGAGTTAAACAAAAGCTTTACTTAAAATTGTATTGATTATATTGAGCAGTATTATTCTTTTGCAAAGACATAATGCATTAATTAGCAAAGAGTTCATACCTTTTGGGATTTGAATAAAACTAAAGGCAATATAAAATATCTTGATTTTAATGAAAAATTGTTTTAACAGTTTGGGCGAAACACAAATTTACATTACTATACATAGAAGTAAACTTGGAAACACAAAATGGAACAGTGAATAAAGTAAAATAGCAAAAACGACAATTGTAACAGTTACTTTTGGCATAAACAAAAAGTAAATAAATAAAATATAAAATAATAGTAAAATAGAATAATTACATGTAGGCCGTTACCTCATTTTTCAAGTCTTATAATATAATTCTGAGAGTCCAAGCTAATGATTCACAGCCATTTCGCAAAAATGGTAATACACAGTTCCAATATTCTTTTATGCACCTTTCATTTACCTTTGACTTTATTACATTGTGTACTGTTCTGCTGGGTCTTGCAGCATTAATTTTCTCGTTCTTGACCACCTGAAGCTTATTTGTATACATAGAACCATAACCTCTTAATTGGCTGATTAATAAATTTAATTGGAATTAAAATTATTCTGAAATTAAACTTTTCAGGGAGTGAAATAACAGGACTAACTGAGCTAGTCCACAAAAGTAAATGGATTTATGTCAAATAATTTAATTTAGCAGATATCTACAATTTCTTTTTTGTTTTATGAAATTTAATGAGGTTATTCCAACTTGATCCAAACTTTTGATGCATATGAGAACTGAAGATGGATAGTAAACTCAAAAACTAAGAGTATCAATGGTTACCAATGAATATATCATAGTCATTACTAGCCTTACCTCCCCCGTCGTGAGCATTGAAAAAAAAAAAAAAAGAGAATACATTAACATAATCAGTGGGTAATAATCAGGCCCATGAATAAACAGATTTTGTTCATTTCTAGAAAGAATTGTACTAACTACATACATATGCATTCACCTGTTAAATAACCATATTCAACCAATTCATATCTTCATGATTAGATAATTTAAAAAAATAAAACCATTCCTAATTCCATCCAATAATATATGAAATGCAAACTTCTATTTCTACTCACAACACCATACAAATTTAATTAATATACTTGTTTTCTTTTTTTAAGATCTCAATCTTAGTTATTTTTAATTGATATTTTACTATAAAAGCATAGTGGGATTGATTATTTAAAAATTAAAAGTCATATTTCTAAAAAAATACAAATTAATTATGAGTTATCACTATTCATATCTAATTACTTAGCAGTCATTTTGTTTCATAAAAACAAAATTTAATCAACAATTATATATAAATAAAAATAATACCAAGATAAAAACAATCTAATAATTGAGAAAAATATGCATACATGGGAATGTATTTTGATCATGAAATTTTTATAAAGGTATTTATTACTAAAATAGATATACCATGCAAAATATGTACAAACAAATTAGCAGATGCTTACAAAATAACCTATTATTACTAATTTGAAAATCTCATAGTAAGAACTGAATGGACATGCTCGTAAACCACCAGCATAATAGCACCACCAGGGCCAAGCCTCATAACTTTGGGCAGCAAACCTTTAAATAGGGCTCTCCACCTAAGAATTATTTTTGATAAGACATAAATGTAACAAATTTTTCATAAAGAAATACATAATTATTTTCATACCCTTCCTCAAGATACACTATTTTTATAGTGCCAAATGTTGTTTTGTACTTTGTTATTCCTTCAACAGGTTGAGGACCTTGAATTCTACTTTTTGCCACATCAAATGGAATGTTGAAGCAGGATCCTAGTACTCCAGAAGTAAACCCAAGGCTTAGTTTATATAGCAGGTCGTAAGTTGGGTTCAGCTAAATAATTAAAAAAAATGGTAATTAAGAAATTAATATAAATTTAAAATTTTTAAACTTTCAAGGTCATCTTCCCTTACATACAATATTCATTATTCATTAGCTAAGGTTTTTCAATATTTATACCATATATGTATTTCTAAATTAATATTGCATATAATCTACTACAATTTCTATAACTTCATATAACACCTCTCCCCACCCTTTCCTGATACTTGAAAGTCTTGGATGAGACATAAAGTAGGGCCTTTATTATTCTGTGTATATTATTAAAATTTAGTTAGCAAAGTAAATAAACAAAAAATCTTACATTGGAATGAGATAACTTTCCTTTCAAGGAATGATATAAGCCGAAGTATATTCCATTAAATACAGCATTTCTCATAGCAGTGGCTGCAATTCCTTTATACAGTCCATGACTTCCAAAACCCTAATGAAGTAGAGGAAGCCATCATATTTTAGGCAAAACAACAGATTAAGAGAAAAGAATAAATAAATAAGGCTACCTTACTTGATTCTTTACTATTCTTTTAGCAATAACCCAAGTGCTTGGCAACTCTTTAACATGGCGTTTATCTGACTGTATTGCGATCTTTACTACCTCAAAAGGATTAACAAAAAAAGCCTCAGTGATTCCAGCACATATGCCTGAGAGTGCAAAAGTCTGACAAATTGATAAAATATTTTATTAGTAGATATTATTTAATAACATTATGCAATAAGTAACATTGAGTTTTTAAATACCATAGGTGTTGCTGTGGGAGATCCAAACATAAAAAACCGTTTGTATTGCTCAAAAGAAACAAACTAAAATAAAAATAGTAAGGAAATGATCGTTAAAATAACATATTTTAATGTTCTAAACTTACTTTCACAATTTGTTTATAACATACTTAATATTCTAAACTTACTTTCACTGCTCTTTTAGGAGTCTCAGCTAATATTGGAGGTACAATACCTTTCCAAAAAGCAAAAACTCCTTCATGCCTATGCATCTTTGTGAAACAGTCAATAATTCCACTGTAATGGTGAGGGCTATTAATTTGAACTCTAACTTGAAGTTGCAATCTTGTTTTAACAACATCCAAAGGATGCATGATACATACTTCAACAAAGCCTAAAAACAATTATTACTAGTAACCCTTAGTAAAGGTTAAAAAATTTGAATTTGTCCATACTAAATTATTACCTGCAGAACCACCAGACCCAACTTGGATGGCTGCATCTTTAAAAAACTGCTTGAAATCTCCCATTATAACCTTAAAAATCCTAGTGTTGCAGGCACTGAATACAAACTAAGGATCTCTCAAGTCTGACACATGCTTCTGCCTAAAAATAGAGTTTACAACTGTATTTTTTTCTTTATGATGGTTGGCTGTTAGCTTATCAGGCAAAATGAATTTCAGCTCAACTGTCATAAATTAGTCTTCATATAACAAGGGAATCTTATCTGTACACAATTAACATAGATTTAGAAAATACAAGCACACAGAATCAGTCTAAGTAAACAAATATACAGCAAGTGATAACATTAACCAGTTTAAAAAAAAAATCCAAAATAAAACTAAATTTAATGCTCAACATAACTCTTACCACAGATATTTAAGAACTAGCTGAACTGTTATCTACCTGGCTAAGTGCCAATTAACTTTCATCACAGTTCTCAAATAAAAATTTCAGTTATACTTAACATATTTACAGTCAAAAAATAACCTCCCATAACCTTAAAAATACTGATAAGAAAAATTTATTTTTCTCATTGCATGCAAGACATGCCATTCATTAAAAAATATACCCACTCAGCATGGTAGTACATTTAAATGATATCAAAAGCATGATTTGCTATATAGTTTTTAAAATTCAAAACGGATGCCTTGAATAATAAAATATCTTATTCATTCACATAATGGTGGAAAAAAAGGAAGCTTTAAGGACATGAGGGGGAAAAAAACAACAGTTTAATACAATTATATATTAAATATTACATCACAACAAAAAAATCATTTAAAGATTTTTCCTTGATTGAATTTGCGACCATCTTTGTCTACACCTTCCCAAGCGAGGTAAGCATTTATTTTCTTCTTATGTTCTTCATTTTTGGGATCCAGCTTAACCCACTCATAGGATTCGTAGTCAACTTGCCAGTCTGGGCTTAGCTAGAAGAACAAAATTTATTACATAATGAAAGACAATAAAATACTTGATAAATAATTAATAATTATTCTATACCAAGAATGCTAATTCATGACCTCTCCAAACCCAAACACCAGATATAGAACTATCCTGATCCTTTCCAAACAAGCAAACTGAGCCGAACGCATTCTTCCTCATTTTATCCAATCTTTGGAACATACCTGGTAATTGAACAATATATCACAAAATTTCCTTTCCGCACATTATCTCACATATGCATATCTAGTTTGTATACCTGTAATGAGGTTACAACTCATGAAATCTTTCTTAAGTTCATCACGGTATTTGTATTCTCCATGCCAAATAGAATAATTAGCTTCATCGAACTTTTGCCAGAAGAATGGAATAGACACATCAACTTCTTCATTGGAATACGACCTTTTAAATTCATCCATATTGAAAGTCCTGGAAAAAATAAAATTTTAATTGATAACTTTGAAAAATAATATTTTTATAAGAAAAAACTATACTGAATGAATATTTTAATCTTGCTTGCCTTTAATAAAAAAATAGGTTTGAAGTGTTGTTTTTTTAAAAGACATAATTAACATAAAAACTAGATAGTATATGTAAAATGTCATATCTAAAAAAACAACTAATTTTTCAATTGAGGTCTTTGAAAGTTCATTGTCTTGTCAAAATTAAACCAGATGAGTAAAAAAAAAACAACAACAAAAATTTGAGCATAGGTAAAGCAAAGCATTCCTTTTGGAATGATGGTATTGAAATTCTTTTATTAATCTATGAGGAAGAAAATGGTCCGGGTAAGGGTCAATGAATTTCTCTTAGATGTGGAGAAAATAAAAAGGTCTTTTATTAATCATTAGAAAATTTATAAAAGATTGAAACTTTTTTCATTTAACTAATGTCTTACTTCTTACAAATCTTTAGATTCAAACATGATACAACTCAAAATATGACTTTATTAGAAAAAAATACTTGGAATGGAATGGAATACCAGAAAATATCGTTCCTGAATTAAAAACTTTCAACCAATACAATTGGTGCTATATGCCAATTATCGTTGTTCTTTAGAAGGAACAACTTGTACATATTTTCATGCCAGTCCATGGTTTCAGCAGACCAAGAAATATATTCAGCTAATACAATAAATTAGGAGAAAAAAGTGATTTCCTTTTAAGTACACAACACACCTAAACTCCACAAATTGGATGTGATCAATAAAAATAGAAGATGGTTGACTAGGATGATAAAATATTTATTCAGTTGGGATAAAGTTATTACAGTTTATACAAAACAATTCAATATTTAACCCTTATGGAGCGCAAGCTTTTTTATGCGATTCTCACCCACTAGGTAGCTGATTTCAGCAAATATGCAATAATGCCGCATTTGACAAAGAGCATGTTTCAACTTGTCGCCTCCCACATCACATATTAAGTGAGAGCTAAGTATCATACATTGATACAATAAAATTGTAAAACATGTAAGCATTAAGTTACTGAGTTATAACAAATTTCAATAATATTGTGTATTGTTAATATCATGTAAATCAATGAGATAGTCTACGAGAATAAAAATAATTATGTTTTAATAATAATGATTTCAACTATTAATTTAATGCTGATCTTTTGCCTATCTAAAATCATAGAACAGAATCCAATTCTACTTTTTTGAGGTGAAAAACCATGACAAAGACCTGTAGCCACCAGTATGGGTCAAAATGTTAGTATTAAATAAATAATTAAAAACTCAACATTCAGCTGACATCCTGACCAACCCCTTCTTAATTAGTAAAAAGGTGTTTCAAATATAAAAACTATAACTGATTCCAGATTTTTTAAAGTTGCCATAAAAAGTGGTCTACCCTTTAGGAAGAGCTTCAAAGGGATCTTTAGATTTTGGCTCAGAAGCTAGCGCAAGCTCAGCCTCATCCATTTCTTCAGCAGGTTCGACAGGTTTTTCTTTCTTTTGTTCGTTCTGGGGCTGTCCATCTTTTTCCTTCTTCTTATCTTTCTTTCCTACATTTATTCAAATAAGAAACTGTTAAATCAGCCATAAAATATAATATGATAATAAATATTGTTATAAACTATAAACAGAATATCAACCATGATCATTATCTAGAAAATATTTATCAGTTTTATATGTTATAGAAAGCTTTCTTCCTTAACAATAGAAATAAGGTTCATCCAATCTATGTAACTTGTTAATCTGATAATCTTATCATTTTAACACCAACTGCTTTGGATTCAACAAAGCATTAACAACAATCGACAAACGGATCAAATATCCTGACATTCAAAATGACATGGTCTTTCAAAATAAATTCAAAATTTTGGACAGAAGCCTTTTAGAGTCCTTATGCCGGTTCTTGAACGAATGCGATATTGATTTTTAAAAGTTAAATTAACTAGGGTAGTGTCAAGTATATGAATACGGGCTGTATAGGACTTCAAAGGAAGTCTTTAGCCAAAAAAAAAAAAAAAAAAAAGCATTAACAATTCTAGTTCCTTTTGTTTTCATTCTACAAATCTTTATGATTTGTACATTCTTACTATTGAAAAACTGGAAATAAAATTTTCCTGTAATTCTAAAAATGTATTTAAACTAAGAGCATATACGAATGTTGCACTTATCAATAATTTTCTTGAAGAAAAATATTCAAAACACAAAACATGCGTGTTTTGCTAAAAAGTATTGTAAGGATAGAATTTCTCTGAAAAATATGATTAAGATATTGGGAACAGGTAATTAAACAAAATCTCTGTATTTTCCTCTTATATAGGTCCCAAAACTGATAAGGGGAGACATTATAGAAATGTTGTAACCTTACGACATTTGTGTACGTTTTCTGTTTGCCATCTTTTTTGTTATTAAAATATGATGGAAATGTGGGATTCTTCTGTTAACAGAAATTGAAGTGGTATCATTCTTCCAAAAAAAAAATCTTTTTTTGGAAGAATGATTGCATTGGAACAAGTGTTGTATAGAAGATCACAACGTGAATTTTTTTTAAAGCAATGACTTGGAGGTGTCATTTGATAAGTTCCAGAATTGCAATTTAACAGTAGGAACCTGACTTGATTCAACAAGAATATTATTTGTAAATGCCTTAAGATTCATATATTTCTGATATAAGGAATATATCAGATATATAATGACCTTTATCATTGAGCAGAACTAAACAAAAAATTGTGCATCTTTTTTTTTTTGCGTTCACAGAGTTGAAAATGTGTTTGAGGGAGTTGTGTGCTATTGGAATAAAACTAAACAGAGAAAGAGAAATAGGGAAAATATGAGAGTCGAATTTATGTATGGATAAAATGATCTGTTTGAGAAAATATTAGATATTATAGCCATAGAATGGCCTGTAAATAATATACCAATGTTATTATTATTAATTAAACTTAAATGGGTGTATTTAAATCTTCGATTAGAGGCACAATGCTATCTTATCAGTAAAGCCTGTATTAGAAAAAAGTATCAAATTATCATAACACACTCGATGTAATATAGATCTAATTTCATTATATAGGTAATTGAGATTATATGATTAATATCTCAACTATCAAATTTGGATAAAAGTAATAAATAATTTTTAATAAAATAAAATATCAACCTCCAGCTTGGTCACCGCCACCTTTAACAGGGGTTGGAACTTTAGGTTCATTTTCACAAAATTTTACTTCACCAAGGATATTTTTCACTTTAGTTTGGTTGATGATAGTGTTGAACCATCTGTTAACATTCTGGAAGCCTTTTCTAAAATAAACCAAAGTGGAACAAAATTAGATATTGTCAAATCAAAGGCTTTCTTTAACTAAGAGTAATCAACACTAAGTTTCATTTAAGTAAACTATTGTAGTCCCTTAGTGCCGGAAACAATTACTGATCTGTGCATGTTTTCCAGTTTATAGATGATAAATCTTTCAATAAATATTTAAAAGTTTTAACATCTTAATAACAAAATTTGTATATATAACATTAATGTCATAGGGTCATTTCACATCAATTCAACCACAAAAAAGTAATTTTTCACCCATCACCTCAGATTTTAATGAAACTTGGTATGTTTGTTCTATATGTAGAGGTAAGTAAAACCACCGAATTTAAATTTTTTATCTCATTTAGTTTTTGAGTAATGGCACTTTGAAGTTTTGACGTTTTTCAATTTCCACGCTGCGGATAATGCCAAACAAAATGTGTCGTAAAAAAGAAAATAATTTCTCATTTACATATTTGACATCCAAGCTTGACCAAATTTTTAAGTGAGGTTCTTATAACTATAAGGGATTTGGAAAAATATATATCACTAACTTAAGTTAAACTTAAAGTATTTAAAAACATTATATATATATATATATATATATATATTTTTTTTTTTGGTTTTAAAAATGTGAACATGGCTTAGCATTATATTCAATAACTCAAAAAGGGTATGAGATGATCAAGAAATTTCTTTTTCCTAAATTATCTGCATGAAATGGGCTTTAATTTATTAAAATAAAAACTGTGTATTTTGTTCCTTCTATTTAATAAGTCCTTTGTAAGTTTCAACAAAAAATTTGGTCCTCTCAATTCGAATAAATAGTTAGACAGCTTGAAAAAAGGCATAAACAATTTCTTTTATCTTGAAAAAAAAATTAATAATAAGCTTCAGCATTGTAATAAAACAATATACAAGTTCAGATATGATTTCTAGATTCAGTTTTAAAGTATATAACCTACTGATATTTATACAAAGTAAGTCTGCTTAACAATTATGCAGTTACACTCACCAAACATATCACAATGGCCCAGTTTACTCTATTTGGAGGCTTTGCAAAGCTAATGAACTAAATTATTTTTGAAACCAGATTTGCAATCAATTTGGTGCACTCTGTTGGGAATTGATATGTTCTTCCCGTTGAGGTTAGTGGAGACTCAACCACCGCAAGGATGTGTGGAATCGGCACGTCACATATGTCATCTCGTTTTGGCCAGCAAAATGAAGGGGATGGTCCTGCCGGATGAAGAAACTTAACTGTTACATCTCCATCTCCTTCGGCAACATCTGTTATAGTTCCAAAGTACCAGAGATTGTCATATGTACAAACAATATAGCGAGAGGGGTACAAATCTTCTTCTTTCACATTTAAAGTTAACCCTCTTCTTATGTCGTATGTTAGACTTGCCTTTTCATCACCACTGACTCGCCTTACTTAAGAAGTTCCAAAACAGTCCAAGGGTCTGTAGTTGTAAAAAACTTCTTGTACCTAGAAAGGTTTTGAGATCTTCAAAGCATTTTTTAAGCTTGGAACGAATCACATTAACTGAATCTTCTGAAATGAAGTGGAAGTTGATTTTGGAAATTTTGGATTCACAAAATTGAAAAAAAAACAGTTGCAGTCAATATTTGATCTTGAAGAGGCCTTTGAAGACTTGCTTTTCGCGCCAACCGCTTAACAGTTCCTCCAATACCACCGCATTCTGTTTTGCCATGGCTTGTAGTGAAGAAAGACCATTGGCATTTAATTTTGAAGTCTTGTTCATGCAGTGATTGGTTCATAAAGTTGTACTAATTTTTATATTGTCCTGCACAACCATCACTGTAATAGAATAAGCAGCCTGTCAAGACATGAAAATTTCCTGTAACAACTTGCTCTGCTCATTCAGTCAGAGTGCAGTAACTCTGCCTGGATAAACAGCCTGTCAAGACATGAAATTTTCCTGTAGCAACTTAATACAGGAACTATCTGCCAGTTTATTTTTAGATTCACTATTATAAATAGGCTGCGTTTGTAATGTTATTGATAACATTATTAGGTATTATGCTTTTCTGTTAAATTATGTGTAATATTATTAATTATTAGGTTTTTAGAACAGCTTCTTATTAGAAACATATATTGTTTTCCTAAATATGAAAAGGTTGTACCTTTCTTTTAAAAGCTTTAGCCATTCAATGGAATTGAGAGACCTGTACTGCTTGGAAATAATATTTAAATTTGCAAAGGACTCGTTAAATAGAAGGAACAAAATACAGAGTTTAGCCTAGTCTACCATCAGCTTCCATTAGCCCTGAAGGTGACCTACAAAGTGGGTCGAGGAGTTGGCACAAAATAAAATAAGTACCCACTTATTTAGTGTTTAATATGACTGCACCCCCAACTATTTCCTTACTTATTCAGAGTTTATATTTTACTAAATTAAAGCCCATTTCATGCAGATAATTTAGGAAAATGAAATTTCTTGATTATATCATACCATTTTTGAGTTATTGAATTTAACGCTAAGCCATGTTCGCATTTTTATAACTAAAAAAATAAATATATATATACAATTTTTTTAAATACTTTAGGTTTAACTTAAGTGAATGATATATTTTTTTTCAAATCCCTTATGGTTATAAGAAAGAACCTAACTTAAAAATTTGGTCAAGCTTGGATGTCAAAAATGTAAATGAGAAATTATTTACTTTTTTACGACACATTTTGTTTGGCATTATCCACGGCGCGAAAATTAAAAAATGTCAAAACTTTAAAGTGCCATAACTCAAAAACTAAATGAGATAAAAAATTCAAATTTGGTGATTTTATATACCTTTAAATATAGAACAAACATACACGTTTCATTAAAATCTTAGGTGGGTGAAATGCCCTGGATGAACTAACATGGAATACCTCTATATTAATGTTTCCAACTCTGTCTGAACATGACTTAAGGGAAAATAATTCACATTTTAAGTATGACATTTGGTGTAAACATACCTAAAGACAACGATAAAAAACCGATCAAACAAGTGTTGTTCTAAATTATATAATATAACAATGGCCAGCACAATACCTAAAGTTGGAGTCCATAACTAGTTTGTATACATTGAGAAGAGTACAGGCAACAGAAATGTCAGCTAAGGTAATTCTTTCTCCAACAAGATAAGTCCGACACAAAAGAAAATTGTTCAGATGAGTCAAAACATTTTTAAGGTCGTTTTTGGCATTGCTCACAGCCTATTAAAAATACAAAATGAGAAATACATCTTATCATATAGGACAATAATAGATTTAACAGTTGCAAAAAGTAACCTGTTTGTTATATTCCAAAATTCCAAGATAAGGGAAAGTCCATACTGATACTGGAGGTAGGATTTCATTATCAGCATAACTTAACCATTGAATAACTTGAGCTCTCTCCAAATCACCAGTTCCTCTCAACTCATTACCACTAACTAAAACATACAGAAAATATTAAAACTGAAATAAACAAATAAGTTCAATTAAATAAAAAATTCTTTACCATAAAAAGCGATAGCGTTGCTTCCAGTAAGATGTTTCCCATCCTTAGTCTCAAAAGCAGGGACCTAATGGGAAGAATGATTAACATGTGGCTGATAAGATCACATATCATGTGCTTAGTTCGTCAAACCATGATTAAATTGAATGTACAGGGAGTACTTATATACTACTTACAGTGGCTAACGGAAATTTTGCGAGAAATTCGGGAGATTTAAGGGTTTCTGCAGGATCAAAACCAGGTGCAAGTTTCACAGAGCCACCACCATACTGGGCGGCAATAAGGATCTTGTAGGTCCTGAAGTTATCTGGGTAAGAATACAATGTCTGAAATAAAGATTTGAAATATAAATTATTTATTGGCTCAGAAAAAATATCATGATGTATTATCAAACAACTGGCTTACTCCAGACGCCATGTCGTAGATGGAGGACGGAAGAGAGAAGGTTAACCACCTCACTCACTGGTATGTACTTCTTCACTGCCTTTTAAATCGATAAAAAGGTTAGGAAGGATTATTAAGTTTCCCTAGGCATCTGGGTCTATTCAAAATGGACGTACTGTTTTTGTGTTGATAGTGAATATTGTGTCTTCGATGCTGTTTTGGAACTGATTGATTAACGAAAAATAAAAATAAATAAATAAATAAGAGTATGCCTATCATAGATCTGTGAAGGGAGACGACTGATGTGTCACAGAGGAGGCCATGAGAAGCTATTTAAGTATTACTATTATTTACTTGTCACAGATGAACAAGAGGGGTACTAAATATTGGTTTGATTCGGGTTCTAGTATAAACATTGCTAATAAATTTCCCGAATTGGGTGGATTTATAATCCATCCCTGGAAGAGCGAATGTCTCCCTCACTGACTTCCATGGAACCCAGGCCTGGTTGTAATGATGAATTTTATTCTGGTTCGACTCAAAGTAGTTTGAATAATTCTCCTCAGTCAAGTTGTAGTTACAGAATAAGCCCTAACAGTTGTAGGTTTCATGATTACCATGATTCTGGATTGCTTCTTTGTACAGCTACTTATGATTATGAAGGAAACGGTGAAGATGAACTTACGCTCAGAAGAGGAGAAATCGTCGAGGTTCTCTCTAAGGATTCTAAAATCTCTGGAGATGAAGGATGGTGGACAGGGAAAATTGGGCAAAGGGTGGGAATTTTCCCAGCCAATTTCGTTACTGAAGAGAATGAGCTTGAACTCTCGACAGCTCTTAATACTATCAAACCAACTGAGATTGATTTTGTCAATTTGACATTAGAAGAGGTGATTGGGGCTGGTGGTTTTGGCAAGGTTTATCGAGGGGTTTATAATGGTGAAGAAGTGGCAGTTAAAGCTGCCAGACAGGGGATTGGTGAAGACAGTGCTGCTATGAGAGAGAATGTACTTCAAGAAGCTAAACTGTTTTGGCTTTTAAAACATGAAAATATAGTTTGTTTAAAAGGAGTATGCCTGAAAGATCCTAATTTTTGTTTAGTGATGGAATATGCAAGAGGTGGACCATTGAATAGGGTTTTAGCTGGAAGTAGGAAAATAAGTCCAAGTGTATTGGTTGATTGGGCGATCCAGATTGCTAGGGGAATGAACTATTTACATAATGGTGCACCTGTTCGCCTTATTCATAGAGATCTTAAATCTTCTAATGGTACTGCTTTAATCAATATTGGTACTAGAACAACATTTTAAATTTCTGTAATTTTATTTTAGGTGTTGATTTATGTTTTAGTTCTCATAGCTGAACCAATTGATGGAGACGATTTACAGTTTAAAACATTAAAAATAACTGATTTTGGGCTAGCCAGGGAAGTTTATACTACTACTAGAATGTCAGCAGCTGGAACTTATGCATGGATGGCTCCTGAAGTTATTAAAAATTCAACATTCTCGAAAGCTAGTGATGTATGGAGGTTGGAATCAATTTGTCATACTTTTTGTAGTATAGTGCCTATTTATACTTGTCTACACGAATTTGTCTGTTTTAAAAACTATTGTATTATGGGACTTTGATATTATTGTTATAAAATATTTTTAAAAATTTATTATGATACCGCTTTGATTTAAATTTAAGTTTGAACATGCAGCGTTTAATTATTTGAGAAAACAATTATTATACAAATTTATTACTGAAGTTTCTGGTCTCTTACTGAGTAAATGATTGACTCATTGTTAATATTTGATTATTCATTGGCTTTTGATTTTTTTGGTTGAGCTGACTGGTATACCTCGTAGGGGTAGACCTAAAAGTAAGTGGGAGGATAGTATTATGGCTAATCTGGGTTTGAGCAGTGGTCATTGGATGGAGATTTGTATGTAGTGTTGGTGGTTTCCGCATTAAACATAGGATTCGTTAAGCCTTTTATTGAACTAAGTTTTTAATATATTTAAGTAATGTAGCTGTTTTAAAAGTATTTTCCGTATCTATATGCAGGTGTAATTTTGACTGTTATAATATTTTTATGAATGGTTGCTGAACTTTATAAGTAGAAATGGATAATATGCTCAAATTGTGATTTAATTTTAAAATATTTTTTCTGATTTTAATGTTTTATTTAGTGTATTGTTTTATGATCTTCCAAAATTAGTTATAGCATGAGCTTAAATTGTTATTTATTTAAATTAAGAATAACTAATATTTATTCTATTATTGATTTATAATTTATAAGTTTAATATCACTAAACTGACAACCGAATATTTTATTGAAGCTTAAAAGTACCTGTTACATGATGATGTAAAATTAAACTGAACTTCTTTAGTGAGAATAGTTTAAGATTAAAATTCTCCAACACCTTTATCAGTTATTAGCTGTTATCATCCTTTTCCCATACCTCGATAATTGGTGTGGGCAGTACTGAAATTTACGTAATATTGTTTAATAAACTATTGGCATACTTTAAATTGCTAAGAAATTTGTTATTAATGTCGACTATGAACTATGTGATGGAATAAATTAATCAGTGTGCAGTCAGGTTATTTTTTATACTTTGAAAGCCAAGGCTAAAATATTTGTTTAAGGCATTAAAATATTTGGATCCTGAAAGAAAAAAACTTGTTCTAACAAATTAGAAGGGTCCTTCTTTTCTTCATGATAAAAACTTTCAAATTTGATTTTTTTTTTTTAAATGAATTATCAATTCTGGAATTAATAAATTTATTTTCTGTGTTTATCATTCAGTTTGTTTCTCCTTCAACACTAGTGCATAGGCCTTGATGTACAAAATGTCTGTTAACAATTATCATTGTACATGTCATGTAGACAAAATTGTTAAAATTTATGTGAAGTTCAAGTCCATGTTTTTGTTGTTCAGTGTATACTTATACACTTATGCTTATTTTTCCTAGTTGCAAATTTATTATTCATATAAGAACTACTTGTGAAATATGGCTCATGCTTATTAGTGAGATTTTCTAAAAGCTTTTGTATACTTAAACAAGCTGTTAAACCTAAACCTCCTTAATACATAATAATTTTACCATTCCTTCATTACATTTTCTGATACTATTTATTTTGTAGCTACGGTGTCGTCTTGTGGGAATTACTTACTGGTGAGACTCCTTATAAGAATATAGAACCTTTATCTATTGCATATGGAGTTGCAGTGAACAGATTAACACTCCCGATTCCAAAAACATGCCCTAGGGCTTGGCGTGAACTAATGGAGGGTAAATTTTAAATGTTTACAATATTTTATTAATGGTTATTTAATTAATTTAGAATTTAAGTATTGCTAAATTGTCTGTACTTATTTATAAGTGCTATAACAAGTTTACTTCTCTACTTATTTCAAGGTTTGTTTTTACCAATGTTATTGTTATATTTATATAATAATAATAGCTGGCTACTCTATTATAATACTATTTAATATTTTTATTCTTAATTTTTTTTAATCAGATAAATTAACTATGATTAAAATAATTAGTAAAATACTATCAATTTATTTTATATACTTATCTTGAGAGACTGAGATGGCCAAATTTATCAGATCCATCACTCTTGTCGTAACTTACATCATAATAAATTTTCAAACATGCATTATGGCTGTTAAGTTATATTTTAGGGGAAAATAATGGAGGAAGTAATTCAAATAAATAAATAAATTTTGACCTCATTCTGCCGAAACAAAAGCAACTTGCTCTTCCTTGCAAAGCTAACTATATTAGAGTGATTAGTCCAATGATCAGATTAATATATTTTCCTTAAAAAAATAAATTGATAATTGTAAATTATGGAGTAAACTGGTATATTGATAATTGTAAGTTATGGAGTACAATATAAACCAGGAACCTCTGTATCACTTTTGAATTCAGCTTTCTATAATTAGAATGTGTTGAATTTTTCTTACATACTTCTTATGCAAGTATATATTTAGTATTTTACCAGAATTATGAATAAAGGTTCATAATTTTTTATTTAGTTTAAATTTTTCTACTTTTTTTTTTTTTTGCAAAATTACTTAACTTTATGTAAAGAGACTTATAATATAGTTTGAGAAATATCTAGCTATACCTAGGAGTGAATTATGTAGTAGGAGTTGTACTAACACACTACTATATATAATTCTTTGTCGCAAATTTTCAAATATATTTTTAATACTAATCATAATAAAAAAAAAAAAAAATTAGGAACTTTATGACATGGTTTTGGTCTGTTCTAATGTCGATCGATTAGATATTGCCTCAATCCGGCAAAATGCTATAAGTACTAAAATATTTAAATAATTTTTTTTCATCTGGCTATTTTCAACTGTTCTATGCTTTTACATAATCCATAAAATGACTTCAATGTTTTAATAATTTATTTCCATCATATGAGATATTTCAAAGTAGCCAACCTAAGATATAAAATAAAAAATTACCTAATAATTTAGAAAAGAAGCTTTTTACTTTCTTGCCTTGGTATTGTTTTGTTTTTTTGTTGATTTCATATTGCTTTTCTTTGATAGAATTCTGTGCTTAAACAGATTCTGAGTATAAATGGTATCTAGCCTGGAAAATGATTATGTTTTTTTTATGAACAATTATCTAACTAGCTTTTTCTGTTATCAGATTGTTGGAAGCCAGATTCGCACTCGCGTCCTACTTTTGAGGACATTCTCGATCGATTCAATTTCATCATGCAATCTGGGTTCACTCAAACACCTTATGAAAGTTTCCACACTATGCAAGATGATTGGAGACTGGAAATTGAAGAAGTTTTAGATGAACTTCGTAATAAAGAAAGTGTAAGTTTCTTTTTGAGATTTTTTAATGTTCTTTGGTAAAATTATGAATCTCTTTGGATAGAATATTTCAAAAATATGTAAGGAAATAATCATAATGTATATTTTATTTATTTATTTTTGGCACTAAACACCTACAAGAATTTGGGTCTTTCTTGCCACCTCTGCTTTCCTGAGCCAATCAACTTCTTCCTCAGGATGTCATTCCCCTCCTCCACCCATCTGAGGAGATGGAGATGGACTAAGGAACTGATCTTTCTTTTCAAGATCAGCCTCTTGTTTTACCTTGTAATTTTTGTTCAATCCGAGAAAAAACAAACCGATCTATAAAATCGAATTTGTACATTCACACTCTTGTTTAGTCATTATAATGTAATATAATGATGAAATTAATCGGAGTTATGCTTTTTATGAAGTCTTATTTTATATAATAATTTTATAAAAAAGAAATAGACTTTAAACGATATTATTTTAAAGATAAAGATCATTGACATTCAATGTTAATATCAAATTATTATGTTTGTTCGAGTGATAAATAGTTGGAATTTTTTATATTCATTAAAAATATATTTAGAAAACAATCTATTCTATAGCATAATAGAATGCTTTCTTTGAGTTTAAATTAAAATATAAACTAATAATTTAAAATGAAAAGGAAAGGGTATTTCTGCTCTATATTTTCTGCTCTCTTAGCTATCTAGTCATCATTTAATGTAGTAATGAATAAAAGTAAATGACCAAGAAAAAAGTGTCTTAGGATTGTCGTAAGGCAAGGGACAAAGAGCTCTTATGTCTTAAATTGAATAAAGTCCTAATGTGAATAGTCTTAAAGAGAATATGAGTCAATGTATGAGTTTTAAAATAAATACAGATAGTAAGTAAAGACCTGATTAAAATGTAATTCCCCTAACTAAAAGACATTGTTAATAGTAAATTTG
Source organism: Troilus luridus (assembly GCA_964056705.1). Lineage (NCBI taxonomy): Eukaryota > Metazoa > Arthropoda > Insecta > Hemiptera > Pentatomidae > Troilus > Troilus luridus. The sequence continues at coordinate 22,149,297 of OZ057415.1, read as the reverse complement.
AGAAAAGTCTGATAGGAGACAGAAGCTATTTATCAAAGATTCAAGGTTCCACCAAAGTTACAGTTTTTTTTTTTTTTTTTTTTTTTTTTTTATATATGGATATATTATACACACAATATAATTTAATATTTTGGATTTACAGTTAAAGTATGCTGTAATTATTTATTTTTTAAATCCCACATTATTAAACCAATCCACTTTTATTATTTTATTTTTATTATTTAATTTTGACATTTTCTATTGCATAATTTGGTTTTATCATAAATAAATATTTTTTTCCTATTTTCAATCTGTCAATTCATCACAAACAAGCTACTGAAATCATTTCTAAAATATTTTCATCAGTCACAATTATTATTATAAAAATGATAGTTATTAACTCAAACATTAAAACTAAGTAATGTTCAATGTTATATTGTCATTATAATGTTCTACATTTACAATTTTTAAGGTAAAGTAAAAATGTTTTAATAATATTGATATATTTTCCAATCTGGTGCCTTTTAATAAATAAACAAGGTTTTTTACTTTTTTATTTCTACACCTACACATATAAAATATGTTTTCATATATGTTACTTTCAGTATTCAGGATTTAACGCTTTAATATCACAGCCTATTATTATTTATATATATTAATATCAGTCGCCAAAAGAAATTTAAGAACTCACTGGACCTCGAGAATCAGAATATATATTTTCTATAACAGTCAAGATAAGTTGAAACCGATATATATATACATACACTGTAATACTTTCCTTTACTTACATAACATGTACCTAGTGTCTTTCTTGCCTTTAATTAACTAAACTTAGGACTCCAGAACATGACGCTCTATTTTACACATTAAAATTACTTACTAGTTAGATATTTAGCAATTCATAGTGAATTTGATTTATTATAAAATCTATTACCTTGTTGATCATGGTGGTGTTAACTTGTAATTGTTAAATTTTTTTTTAATTTTTAGTTCATAACATTTATGTTTAACATGCCAAATCTTTATTTTTCATGCTTCATAGGCATTCAGATCTAAAGAAGAGGTAAGAACAAATATAAAAGGACATTCTTGCACGAATTTGTAGTGAATTTTCAGTGGTCACTTTTTTATATTATTATTTTTTCTGTAATCAGGTGGTTTTTATTGCAACATTTTATGTGTTGAGTAGTTAAAGTGTTTTGTAGGGTAATTTTTTCTTTTATTTATTAAATGATAATTTCTATTACACCTCTATTAATAAAATAGTCTAATTATATAATTTGACGAATCTACAATTTGTGCTTTTTTTTTTTTTAGATCACCATTTGGCATGAAATATTAAGTCTTAATTCTTATTTTTATTGACCTGTTTCTTTTTCTTATAGTCATTTTCCTTTCTTCCTTAAATTTGTTATTATTTTATTTTTATTTTTTAATGATTCCTTTGTTTTCATTGTTAGAATTTGCTACTTTATATCTTTTGAATGAATGTCAACTGTTTAAATGTTAAACAGTCTTTCATAAAAATTCAACATTCCCACATTTTCAAATTTATTTTTTTTAATGTCACTTTATGCTGTCATTGCTAATCGTGCAATGCTAGGGAATCCTGAATTTTGCCGATCCAGGTTTAGTTAGGATAGAGATCTTTAATGAATACTCGACATTATACAGGCTCGGTCCCCCATTTTACATCTCTTCTGAAGGCCAGCATAACCAAGGATTTTCTACTTCCATTTAAAAAATCCTAGGGCCACCTGCCATACTCCGAATCCGCGATTGTGGGAGCATAGACATTTTCAAGTTTCATTTGCAATTTAATCATTAAATGTAATTATTTTACTACATCTAATTAAAATATATATGTGATAAAGTGCATGTGTATAAAGAATGTGTAAGAGAATTATATCCATAACTATATGCGCGGTGTAGACATTTTTTTATTTAATCTATGAAATAAGAAAAGTATGATAAGGGTGATATATTTACAATAACTTTTATATTTTTAAAGTAATAGTAGTACTTATCACAATAACATAAAGGTACGTGACAATATATATATATATATATATATATATATATATATATATATATATATATATATATATATATATATATATATATATATAAATAAAATAAAGAAATGATGAACAGTTAAAAGAAGAAATATTTATTTGAATGAGAATTATATGAAATAAATTACTATGGTTCTTTAGTTCGGTATGTCTTTGGTTCTTTCTTAACCACCGTTTCTCACTGGTCTGCTTGGTACTTTTTATTAAATAAATGTTCTTAGATTGATTAAAATCAATAAAAAAAATTGCAAAATATATATATGTATATTTAGCCTCAAACACCCCAATTCTCTAACTTTATGCTAAATGCTCCTGCAGGATTTTAAGATATATTTTTCTGATAGATTCACAGAAATTGTGCCTGCATGTGAGTCAGAGATGAACTGCTTTCCTGTTGAATTTTTTAAATGTCTACTTATGAAAATAATTTTTTTAGGAACTGAGATGCCGTGAAGAAGAACTGAATCGAGACAAATTAAAACAAACATTGTTAGCTCAACAATTGAAGCAAAAAGAGAGGGAATTAAAAATGAAGGAATTAGAACTTGTAAAGCGTGAACTTTATATTTGCCTTGTTATGCAGCAACAGCAGACTCCTACACCTAACAAGAGGAAGGGAAAGTTCAAAATCAAAGCACTAAAGAAGGAGCCGGGCCAGAGCATTAGCTCTCCTTCTGGTAAGATATTTCCACTACTTTTCAATGACTTTTTTCATCTTATTTTATCATTAAATTATGAGTTATGTTTGACCTCATGGTGTATTACACGATTAACTGTTTCCCTTTGTCTGGTAACTGTTACAAACCAGTTATACTATAAACTGGGATATTTAAATAATTTGCCAATACACATTTATAACCAAGGAAAAACAAGGTTAGGTATGCTAGTATTCAACATAAGGTGTAGTATACTATCTAGAGATTCTTTTAGTCTATTGACTATAGACTAAATATCTAGGTCTGCTTATTGTATTCAACATAAGCCTTTGTGTCAAGCAAAATTTATGATGAACCATGTTAAGTTTAACCATATACTGAAGGAAATCTGTTTAAAGGATTAACCTCTGATTATGGTACTCAATAAGATTTACTTGCCTATCTGATCTTCAAGATTGATTGTTGAAAATTCTTGGGGGTGCAGTCAATGAAGTTTACTCAAATAAGTGTAACTCATTTTTATTATTTATTAATACCAAGTGTATATTGGCTCCTGTCCCCTCTATGACTGCGGGGGAGGTGAACGAAATACAGACCACATGCAGTCTCTTCTCTGAGCAAAGAAAGTTGGCGTGGCCCTCTCCAAATGAGGTGTGAAAAAAGCTTTATGGAAGCCTGAAGGATCACTGGATTTTTCATTTTTACCCCTCACAAGGCCATCTAAGGGAAGAACGACAAAGAAGAAGAAGAACTATTTTTATAAGAAGTACAACTTATTTTGGGCTAATGTTTTGGCCTAATTTTTAGGCCATTATCAGGGCTGAGAATAAAATATAACATAATTACAAAATCAACATTAAAGAACCAAAGAATATATATCAGTTTTATAGCCAGAAATAATAGGAATGAATTATTTTATATTAAGGGTTATTTTTTAATTTCTTACCAGCTAATTGATAATTTAGCCTGTAGTTCATTTTTTTCATTCCTATCATTTCTGTCTATAAAATGCCTCTATTGCTCTAAATGAGGGACCAGGATCCTGGGAAAAGAAAAAGACCGATATTAAGGTACCTCTTACAGCCATTGAACTTGAAGTTCTGCTAGACCGTCCATAATGATCAAAATTTAAAAACGGAATTTGATGAAAACCAACAAAAGAATCTACATCACTGTGGAAAGAGCTGAGGTAATTGAAATTTTTACTGGCGGAAAACACTACTGGTAAAGTATAGCATGTTATAGAAAAATCTTATTCCTATTAGTTTGTTCATTTAAAAAAAGTTTATATTGCTTTATTTTCTAAAGATGGAGAAGCCAATAAAAATCATCTGTAAGCTCTGCAAGATACATTCCACAAAAATCTGTATTTTCATGAACATTATAACTTATCTACACAGAAGAAAACCAAACACTAATTTATGTTAATAATTTAATTGTTATTAAGGCAAACTAGTTTTATCAAATTATTTTAAATTGATAGCATTTTTTGAACAATTTCTGTTTCAGATTTTCAACATAAAATACAAGTTCAGCCTGATGGGTATATATCAACTATTCCTCCCCTTTCTCCTCCAACTGTGTCACAAATGAAGAAAGCAATAACACCACGTAAGTACATCCAATATATATTGACAGTAATATGTTAATGTTGTATGTTGATATTTTTATTGGTTGCACTAACCATTTTTTAATCTCAAAATGCCTAATAGTTCCCTTATTTTAATTAATGCTGTGATTAAAGAAAGCAATAATAAAAAAAGTATTATAAATAATATTTATAATGTGATTCACCTTCATTATTATATGTCACATGATATGATGTATTCGCACCCATTTTTTTTTGTTTAAGGCATTTATTTGAAACTCTTGTAGCCTTCTAAATATTTTTCATTTTGATGAGGTTTTTTATTTTTCTAATATTTATTGTCTAGCATTGTGTGTTGTAGGTGGTGAGATGAAAGGAAAGACTTGGGGTCCTAGCACATATCACCAGAGAAGATCTAGGACTTCTACTATAGTCGATAACTTACCACCTGAATCTCAGACTCCTAAATGGAGCCGATCAGCTCCAGATTTGAAGAAACAAAGTGAGTAGAATCTTGTAATGAAATTTTAATTGGAAAACAATGTTTTTTCTTAACTTTATCATTGCTTTTTTTGAAAATTTTTTGAGGGTGAACCCCTAGTACTTTGTTAAGATCAAGCCAACTCGAACAATGTTGTAACATGTTATTATTGATGGGAGCATTAATGGTGAATCTTTGAAAAAATAATTAAAAAAGAGAACTGACACATGAAGATCATAACATTGACTTCAATCTAAAGTGCTTGAATATGCCTACCTTCAGTTGGACCTTTTGTCTCCAATCTAAAAATAAAAATAAACTTACTAGTGCACTGAAGTTTTGTCTTTTGTATATTTTGGTTTAACAAAAAATATCATTGTTTGTTTTATATTGGCTCAAATATTAAAACTAAAGTGTTTTATTTACGTTTTTATACTCCATTAATTATGTTGGCTTCTCAATAGAAATTTACTTAATCAAGTTCTTTTTTTTTTATTAACTAAAATTCAAAAACTTTAAAGAAGATAGTTTAAAACTAACATAACTTATTATTTACTTTTCAATTTCCCGCTACAGACTGGACAGGGCCTGTTAATGGAGAAGTGAGAATGTCATCTTTCAGAAGGGCAATGTACAATATGTCGGCTATGCTTGCTTCGATTGGCATTGGAACAGATATCAGGCCTACCGCTGATAAAACAAACAGGTATTAATATCATCTTATATATATATATTAAATTTGACCGATTTATCAAAGCCAGTAATTTTATTTTCATGTTGGGCATAAAAATGAAAATAAAATACATAACCTTGAAAAATTGTTTCCACTTATGGTCCCACATTAGAAATATTAATATTTATAGTATTAATTAAAAAAATTAATACAATAAAATAGAGCCAAAACTCAAAACGAAACATTAACATTTATTAGAATGGCAAATGGAAAAAACCACAAGCAAAGCCTTATGTTTCAAATCTGGGGTAAAAACAAACAATTACTAGTCGACGTTTCGCCTATTCAGGCATTATCAAGACACAAATAAGAGTAAGATCAATCACATCTCAAAGAAGAAGTGCAATACATCCCAACGAATAATCGCCCAAATAGGCTCATAACCTGAGACCGCACCTCCACCCCAAGACATTCAACTCAAACTGAAAAGAAGGTGAACCTTCCCAGCTGGTTGCGGTCTCAGGTTATGAGCCTACTTGGGCGATTATTCGTTGGGATGTTATGCACTTCTTTGAGATGTGATTGATCTTACTCTTATTTGTGTCTTGATAATGCCTGAATAGGCGAAACGTTGACTAGTAATTGTTTGTTTTTCCCCCAGATTTGAAATATAAGGCTTTGCTTGTGGTTTTTTCCATTTGCATCCTAAAAAAAATTAATATTTCAATGCTTCATGCATTTCTTCTCTGAAATGAATTTTTTTTACTTAAAAGATATCAATATTTTTTAAAAATATTTTTATAATTACTCTTGTATCCTTTTTAACCTTATTCTAATTGTCTTAAATAATTTTTATTATCCTTGAGATCATAAAAGATAGGGTATGCTTAATTTTGAGGCAAGATAAATTAATTGTAATAATAATAAAATTTTACTATCCCTCTTACAGGACAAGCGGTGCAGCATCTGAAGTGGACGAAGACGACAGCTGGAGTGATGACCCTAGCTCGAATTATTATGTTCCTGGCCACAATACATACCATGGTAGGGGCGTACACTCCCGCCCTCCCTTACCGAGCATCTTAACACAATCCCACTCCCTGCTTCTTCAAGGTAATAGCACTTAATTTAAAATTTGATGTATACATGACTAATTAATTATCTACATCTGAATAAATATAAATCTAGCATTTATATAATCATCATTGCATTTTAGTTGCAATATTTATGATTCTTTATTCAAATCTTAGGGCCCAGGAATCAGACTTTTAAGTTTTAGGTTTTCGTATGCAAATTATATTCGTCTGTAACGTAGGTATTATTATTTACTTTGTATAGGGCCTGGTCCAAAATACAACCCTAATCTGGGTTGTGTTCAATACAAATTATATCTTTCTCAGTTATGCAATAGTCATTTATATTAATTTTCTTTGACTCTGGACTCAGCTTGTTCCACCCCTTCCCTTACCTAACTACCATTGATTATTTAAAAATAAGTGGAGGTTATCAACAGTCTATATTTTAATCCGTGATGGTGTTACTGTTAAGATGCTTAAATGTGGCGGTGATATAGTGTACTTGAATATCTAGGAACTTATTCTAGAAATATGGGAAAAGGAACAACTGCCCGGAGAATGATATACAGCCATTATTATACCGATACATAAGGAGGGAGACAAACTAAACTGCCTACCTGATTACCTAGGAATAATAATACTAAGCACAATATACAAGGTTCCATTCTGTTTTAAAAAGTAATAAGCGACTATCAGTGTGGATTTTGGTTGGGGGGGTCAACAATCGACCTTATATTCACCATCAGGAACATGCTAAGAATGGAATGTTGATCTGCAACACCTTTTCATAGACTACAGACAGGCATATGACAGCATCAGGAGTAAGTGTTTTAATATAAAGATTCAGAATGACAACAAGTGCTATTGGGCTCTCAGTAAAATTCTTCTAAAAATATAAAGGCCCCTATTTAGTTTTCTATTACAAAACAGGAGTATAAAAACTTAATAAAATAAAAGAAATTGCTGCAATAAATTATAATATTTTACTAATAAACGTAACTTATCTATTACTTTATAAATAAATAGTGTGTTTAATTATTTTGAAGACATATTACATCTAACATAACTAGATTTTTTAAGGTCTTACTTTTATTATTTGTTTATTTTTTTAGAAAGTAGCAGTGAAGATCTTAGTTTCCAGTCAGCAAGTGATAATCACAGAGTTCGTTTCGATACTCAATATGATTTCAATAATTAGAAAAATTATAAATTTTTGTTATTGTATATAAGAGACAAAGAAATTTTGGTATCATTAACTGATGCCAGAGTTTATTAGTATCCCAATACTTTTGGGAACAAAAATATTTTAATATTTAAATTTTTTCACTCTATATCTTAATAGACTGAAGTGTACTTTTTTCAGCTTTCATCAGTAATTTATTAATGATTGTTTTGAATTATAATAATATAAATTATGTTAAAAATTTTAAAATTTACCCAACATTCCTTTAGAAATGACACATGAAAAAAAATGCTTATCTGTGATCAATGCCTAATGTTTTTGCATAAAAATGACAAGCTTAAAGTTATCATATATTGTAATATCACTTATAACAACAAGATGATTATTGTTTTGTTAAAATTAAAAGTTAAAGGGAAAAAATACCTAATTATTTCTTATCACAGGTTTCAGTATTTTTTGTCTAAAACTCACTTTCCTTATTGAGAAGACAAAAGTTAAAATTAAGAAAAAGAAAATATTGAGTTTATATTAAGAGAGATTTAAGTTATATTTATTCTTTGTATATGGTTTATATAATACTATACTAACTTTAATCTAAGATCCTTGATTATTTGGGAATAAGTTCATTTTATACATTTTCACTTTTTCATTAAAAGAGAAAAAATGAAAAAAAAAATCCTAAAGATGTGCAATATTTATTTTCATAATGAACTGACATTATTTGTATATTTTGTTGTCATGAATGACTTTAATTTCAATTTTAATTAGTTTATTATTGACAGGATCACTTAATTATTACATAATACATCATATTTTCACTGGAAACTTAATCCTAATTTGAAAAAAAAGCCTTAAAGTGTGGTCAATTAAAACGTTTTGCTAATTTCTATAGTTGGTGGATGTTTATTTCACAACAAATCTTTATGTGACAATAAAATGTACCAAAGCTAAAACTTTTAATTACTTTATCAAATGAAGTACATTTTATAAACAATTGTATTTAGAAAAAGAAAAAAAAATGGTGCTTCTATTCATTAAATGTGCTTCTATTTCTTTCTCTCCTTTTTTTTTCTTTTTTGATAATTTTAAGATACAAGAAATATACTCAGATTTGTAATGTTTACATGTTTGTGGTGGTATTAAAAATAATTTTTGTTAACTGTTTTATATTTGTGGACACCATTTTTTATCCCTTTTGTTTTTTTAATGTAAATAAAAATTAGATATTTTAACTTTAAAAATAAACAATAAAATTAGATTAAGAGCTTTTGGCACATTGATAAAACTTAACAAACAGAAATGTAAACATCACTTTTTTTTTTTAATAGAGGCAGACTTGCAAAAATTACAGTGTAAAAATTGTAAATATTAATGTACATAATCACTTAGTTTTAACATCATCTAGTGTGTGGTGTAGACTAATTACAGTGAATAAATATACATAAATAATATATGACTTAATGGGAAACTTCTTCTGAATTACTTAAGCCTTTTAGTGTTTCTAGTGCCTTCTCCCACGCATGTAAGCTCTAAAAAAAAAAAATAATAATTTATATTGACTTTATTCTTATAAATTAAAAATGAATAAATAGATTTGTATTGATATTGCCTTACTTCTTCATAATAGACAACATGTTGTTCAGTTATACGATTTAGGATGTCTTTTATTTCAGATCTTTTTTCTGTGTTCCATCTTGCTAAGTCAGCTTTCATGCTTTCATTTGCTATTTCAACTTTATCATGATTTTCCTTTAAAAAAAAAAAACAACTAAAATTTGCTGCTATAAAATAGGTTAAAACAGTTAATTTGTTTTTAAATATATGAAAGGCATGCTGTACAGAATAGTAAAAACCTAATGTCACAAATCTTACTTTGGCCAATACAACATTTATTGATGATTGATTCATTTGTTATAAATAAAAAAATAACAGGATTATAAAACTTGTGCTTAACTGCAAGGATATAAACAGAGTTAAATAAGCCTGATACTAATGTGAATTAAAATTCATGTCACTGACAGTATATTTAATTACCTATTATAATTTATTTTGCGATGTATATAAGGGGAAGAATGTTCATTGAACATTACTTTAATTAGAATCTTGTTGACTTACGTCATTATATATTATTATAATTTATTGATGTATATAAGGGGAAATAAATAAATTAATGATAAATAAATATAATGATGTAAGACAACAAGATCCTAATTAAAGTAATGTTCAATAAACATTCTTCCCATTGTATACATCGCAAATTGCAAGAACACGGGGATATGGGATCAGTGAAGAGAATAGATATGTCTGACCGAGGCACTAACCACGATAGCTCAGTTGGTAGAGCACCACAAAGGAAATGTGAGAGACCAGGGTTCGAATCCCAGCCCTGATGATATATTTTCTCTTAAGAAATAAAAATACAAAATATTTAAAATTTAATACCTAATATGATTAACAATTAATCGCATCTCTTATATTATAGATTGTTTGCTTATTATTCGAAAATTACATAGATATGTTCACTTACTAATAAATCTACAGTCCCGGTGAATAAGTGGCTATGTTGAATTTTCTCTAACATGAGTTTTTTGTACTTGAAAAAGCGGAATCGTGTTATTTTCGCTGTAAATAAGGGGTTAAGTAAGGCATTGGATTAAAAAGGAATTGTTGCTTATAATACAACTACCTTTCAAATCAAAAACTAGGAGATTGACACGATTTTGCCTCCCTCAATACAGCTAATTCTGTCTGGACAAAACCAGACTTAACCACTCGTTCCCTGGGCTGTAGATACATAGTAAAGTCCATAAGTTTCCGGCCTGTCCTGCTTCCCCTCCTTCAAACGTGCCAGGACCTGCACGCCTATCCAGGTCCATGCCTGCTCAATCCATACCCATCGCCCGCACTTCCTCAGTCCTATCAGTCAGTGTCCAGCCTTGAAGGAAACTCCCCATTTTTACAATGTTCAAACTCGAGTACCGCGCGGTTATTAAATTCTTTTGTAAAGAGGGTCTTATTCCTGCGAAAATTAAAGAGCGCTTGGATTGTGTATACGGGCAGTCCTCTTCCTCGTATTCCACAGTGAAAGAATGGGCAAAATTATTTAAGTTAGGGAGAGAACGTCCAGAAGATGACCAGGGTCCAGGTCCATTGAAAGCTGAAAAACTTTTGAAACAATCCAACTTGTGGAATCTGAATTGCTGTCTGACCAGCGACTGAAAACCAAGGAAATAGGAGCGGGGTTAGGGCTTTCAAAAACAAGTGTTTTGAGGATCATCAAAGAACATTTGCTTATGAACAAGGTTAGTGCAAGATGGGTTCCAAAAATTCTTTCAGCTGCTCAAAAACAGGAACAAGTTCACTGCTGCAATGAATTCTGGCAATTTAACACCGACGAAGAGCTCCAAGCAGCAGTGGAAGAACATTTTTTTAACAAAGAAGAAAATTATTTTTTTCATGGTATAGAAATGTTGCCAAAGCGTTGTATTAAGTGTGCTGAACTTAAAGGAGAATATATTGAAAAACAGTAAGACCAGTTTTTTTCCTTCTATCCCAGGTCAGAAACTTTTGGAGCTTTCTATGTATAACAATACAATATTCAGATTAGAACTAAACATTGATACTGGATTTCGTACAGCTAATCTCAAGAATAGAAATTAAGATTCATCAAAGTTAATGAAGTACATAAATTAATTTGAAAACGTTTTACAACAAAATGAGGTGAGGAGTAATTGAATCAAACTTGGAAAACATCCATTTATTAACCTAGTGGGCATTACTTCATCAGTAAATGATAAAAACAAATTGAATGCAATTGAGATAATTATTTTGTTAGATTATATTTACATTTAAAAAATGTTAATTCATAGTCAATGTTTATTTTTTAATAAAAATGGGTACTTACTTCTACTACTTGATCAAGCACAGGAACTTCCTCTTTAAGTTTCTGTAACTTGTCTCTATTAGAACCTCTCCAAAGCTTCATACCAAAACTGCCATTATTATTATTCGAGGCCTCCAGCTGTAGTATCACATTTAATTAAAATTTAGAAGAAATGCTATATACGAATATATGTAAAAAATACATATTTTTTAATATAAGGAGTACCTTGCATCATAGTAATCTGAGCACATCTTAATATATATAATAATAATAATCAGAAAATTTCTGAATGTTTAGAGATGAAAAATATAAAAACCAAAAATAATAACTGCAGATGGTTGGACTTGTCCCCCATCTCTGTTTTGAACCCGCAAATGCGAGAAGAAAAAAATAGATGATAATAATAATGTATTTATTTATTCTGGGACAAGTCCCTTTAGAATAACAATACATGTGTGGTAAGCTATTAAGCCTTAGAGTGTAAAACAATTACATTTAATTAATTATTACAAGTAATTTAGCAAGTGAAAAAGAATAAAAAATGAACAAAAAAAAAAGTGAATTACCTCCAATAACAATATTTTAAAACAGATTAGAAGAAGAGAAATAAAGTAATTAAAATAAGCTAACACTAATTATATAAGAGAAACAATTTTTGGTTACATATATATCTAATTTATGCAAAGAAAAAACAACAAAAATAATGAAGAAAATTAAACAATACTATCAGAGATTTACATTTAATCTTTATGTCTTTTTTTTTTTCCAATACCTAACTAGATGATACTAACACATATGTACGTGGTTTAAATTCCACACGCTCATATATATACATAAATCACACACTCAAGTGTACATTGAAAAACAATGGAAGAATTAAATTAAGAAATTTAGATCTGCAAGATCCTAATTGGGCATACATCTTTTAAAAAATATTAAAACTTCTGGAAAAAGGACATGCCTATGATAAAAAGGACACTGTATGTCAAAACTTAACAAAAACATTTTCATAAGAACTCTTTATGATACCCAATTACTATATGGTAGAATCGTCGTTGCTAACGGGTACTTCTATAGACTTTATTGATACCTGAAGAGCCACTTAGTCTCTAGAAGCACCAAGGTTGATACTGGCAGTCTACGGCTCAGAAAAATGAAGAGACGCTACGTGCATTTGAGCGTAAGGTCATCAGAAGTTTTATGGAACAGGGGAGGATTCCTCAGGCTGGCAAAGTCATACCAGTCAAGAAATAGGCAAACTGTATCGGAAGCATGATATAGCTAAAGTAATTAGCTCGGTAAATTGTGCCGGGCAGGGCAAGTTTTTAGAACAGATATCAGTGGCATCCCAAGAGAACTAATAAGAGAAAAGCTGGACCGAACTTGGAAAGTAGGAAGGCCGAAACTGCACTGGCTGGATAATGTGGCTGAAGATTCCCAAACCTGAATCAGTGAGAGAGATTTTAGAGATGTTGCGAAGGACAGGGTCAGTTGGCAAACTATTTAAAGGAGGCCAAGGCTCTGTAAAAGGGCTGTAGAGCTAAAGAATAATAATATTAATCAACGTATATTTCACAAAAATCCATATGGGACGGCGAGGAATCCCTTAACCATACACTATTTATCTGATTAATATAGGGTGGTAAAAAAGTGCTATATTAACTAGAATAGAAAACAAACTTTATTCTGGGACCAAGTCCCTTTAGAATAACAATAATGAACAAATAAAATAAACATAATATTCATCTAGCCAGAAGGCTACATAATAATACAAATCATGAAGTAATCAAGATTGACAAAACATAATAAAATTAGAAATAGAAAAAAATATATATGAATAAATAAAAAGTACAAAGCTTAACAGGATTTTAACTAATTGTCGCAAATAAATAAAGGTATTTATATTAACAAAATAACATTAATACAACAGTTAACAACGAAATTGCTAAATAAAATAAGTGAATGGCATAGCATGCGATAAAGTATTTACAAAGTCTGTATCTTCTTTGTTGTTGGAAAAATAAACAAGGTAAGTAGGTAACAAGATCGAGTATTCAGTACTGATTTTTTCAAGGGGAAGGTTGACCAGCCTGGAGAGCGTCTTTTTGGGATGCCAAGAGATGAAGGAAAAGCAGTGATTTAAATGAAGCCAATGAAGAAGAATGGCGGATGAAAGGAGGGATTGAGTTCCACACAGTGGTGGAGCGGGCGATGAAGGAACGCTCGAATGCCTTGGTTCTGTGGGATGGAATGTAGAGATCGGAAAGGCGGGATCTTGTTTTGTGGTGCTGGATAGAGGATTTGAATTGGAGGAGACTATAGATATATGAAGGGTGTTGCGAGTTAATGGATTGGTATAGAAAAACACTAAGGAAATATTGTCTACGAATGGGAGGAAAGAGCCACTTTAACTCATCATAGTGATGTGACACCCGGGATCGCCTCGGAGTACCAAGGAGAAATCTTAAAGCGCAGTTCATTATTCTTTTTAAGCGGGCCTCCAGCATTTTCGAAAGGCCCCCGTATACCACACTACAGTAGTCAAAGTGGGGGAAGATGAGGGATGATACAAGAAGCTTACGGGTTGAATGTGTAAGGAGATGCCGAGATCGATGAAATAATTTCAGGGAACTAATTGATCGTCGGGATATTTGGGTGACATGGGGCTTCCAGGAAAGGTTTTGGTCAATGGTAAGCCCTAGGTTTTTAACGGAGGAGTTAAAACTGTATCTGAATAAGACATACCTGCAAAATTTCCCCTCTTTTCTTATTAGTTTCTTCAATACTGTTTTCATAATTGTACTGTATAGCATCTCTTCTAGTAAGTGCTTCTTTAACAGCTTCTATATAGTTAAGATATTCTTCCAATGGCTAAAAAGGAAAATAATTTATTTTGATAAAACTATTATTTGTCATCATTTATAGGAGTTTGAAATAATTTATTTTAGAAAGAATTTAGTAGTTTAAAAATAACATTATTGCTTTAAGGAAAGAAGAAGAAACTTTGGAAAGGGGAAACCATTCATGAGTATTTATTTTATTTCATTGTCTTGTTAATTATAAAAATACTTCATTTAACTTTAACCACATGTTTAAAGTCCTTAAGTCATTTAAAGAAAGAACTATTATTCAAAATTAGAGATAAGAAGAAATGGGTTAAAGAAACAGATAGATGTTCATTTCCACTGAGAATTAAGAACAGATGTGTACATCAATAATATAAAAATATTAATAATAATTGGACATCTTATAAATGAATGGTAACAAGGATCTATTTGATAGGCAACTGATGATAGTAGCACATGAGAACATTGCTAGTTTATTCACAAAGGCTTGCAAAAAAATATGTTTTTTTAAATCAATGATAAGAAAAAAAGTTGTAAATAGTAATGGATAATGAAAAATCCCTATTCCTAACAAATCAAATAGGAAACAAAAATTTGTCAAAAAGAAACTTTAATTATCCAATTCTGATATACTAAAAAAGCTACAGTACATCATTGAAATGTATGGTAAATTAACAAAATAATTATAATTGCAAATGCTTAGCAAAAAGTTAATGTTTAACTAAACACTCTGATATATTTAAATTCATACCTAAAAGCTATTTTAAGCTTACATTTTCTAACAAAGGATGGTAAGTTTGCAAGAGGTGAATCTTTTGAAGTGTAGTGACCGATTCTATTGCCTTACCAACTCCACAGATACCTTGACTCAGTTCTGGCTCATTATATGACCAACTATCAAGAGCTCTTTTGGCATCTTCCAATTCAAGAGATAGTTCTGGAACATGATCAATAAACATTGTTAGCATATACAAATTATAGCTGTGACTTAGCTAACAACAAGACAAAAGAAAATTTGTAACATGCCAGGATTATAGCGTAATCTTTTGGATCATGAGTAATTTTATTTTTAAAACTACATTAATAATAGTAACAGTAACTTTAATCATAGAAAATTGCGAAAAGCTAGTGTTGAGACAGTAAAATATTATTTCAAAATAATGATGAGGTACCTTATGAAGTATCAGACATAGAGAAGAATAAGGCCGGTAATGTAATAAATTTAGGGAGCGGAGTGGCTCAGTGGTAGAGTGCTGATTTGCCATGCCGAAGGTCATGGGTTCAAATCCTGCTTGCTGACTTTTATTCAATCTATATAATAGCCCGAAGATAGATCCTGTAGGATCTAGGACCCTCCTGACTACAGCCTAAATAAAGTGGCTATGGTTTGCAGCAATAGAGGTATTGTTAGACATCCAGTCACCCGGTAGACAAACACACACCCTCCCAGACACAGACTGACTGATCAGTGAGATTTATTTATTTCGGCTCAGGGAACATAAGACACATATTACTATAGAAAACTTGGCTCCAAAATTTTGTGCTATTGCAATACTTCCCTTTATTATGTATTTTATATAGTGAAAGTGAAAGTAAAAACAGACTTAAGTTCTTTATCTGAGATAAAAGATTTGCTTCATTGATAGTTATTGAATTATTTCAATATGTTTCGCCCAGGGGAAAAATGTAAAAAAGTACTTATACTATAAACAAAATAATTATTAACAAGGAAGTTGTACAGAAACATAGACACCTGGTTGCAGGACATGTTATAAGAGGTTGGGCCCCCCTGACCTACGAGATGAAAATACACAAAAGAATTGGTGGCTCATAATGGGGAGAAGAGGTATGGTAAATTGTAGAATTATGAATTTAATCCATTGGTTAATTCACATAAGGAGTTAAGACGAGGTAAAATATTTATTCTTTTCTTGAAAAATTACCAAGTCACTGTCTGCAAATGAATTCACTTATTATAATGATCAGCATTTGATAGTAGAAATGATGCTATAAAAAGCAATCCATTACTGATTTCAACCACAGCATCAAACAACCTAAGCACATAGTTTTAAGGAACCTGGCTAGATGCTTTGTAATTATTTACAGTAATAACTGAATGAATAATTGAATTTAAATTCTTAAAATAGTAAATGAAATAAATTTGAAAGTACCAGTTCTTTCTCTATGCATCCTACTAGAAACGGAAAGAAGGCTTGAAAGTTTCTGAGATAGGTTATTAACGTAAACCCTCACAGCTTCAAATTCAGGATAAAGATGTCCATGTCGAGGAATACATCCTTTAAAATTTTGTATTGAACCAGATAAACGATCTAATAGCCCTGGACCAGATTTAGCCTGCATATTGAATTCCTGAAAAGAAAAATGTAGTTTAAAAGTAAAAGTAATTTCAAAACAATATATCATTTTTGGTACAATGTAATGAAAGAATACTTTCTTAAGCATTAACGGGAACTTTGCAAGAAAACAGAACTACCTGAATAATAAAAAATATTGCAGTACTGTTGAGTAGTGGCTCATACTGAAATGCAATAAACAATAAAAAGTACAGGGTCACCTGTAGTGTGGTGGTTAGCATAAAAACCTTCTATGTCTAAGATCACAGGTTCGCACCCCAGGAGGTGGCCTATGATATTTTAAGCGAGTATAAAGTCCTTGATTATGCTGTGATTCAGACAGGACCTAAAATGACAGTCCCGAGCCTGTGCGGTGTCAGATACTCCTGAAAGATCCCTATCCTAATTAAACATGGGTAGGCAAAATTTAGAACTCCCACTGTAGTATTGTCCGATTAGCCATAGCAGCATAAAGTGACGTTAAATGAACAAAAAACAACAACAAAAATTAACATAAATTATAATGGAAGGAATTAAATTAAAACAGCAAAATATGTAATAGCATAAATTTTGATTTTGATTAGAGCTAGTGACAATAATTTCATGTATAAAAATACACTGATCATTGAATTCCTGCTTTGGTGTGTTGGAAGCCAATAGCCTATACTTAAGTAGCCTTAATAGAATAATATAAAGTACAGTAATAAATTAAGGTGGAAAAAAACAAAAACTTAGCCCTATAAACTTTTTAAACAGATATAAGGAATAAAAATTCCTTGTAACATTTTGTTTTAGAATGTAAAATTAACATAATACAAATACAACGGAGGATTTTGATATCAAAAGTGGACATCTTCACTGTCGACTAAAGCAAGTTCAGGAAGGTATTTCAAAGCTGTAATTATTTCTAGCTCCAATTCTGTAAATTTTATTTTTGATTGATTAAGAATTATGTCGAAAGTATTTAAAAAACAAAACAAAACAAATCTTAGAATATTTGAAAAATTAATTTAATTGCAAGCTTGGTGAAAATGGAGTAGAATACTTTTGAGAGAAAGCTCCTCAATCAGAAATATTTGTTGAACAATATAACTTACAGCTGACTTTGCAGTTAAAAATGTTTTTAATACAGGGCTACAGCTAAATACTGGATGAGACGCTACTCTCTGCATAAATGTATGCAACATCGACATTCTTGTCATAATGAAAGGCCGAGAATACCTATCTAATTGTTCAAGTACACTATGTTTGGCTGGTAACCCCTGCAAATAGTTTAAAATCATAATTATTCTGAGAAGTACACAAATAAAGAAAAAGATAAGTGTAAATTAACCTTACAGGAACTACAAGAGTTGGGAAAGATTCAAATAATTTATTCCTGAGCCACAAAAAATCACTATATCTCCGCCTTACAATGAACTCTTCTTCTTTAGACTTTTGTTTTACCTGCAAATATTTTTTTAAATGTCTGAAAAATAAAACTTATTCACTGCCAACATTATATGTTCAAATCAAAATATTAACTGACTTTAGTTGTTACTCTAAAAGAAATATAGGTCTCCATAGGATCAAGATGTTTTTGTGGATTATCCACACTGACTTCATATTCTTGAAAATCATCACACATTTTTTCATTTATATTTAAACAAAATTAATTATCAAAGTTGTCATCTAACAGTCATCACCAACAACTTTTCTAGGTAACCTTCCTAATTCCAAGTGACAGTAAACAGTATAAAGAGGTAGAAGCTTAAGTAGGTTAACATCTGAACAAGAAATTTTTGGAATGTAAACAATAATTACAGTATGTGATCATTATGGGAAGTAAGTGTTATTGTTGCTACATGGATATTTACTATTTATTAACGCCATTTTTACATGTTAAATCTGCATGTTAAATCGGTCGACATACAGTATAAAATCTCCTTCCTTCCCATCAAAACATATTTGTTTTAAGTAAAAAGTTAACGAGTTGTGAAATGTTTCATTAGGGAAAGCTCCAGAGTACTGTCGCCTTATCAATTCAGGCGTCGGACTAGTGCTACCTTGGGGAATTTGGCATGACTAACCGCTTTTAACTCAACTGTAAAATTCGAAATTACTGCTCCTTACATGATTTATTATACAATTATTATTACTCATTACTTCAGCTCGTTACGATTGCACAGGAAATATAACCCAAAGTATCCTTTACGTTGACGTTGAAGTCGTACTACAATTTTAATTATTATACAATAGAAGATATGAAAAAACCCAAGGGCCTTATTCAGGTAACTGCCCGTCATGTTATTACTACTTTAGGTACAACTTACTTGGACAAGCGAAAATTGACCATAAAATAATTTTAAAGAATAGTCAATTCGGTCTGGCAGGAAGTCCATTGACTCATATTACATCTAGAAAATTGATTTATTATATTTGGTTTCACAAATGATCTAGATCTAGTTTCGCACGGCCTAAATCATGATCGTCGAGAATCTATTGATTACAAATATATTTTATTTCTTTAAAGTAATAAATCCAAAATAAATAAGTTATCAGTTTAAGTTGTTTTGGTCCGTATGTGGTTGAATTGTATTATTCATACTTGGACCTACATGCAATTGATCGGCACTCCCTTTCTCCCATATTGAATTTAAGGAATGCTGAACCTATGGAATTCACCTTTTTTGCACCTCCGAACAAGTATTTTTGCATTTGTTCAAAATGTTGTTCAGTAAAAAGTAGAACTGGTTCTTTACTTGGAAAATGAGAAAATGCAACTTATTTTTCTTTACAGATGAACTGCGTTATCTTCGCTTTGCTAAACTTGCTTGTAACACCAAGTTCGAATAAGAAGACCTCTTCTGCCACCAAGAAGGTGTGCGGTTCAATACCATTCACACAGAGCACACCTGCGACTTATAAAAAGAATGGAATATGACAAAAGAAGATAGTTATGACCTGATTCCAGTTATAAATAACCACTTCTGGGTATGCACAAACCAATTTCTTTTATTGTTTTAAATCGTATAAATGATATAGTAGAAAATTTACAAGGAGAAACAGGTCCTAAAATTGGATTTTTTCGAAAGGATCAATAACAAGAAGGTATCCGAGATTCAAAATAACACAATTTCTTGCCTCCCAAACCCCAACTACTTGTTGGGTCCTCCATTTCTTTTACTGATGATGCAAATGCCAAGTATGTTCCTAAATGGGATATCTGTACTTGGATTCCTCAAGCTATTCCACTCCCATTCTCTGATCTACATCTTTTATGAACTCACCAAGCTCTCTCCCAGTACTTTATCATTGTTCTAAACGGGGTTAGGAATCCCAGGAGAATAAGTGGGAATCAGAGATTGGTGTATATAATGCGGTGAATTATTATCCCCCAAGGCTGTGGTACAATGTTCCAAAGGAAGCGGGAAGATTAGTCTCCTTGAGGGAGGCCGCCCCCACTTCCTCAAGGAGAAAGGGACACCGTTAGAACTCGGTCAGTTACTCTCAGTCTCTCCCCGACGTAAGATATGGATCAATCAGGGTAAGGTTTTATCTATGATACGTAATCATTGAAGAAGCGGGAGTCATCATGTTTAATATTTTGAATTAAAACAGTAATGCCTCCTCAAACCTTCAATTATTTCAAAACCACACATTTTTCATAAATTTCTAACAAAGTTAATCAAATCTGTCACCATTTCGGCTAAGTATTGAGATCTATTAACACATATATTATAATAATAAATATATTAGTGATTCATAAACTTAACATTTGTTCTATGTTTTTAAACAAATTCAGGAGGTGATTTTAAAACTATATTCAACTGATAAGTTCTTTCTACATCTTAAACAGGTTCTTCGTCATGTGCCCATGAGCGGGAAATTAGGAAAGCAAATGATGTAAACATGCAAAACATAACGCTAATCTCAAATTCATGATTTTTTTTGTGTGTTATTTTCATGATTACTATTTTTTTTTATAAACATAGAAATCGTATACGAAACTATTTTTAAAATAAGCTGTTTTAATTAAAACAATTTATTATTGGATTTCAAAATAACAGTCATAGCATACAATGGTTTTTAAATAACAGAAGGTAAAAAACTTACAAGCTAAAAAGCAATGAAATTATAAAAAAGTTAATTTCCCAGTTTAAGAAGAATGACACGGAAATTGAAATTATTCCAGTCATAAAAACAAACAAGCGCTTCCGCGCGCCCACTCGCAAAAATACAAATAATTCGTTTTTATTTAGCAAATGTTTGGAGGTAGTATAGTAGTTCAATCTACTCATTAATTTTGATTTTAGAACATGTAATATTAATACTTACGAAATTAAGTTTCAAATGTGAAAGTGGCTTGAAATCAGTTGGTTCAAACCTGGCAAGAAAGTTCCTTAGTATAGTCATTATCTTATTATTAAATACATAACATGCATCCTAGCTTATACTTTTGTTTAATTATGGTTCGACATTAAGTATGTAAGTTTATGTATGAAAAATTAAACTTCTTTTTTTATTTGATGTTAACTAAGGTTTTTGATTTAAGTGCTGCTAAACACACTAGTTTGTCGAATTGAATTAAATTATTTTTTTAGTTTGTATCCATTAATATTTATCATATTAAAATTAAAGTACGAATTATTATATCAGTACAAATATGTGATCCCCCATGCTCGGAAACTATAGGAGAGTGGAGAATAAAAACCAACAATCCACGTCTTTAAGATAACTGAAATATGTTAAAACATATCATTACTATAAATTAATTTTTTTTTATTATCTTTAGTTAGAGTAGTGAACATATTACATACATACTAAAACACGTCGACTATGTTCATTTTATAGATGGTTAAAAAGTAAACACAACTTATGTCAACTTGATGAGCTTAGTGTGATTCATATTTTTGAAAAAAGTGGAAGTCAGAGTGTTAAAACAAAAACTGTTTGTCAATAAACGTTAGTTGTTTGTTAATTTGAATTAATTTTATGCAAAACAAGTTGAAATCAGAAAGAAAATCCTATATTAGAGGGAGAAATTATTAATTTATTTCATGAAAACTGACCTTATATGCATAAGGTCGAGAAAAATAAGTGATAAGAAGTCGTGCTAGAAGTTCAGACGAAACTATTGTGAATTATGTAAGTGATAAGGAGATAAGGAATGAGAGTTAGTATACGACACAGTAATTAGGAATGGGGTCCTGAAATATAGTTATTAACTAATAATTTTGAAAATACATACTAAATTTAAGGCCTCTAGGTTAGAAAAAATTAAGAACCTGAAGTATTAGTTACTTTCTGAGCAGATGGTGGGGCCCCGATATCTCTTTGACCGTCATTGAATAAAAAAAAACTCTGTAGGACTACAGTCCTTAGATCCAATACATGGTAGAGGCTGTAATGTTTCTGGGACAACGGCTGTGCAGGGAAATGAATTACCCGAGATCACGCTCAACCGCCAGGTTTTCCCCTAATTAAGGGCCTGCACTTTATAGAGACTGGGTGAGCCACAGAGGGTCTTCAGAACCCACGAGGTCTAATACGACTGTTAACAGATCCAATAATCTTTCTGATACACTCTGAACCCTTCTTTGAACCCTGAACCCTCAGCATAGCAACTACCTGTACCAGCTAAGCCTCCCCCTCCATCGTCTTTGAAAATAACCACTAAATTAAACTCAAGCATTACGAAATAAAGCAAGAAAATGTAGATTTATTATTACCTTAACAAAAAACTAAATTTATTAAAATAAAGTGTATAAAAAAAAATGTCTAATGTTTCATTTGGCTCAGCAAGCAGCTTCCACAAAGTAACGAATGCCTCCTCGATAACTGTGGAAAATTTCGGAACAACAATGGATTTTTCGAAGGGTCCATGGAGGACTACTTGCATTTGGGAAAAAAAATATATTTCGCAATGTAAAGGTCCAAACACTAGGGTTGACTATTCGATAATTATAAAATATGAAAGTGAAAAAATAAAAATATCGTGAAAATTGCACCGAAATGCGATGAATAATGTAGTCGGTTGGTATCGAAAATTCAGACTTTATGTATAAATAAGAATACAATAGAAAAAATCTCAAAAAGCGAATCATTAAGTCTCTAAAATCCTGGAAAAAAATACAATCAACGTTTCATTAATTGTGGCATCATCAGGACAAACATCAAACACACAAGAAGTTTCCATCGCTAAGATATTGTCCTTCTTCATTAGTTCATGAACCAAAGAGACATGAACATTACTATTATTGAAATATATAATTTATTTTAAAACTATATTTTCATGTTCGCTTGAATAACACTCTTTGACAAAATAATAACTAAAGAAAAGAAAGGTTTTTTTTTTCATTTAATGGATATACTAGAAGGTTACAAATCATCACTGTTATATGTGACATGAATATGTCACAGATCTCTCTTTCAGATATTGCAAGAAAAGGTTTTGTAAACCTATACTGCTGATGAAACTGGTGAAATAAATAAACTGGGTTATGAGGCCTCTTCAATTAGCTTCTTTTTTTTTTTAAATGATTCCTTACACCATGAATTACTTTGGGAATCCTGAATAATATACCATAAAATATGGATACAAAAAAACATAATAAGATATTATAGCGAGCTCAACTCTCCTTTAGGCAGAAAGGCCAAACACCTTGAATACTACAATCTTATCCGATAATAAATAATTCTGACAAAGAAATCTCAAAAACAAAAAACCGAATCCTGTCACAGTAAGAAATTTCTTTTGATTTGATGTTGAATTCTTGATATTGGTAAATTCTGTTTCCGGATTCTTTACTGTGCGGTCGTGAGCAGAGTTGAATGTATATACGCCACTCTAAGGAAATCCCTGCTCTTTGGGAACGGATGTCATTATAAATTTAATAGAATGGACAGTCAAATTATGAATATTTCGCAAAAACCTCTCGTTTTTCTCTTCCATTTACATCTGCAGGGACATTCGATGCAATATGGTAGGGGCCAAGAACTCAAAAAACTAGTTTACTTAATACTTTTCACAAAAATATTAGTTACTTGTAAACATTGAATAGGTGGAAAGTATATATTTACATGATTTGGTATCATTTAAAAAAAAAATTTTTTTTGTAATCACCCCATTACAATAAAGTGACTTTTTTTCTGTATAATAGCTCCGAACTGATTTCAAAGCTACATTATAACGACCATTAAACGCTTGATCGAATTCTTACAGTTGAGTTAACATCTTATTACACAATCGTAAATTAAATATGAAGATTGTGTAATAGGATTTGTGTTTAAAAAATTGCTTCATTAACCTCGTATATTTCAATAAGCCAGAACTAAATCCTTCAAAACTATCTGAAAAAAATAAGAAAATATTATATAAGGGAGTCATTAGGCCCATAATAACTTACGCCTGCCAAGTCTGGAGTTTAGCTAGCAAAACACACATTAACAAAATAAAGATCTTCCAAAACAAATGTCTAAGAATCATTGTATGTATGTACCATAACAACCATTGTATGTAAAATCATTTTCATTGTAAATGGATTCTCCCATCAATGTTTAAAAATATGTATACAATTTAAAATAAATAATTAAATCGTCGAAGTTCACGGGTTCGCAGTTCAGAAGGCTGCCTTAGGATTTTTTTAAAGGGAGTAAAAATCCTTGGTCGTTTGTTTATTCATTTAACGTCACTTAATACTGCTATGGCTAATCGAACGATGCTTCAGTGGGAGATCTTAATTTTGCCTATCCAGGTTTAATTAGAATAGGAATTTTTAATGACTACCTGACATCGTACAGGCTCGGTAGCCCCGTTTAACGTCTCTTCGAAAGGACGACATAACCAAGGATTTCTTACCCCCTTTAAAAAATCCTTGGGCCACCTGCCGGGCTACGAACGTTCTTGGGCAGAGTTATGTTTAGGCCAGCGGCCAGGTAACAAAAAAGGGCTTTAGGTAGCAATTCATTGGATAGAGCTGCATTTTTGATATGTTGTACGGGCATGTCTGAGTAGTGCAAATCCAAGTTTCCAACCGCAAAATCGGATGGGAAAACTTTTGGTGGCCGAAAAATCTCAAAGTTTTTCGAGCTAATTCACCAACACTACATATATTATCTCTAAAGACCAGCGATGTGTATCGAGACCTCGGTTTCTATAAACAGTTCATCACAATTTAAGAAAATATTTATTTGATCTTCACTCGAACCATTTTATTCTCAATAAACAAGTTTTACTTATTGGTGAAAATTCATTTATTATATTAATTAGTTTTTTTTCATAACGATTTTTGTCACTACCCCATTTAGTATGATAACTCAATATTCACTAAATGTTTATCGTATAGTACATATGCTAATTTTTTTTAAGAGTTGGGGTGTAGGCTCATTTTATATGTATGTGATTAACTTTTAGTGGAGGGAAATTTTTTTTCCAGATTTGGATTTTTTTTAAACCCGGGATCCTCAGCAGAGCAACTAAGCCCTGGAATGCGGAGCTAGCGTTAATATAACACCTAATAAAGAGAAAGTTCTATTGAGTTAGTATGAAGGATGATGCTAATTCAGTGTTTGGCCTTTATCTCCTAATCGGTGCATTTTTAAAATCAAAAATGGGACCTTTAAACACCTGGCATCTAGCCTTGGTGTTGCCAACCACTGGATCACTCGTAAAATGGAGATCCAGGGTCTGTGCGGTGCCAGGTACTCGTTAAAGATCCCTATCCTAATTTTACCTGCATAGGCAAAATTTAGGACTCCTACTGTAGCATTTCCAATTAACCATAGCGATGTGACGTCAAACAAATAAACCGTCGAAGTTCAAATTCACTGGTTCTGGATCAATTATCGTATTTCTGTAATTATGGCCATATTTTCCACGGTAAGGTGATAAGCTACAGGGATAGTAAAAAGTGCAATCACTTCAAATATGTAGTTCAGTTACGAAATAGAACAAGCAATTAAGTGAAATCTGAAATATGTTCTTCCGTAAAGCTTTGAAAATGTAAACATACTTGTGAAGTGATGTTTTGTAGGTATGAAGTATCGAATCCTTTAAATATGTTAAGTGATATATATCTTCAACTAATCATTATATAATTCAATTTATTTCAAAATATAAAATCTATTATAAAAATTAAATAAATAATTATTAGAATAAAATAGAATAGAAAAATAATTTTATTGGGCGACCTGGTCCCTTTAGAATAGCAGAGATGAACGAAATTAAATAAATATATATCTAGCCAAATGGCTACATGAGATTAAAACAATATTTACATAATATCTTGAAAGTAAATAACTATCAGGTATGTTTTGATAGAGAATCAGAAAATGTAATATGTACAAAATTAAAATTAAAAAACCGACAAATTCACAATAAAAAGAAATAGGCTTATGGAAAAATAAGTGAATAAATTATAGCATCTAATAATATAAAAAATGATATCATTATGAGTGAGGAAAATTTACAGTAATTCATCCATCGATCGAATATATCTGTAAATTATTTATTGATTATAGAGCATCTGTTTGGGAATTTAGAAGATGTAGGATTAGTTTGGATTTAAATGAGGTTAAAGAAGACGCATGACGGATATCGAGTGGGAGTGAGTTCCAAAGAGAGATAGAAGGGCGAGAAAGGAACACTCAAAAGTTTTGGTTCTATGGGAACGGGCACAAGATCGGAAGGGCACACACACACACATAAAGCAGCTCGAGTGACCACCGCACTGTCACGTTTAATGCCCAATGTAGGCGGACCCAGGAACAACCACAGGCTGCTGATATCCAGTGTGGTCCCATCCACCCTGCTCTACGCAGCTGCGATATGGAAGGATGCGCTGGACACTGCGGCTTATAGAAGCCCGATGGTGTCGGTATATCGACGGTGTGCCCTAAGAGTGATCAGCTCGTTTCGTGACACACACACACACATACATACATATTAAAGACCGATTTTTAGATTGATGGCTTTATGACTCGTAAAAGGTCTTTTGCTTTGAAAAAAACATCGGATGCTGCCTTGGCCTGTTTCCAGCTTCGGTATATCTTTTTAACCTCATTATTATTATAGGACCTCATAAAAGCTGAGCAGTTTATTATTTTAATTCATCAGTTTTCACATTCACTATTATTTGGATCTTGGCGTAGCTTAGTGAAGTTCAGTGAAGACAGAACTGCAGATTTATTCCACGAAGTCCACAGACTTCTCATCCCCTGTTGTTATATATTACATTTATCATGGAGTGGTTAGAGTATGATAGGATGGTCTTTAGTTCTGAATGCTGGTTTGAATTCTAAGACTTATATACGAAAGCGGATCCTTAAAGTATATATGTATTATAAACCAGGCCACGTGTGGGATATATTATATAAACATATATATAATTTGAACTAAATGATATTATTATTTTACGAGAATCGGTCCGGTATTATTCAAAGTGTTAAACTTGACAGTTTGATAGCTTGTTAGTTGGCTTTCAGTAAAACAGTCGTAGGTTGATTATGAGAAAAAAAAAACAATGACATGATTAAGGAAATTTTTTTCTTCACAGACGCTGGTTAATTATTGCTATTTGTGACAATTTTATACCTCTTTAAGCTCCATAATGCCACCATTCTTTGTAGGTTTTGACAAATTGTGGGAAATCCATCATTTATGGTAGTTTAGTAAATAATCTGATAAACAGACTGCCTAATATTACGCTTGGAAATATCTATCATAAATGGCGGGGAAGTCGTTTAATAAATAATCCTTTTAAATATACGGCCCCATTAGGCTTATTCCAGCCAGGGAAATATTCATCTTAAGTGCCATTAGGTATTACTCTCACAATAACAACAATACATATGATAATATGACTAAATCTCCTCCGCCATTAAAAAAAATAATAATTCAAATCCATTGCCGAATTTCGACGAAACTAAAATAGTTTTTACAGTATAGAAAAGGACTTAAAAATTGGAAGTGTTATATTTTGTTTAGTGACGCGAAAAATGTTAATCTAATAAATTAAAACAACACAGGAAATTATCATAATAAAACATTAACATTAAATTAAACCAACAACCGTTGTAATTAAACAATTGCAGCTATTATGATAATTTAACAATTACCTGCTTTTACAATTCTATGGATCTTCTATATGCAAAGGAAAAAATGAATAACACAAATGTATATTATTGTATTATCCAATTAAACTTACCCACCTAACACACTTTTTTCCAAACCTTTCGTGGTTAATATGATATGTATGTATTGTTGTTATTTGACATTGTAGCACTGCTTTTACTGACATAACTGTTTGTATTTATAATCTATGATCAATTGTTTGTTTATTTAGCTAGGCATCGTTGTTTTTTTTTTGCTTTTACTTCATGTTAAAATAATAAAAACAAATAAAAATGTTTCCGGTTTTTTCTACTTTTTGCAAAAACGTTAACTTTATTTTGTAGGCAAGCCTTAAGGGATAGAAAAACAAACAATGTCATTTTTGAAATAAGCGCAAAAACTACACAAAGATCAGTTAACTAAATCAAAACAATTTTAAAAAAAGTTTTTTTTGCAGACCTGTGTAGTCCAAGGGGATATTTAGTAACTTTATATATATATATATATATATATATATATATATATATATATATATATATATATATATATATATATATATATAAAGGTAATATGAATGGATATGTATAATTTTGCTATTTAAAATTTGTTTAAGTTCAACTAACTCAGAATTTTAATTTGTCTTTGTATTAAATTATTTTGGGAAATTCCAATTTAACATTCGAAAACAAAAAATAAAATTACATCAGTAATATAGTAATAGATATTATCATTTGATTTGATATGTATACTTTTATCATTATTTAATGCTGCTATTGCTAATCGGACGATGTAATACTTTGTTGGTAATGGGAGTCCTAAATTTTGCCTATACTTCTTCTTCCCATGGCTCTACAGCCCTTGCAGGGCCCTGGCCTCCGCAACAACGCCTCTCCATTCCTCCCTGTCAGCAGCTCGACCTCTCCACTGTCTGATCCCCATCCTCTGCAGATCGTTCTCTACATCATCCAGCCATCGCAGCCTGGGCCTTCCTCTTCTTCTTTTGCCTCCTGGTTTGCCATATAATAGCTTGGGTACCTATCTTCTCCCATTCTTTCTACGTGCCCAAGCCATCTTATACGTGTAGATTTAATAAAGGTGACTAGGTCTGGTGCATTGTATAGGTCCTGAAGCTCTCTATTATTTCTAGACCTCCATTGGCCTTCATTACATACTGGCCCAAATATCTGCCGAAGCACCTTCCTCTCCCAGATCTGCAGCATCTTTTCGCATTCCTGTGTCAGAACCCACGTTTCACAAGCGTATGTAACAATCGGTCTTAGGATTGTTTTATAAATCAATAATTTTGCCCTCCGTGACAAGTTTCGAAATCTTAATGGTTTTCGCAGTGCAAAGAGACATCTGCTCCCTGCTGAAATTCTTGTTTTAATTTCTGCAGTGATGTCATTCTTTCTTGTCACTAAAGCCCCCAGATATTTGAAGCTGTCCACTTTCTTAAATGTGTGGTGGAGCAGTTGCACATGACTCAGCTCTTCCTGCCCATCATTTTTTGTGAAAATCATATATTGGGTTTTTTCCTTATTTATCACCAGACCCAATTTTTTCCCAGCTTCTTCAAATTCCTGCAAAGCTCCTGAAAGCGCCGCTTTTGACCTTGCTGATATCACTACGTCATCAGCATACGCTAGGTGTTGGGTCATCCTATTACATATTGTTCCTCCTGGGTTGGTCCTGATTGATCTCGCAGCTTGTTCGAGTGCGATGTTAAATAATACAGGTGAGAGGGGATCTCCCTGGCGCAGACCATTCTCAACCTCATAATCTTCTGATATCATATTTTGAATCTTCACCCTACATCTGGTGTTTTCCAAGGTCATCGCACTCAATCCGACTAGCTTTTCCGGGACCCCTAGAGTTTTCATTACTTTGAGCAGTTCATTCCTGTCAAGACTATCGTAGGCCTGGCAGAAATCTATGAAGAGGTGGTGGAGGTCAACATTGTACTCATATGCTTTCTCTAGCATCTGCCGTATGGAGAAGATATGATCCGTTGTGCTTCTAGTTGGCCGGAAGCCACTTTGGTATTCACCAATATTTCTTTCAGCCCATGCCATAATTCTCCTATTTATTGCAACTGAAAGTACCTTGTAGACAGTGGGCAATAGAGCGATACCTCTATAGTTTTGGCAGTTTAATCTGTCTCCCTTCTTATGTATTGGGCACAACACTGCCATATTCCAGTCCTGTGGCATCCTCATCTCCATCCATACATCAAATACGAGGTTATATATTTCATCCACCACCGCCTCACCCCCAAATTTTGCCTATAATAGGAATAAGATAGGGATCTTTTCCGAGTACCTAATCTCGTACAGGGTTGGAGCCCCATTTTACGTCCCTTCTGAAGTGTGCCACCATGAAGGACTTTTAACTCCCTTTTAAACAATTTTAAGACAACCTGCCATGTTATAAATACGCTATTTTGGACATAAAAGGCTGTTTTACTAACCACTACACCAAAGATGCCCCTAATATTGGATTTGGGGAGCATGCCATATTTACACATATAATATTTATTAAATTAGGAATATTAATTTTTGTTTGTATTCCTCCATATCTGGAATATTCGTTCTACCTAATTTTCCGCCATTTTTATATAATTATCTTTAGAATGAGTTCCTCGCAAAGAAGAAAATATGTTTTTCCTTTAAATTGTGAATAGTTAGTAAGTTTGGTGGTGTAAAATGCACCTTGACCATTGAGATCTCTATTTTTTTTTTTTCTAAGTGTATTTAGTCTCCTTATTTACTTATCTCTTATCCTTAAGGCATTGCTAGTTAATGCGTATCCTATTGAAATACAATCTACGCTGTTGGTTTCCTTGACAACTGCGAGGCAACAAACAGGAAAGGACAGGAACCAAATTAATTCTCAGGAATCAAACCCAGGTTGAGGTTATTCCAAATAGCCCGTAATCATTTCCTCATGCTACATGTTTTCATTTTCCTTCTCGAATAGTTTGTGTACAATAGTGTTTTACAAGAGTTTTTTTCGCAAATAGAATAACATAGCCTGATCGGCTCATTAGAAGTCAATGAAATTATATTCTTTCTTTTTTTAGAAGTGGGTAGGGCAGGTAAGAGGGGCAGTTACGATGTGGGAAGTTTTTAAAGTCTCGAGAATGTAGCTGTCCTTCAAACTGTATCGGCTCAAGTTCATTCTCTAGTCCAAAAAGTCTTCTCGCCGTTCATTATAATGGATTAAAACTACATATTTATCCAACCAACTACATTATTTATAACGTTTTAACAATTGTTTCCACAATACAGGTAAAAATCCTGATTAATTCGCTTTTAAATGAATAGTTTTAAACTTCCTCTAATATTGTATGGTGAAAAATATCAAAAAGCCAAAAAAATGTTGAGTGAAAAATTTGGTAGGTACATCTTATAAAGTGTTAGGAGTCGGGGACGAACAAGATGTGTGTTTGTTCATTTAACGTCACTTAATACTGCTATGGCTAATCGGACGATGCTACATTGGGAGCTCTAAATTTTCCCTATCCAGGTTTAATTATGATAGGGATTTTTAACGAGTACCTGACAACGTACAGGGTCGGGACCCCCATTTAACGTCCCTTCCGAAGGACGGCATGACAAAGGATTTTTCACTCCCTTAAAAAAATCCTATGGTCACCTGCCGGGCTACGAACCAAGGGACGAACAAGAATTTATTTGATAACTTCGTATTCGCCATTTCTAGGATTAAGAAGTAAAAAGCGAGACTGAATAAATTGTTAATTATGGTTGTTTTATAAGATAATTAATCCATTCCATCCATTTTACAATACGTTAACCAATAAAAAGGTAATACAAATATATAGTTGTCGATCTTGTCGTCTTGTACTTGACCAAATAAACACATTTATGACCCTAATATTTTATCTAAGTTCCAATCTCTCGAATAGTCACCAAATTCGATCTCTTACATTTCACCGAACCATTCGTCGATTGTAATATGTTTCCTAACCGAGCAACAGCATGGAGCCCATCCATTTAGACATTAGGAAGCTTATCTTTAACTTCAATCATTAACTTACGATTATTAGTACATAATATAATAAATTAAGTGGCATTAATAAAATTTGTAAACGTTTTTCTTCATAATAAATTTTGCAGTAACAGGGAAATAGGTTCATCGATAAATAGGAAATGAATAGATGATACTTCTAATTTTATACTTGGATGAATCCAAACTTTTTTATTATTTTCATGTTTTCCAAGATATTTAGGTATGCTCATGTATTCCATGTGGTTAAGTCCTCAAAACGTACAAAAATCCAATTATGTTTTACGGGTAATTTTTGGGTAAATGTTTGTTTGAAAAAATTACATATTAGGGTTTATCCACTAATATGTAACCTATGCTGCTTAAATTTCTGTAATTCAGAGTTAAAAACGAAACATGCGCGATAAAATCCATTTTTTCCTACGTTCCAAAAGAGAAGGAAAACGTTTTCAAATTTTATTAATGCCACTTAATTTATTATATTAGTAACTAATAATCGTAAGTTAATGATTGAAGTTAAAGATAATCTTCGTAATGTCTAAATGGATGGGCTCCATGCTGTTGCTCGGTTAGGAAACATATTACAATCGACGAATGGTTCGGTGAAATGTAAGAGATCGAATTTGGTGACTATTCGAGGGATTGGAACTTAGATTAGATATTAGGGCCATAAATGTGTTTATTAGGTCAAGTACAAGACGACAAGATCGACAACTATACTGTTTATAATCCCGACATTTTTATTACCTTTTTATTGGTTAATGTTGTTGTCATAGGACGAAACTACCAACATTCCATTGGTTTTACGCCGACCAAACGATCCGACATTTTAAACAGGTACCATTGCAAAATAACTCGTTATAAAATAATTTGCTTAATATTTTCTTACTTGATATTTTCGTCTTGAATGTGTGAGCGATTTGTCTTTTTTATTCGTGTTGTGCCTAATTTCTAGACATTATTCTTTTGCGAATGATATGAGTAGGTAATGTTTAGGTGAGTACTTCTCCAATGGAGACATTTGTTGGAACGAAAGTACCTTTCTGATGGGATTAGAACGAATAAAATGAACAGATAGAAATAGGAAAAGGAATAGACAGATATTGTCATGTGAACAACAATAACAGCTTCCAGTATCCATTTTCACAGTTCTCTCACCAGTGAAATGGTTTTAATTATTGGAAACATATAAGTTTTCGGATAAAAATGGAATAGCTGAAAAAAATATATAATTCAAGAAAAAAAATGGCTAGAAACGACTGAGGATTTCCTAAATCGGAAATCTTCCAAAAAATTAAATGTTGCCTAAGCAGGTGTCGGCAGTAGTCAAGGCCGGATTGTCACGTGGGTGTCTCCAGGCAACGCGAATCTCGGCTTCGATCACAATTATATATGTTCAATTGCATTAACAAAAATATAGGGTCATTAAATTAAAGAATAGGATTAATATCTAATTTATAATAAAGTAGAAGTGCTTATTAGTAATTTCGAGTAAAAATAGAAAAAATGAAATACGGTAAAGTCATTGACACATACAGCAACCAGTAATACCTTATTTATTAATTCGCATTATTTTTTCATTTAGGATATTTTGATGATATCATAAAACTAGCAGCAAAAATATGGTAATAGATCAGATATTTTCCAACGGCCTCCATATCTTGGCACTGTAATGATCAAATTATACTCATAACATCCATGAATTCGGCCTTCTAATATTATAATAGAGCAACAGTAGTTAGGTTAGCTGTAAAAGATTAGGAAGTTTACATTTCGTAAAATTTTATATATTAAATTTTATTACAGCTATAATTTATAATCATATAATATAAACTAATCATATAATTTATAAAGAAAAAACTATTTATGCTATAGATAGTTACTGAAAAATACTGGTTTTAATGAAACGCAATCTATGCAACACTTCCAAATAAATTCATATTATATAAGAATGATTTTTTCTAGATTAAACAACATTATTGTAAGTCAGAATATTGTAATAATATTGAAATATTAAATAATGTTTTCAATAAATTATCTTTCCTATTATAAGAGATATCTTCAATGTTCTACACTCATCTGAAAGTCTTTATTAGTTATGGCTGTATTTCATAGACTTTCTCTTTATATTTCTTTGTATCTATTTATAAAAGTGTCACACTCTTTCCTAAAGGATTCCGCAGAATTTTATAAGTAAAAAGGTTACGATCAAATACTCTGAAACTTAGCTGTTTCAGAGTTTATTCAGAATCCTTCATGAGAAGCGTTATTTCAGGTCTACCATTGCAATCAATAGTAATTATTTTATGAGCCCTTAATTAATTAACTACCAGAACCTAAAATAATAAAATGTTTATTAACAAATACCTTTATCTTATCTACCAGTTGAAACTTTATTACAACTTCTAAATACGAATAAGATAAGGCTTGGGCAGTGCAACTGCTCGAACTAGTTTTTTAGCCTAAGCGAATTAAAACTTTATTTTTTTATTAATATTTTTTTCTGTTTATGATTTGTCAACTCTGCCGCTATATCTGTTTTATTTTGATTCCATCTACAAACATTCATATTATTACATAGAACTACTTGGTAGGGCACACTTTTTCGCACTTGTTTTGAACCGATTGTGAAAGTGAAGATTTCCCCCATCGGATTCGCGCTGTATCATAGGCTTAAGGCTTCAATAGAAGAAAGAAGTTTTACTTATTCATATTCCTGGAAATGGCGAAAATATTAAATGCTTTTACTTAAGAAAAAATACTTTTATCAATAAGCATCCAAGTCTATTTATATGTTATTTCATAAACAGTACACATTATAGTATAAATTATTGTTTTTAGAGCTATTCTTGGGTTGGCCTAAGTTCAATGATTTACGTTATTCATTTCAAGCTCTATTTGAATTCTTGCATCTTTAATTTTTTATAACGCTTACACTAGATCTGTTGTTATCTTAATCAATACTTCACAAGTTAAATAATTATAACAAAAACATAATTAATTAGAACATGAAGGCAACATATTTGAAAAATAGTATCAGTCTCAGCGTCATTGTCATCCCTGGTTTCTAGAAATTCATAAGGATTTTTAAACTGTGGCAAAATGTCTATAATTTTCAACTACTGCTGAGGAAATGTAACTCCCATTATTTTTTTTTTATTATTGAGAAATTCATCAAAATAAAATGAACAATAAAAATTTCATATATGTAAATAATTCGTATTAAAATTATTTTATAACCAGTTGTAAAATTATTTACAGGTATTAATCACATTTTAACAACATAGGTAGGGTTATATCATTTTGTAAATAGCAAAGCCACCTTCTATTACCAAAACGTAGGAAACTAAATATATTAAGTCAAATTTATCTCCCTGCATGATTTATTCTGATCATATTGCTTTTCTGTTTCATTCCTGAAAAAAAAAATTAAACAGAGGAAGGAGGGAGATCGGATTTCTGGAATAGTAGCCGGATAACGACGTATAAATAAATTTACAATTCATTTTTTTGTAAAGAAATATATTGGTAGCCTTTAATTTAAAAATGAAAACAACTCATCATTCGAAAATGATTTTTACGTAAAATATTCCAATAGGAGTAAAATATAGCGTCAAATGCCGTATAAAAGTTTCCAACTATAAACTATCTTGTTCCGAAGGAAAATGTAAAATATTAATTTCGGTTTGTAAAGTTCAATATTTTTCTGCGAATGCGTTATTTAGGAGAAAGTGCTGGACCATTATTTTTACTTTATTTATTTATTTATTTATTTATTTAACTACAAGGCTTAATAATTAATTTAGCAACTTCTCCCGTCTCCAGGCTTCCTTTTTTCTTCACGGTTCTTGCATTGCGTAAGCTGATTGTTAAGAAAGATTAAAACAATCCTTTGATAAATTGCATCGATGCCCTAAATAGTTTCGGATAAGATGACAATGGATCTTAGCAATGAATTGTCTTGCAAATCCCAAACTTAATTAGCATCATTCAACAGGAAAGGAATCTAAATATCTGATGATAAAATATTATTTAAAATCTGTGGCCCTATTTTTGTTTATAAATTTATTGTCGAGGTTTGTTTAGATTCTCTAATAACTCCGCATAACATGAACAACTTTTTCAAAAACGATTTAGATCCACAATACAGATAACCACACACTGCTTCTCATAAAATTTAAATGTCATGAACTATCCTCATCGTTTTTTTTTTTCTTTACAAGAAATAAAACATTTGACATCTATTTGTGGTAAATAGCAACATTCAACTATTTACTACAAATAGAAAAAAGTGTTGATACATGGGGGTCTAGAACCTGGTCACCTTGACCTAACCGAGTGTTACGGAGAAATCGCGAATTACAACACGCTTGACCATTAATGCATTCTTTTTAGAGGGTGACCGCATTGCACCTATGAAGGGATATGTCAGAATTTTATTAATATTCATCCACATAAGATATGTTTTACTAATTTGAAGTTATTCGAAATCTAAAACAATAAGCGGGTTTCCAAAAGAAGATAGTCAGAATGTGAGTTACTGAAATATATGTTCTTCTTTTTCAATAAAGTTTCCGATATATATGTAAAACATGTTTACATTTAAATTCTACTCCAACAGAAGTATTTTCTGATGTACAATCGGAGTTAGATGAACAAGATGATGAAGAATTTCAATGTTTACAGAAAATGTAGAGCCTAAACTGTTTACTCAAATCGAGCTTCACGAGTTGGTTAGTGAGCTTGGCTTAACAAAAGAAAAAGCTAAATTGGTTGGCTCTAGACTAAAAGAAAAGAACTTGTTGGCGGTTGGACCCAGCATCTATGTGTACAGGAAGAGAGAGCAACTATTTTCCAAGTTTTTTGAACAAGAAGGTGATTTAATGTACTGTTCAGACATTCCCGGTGTGATGAATGAGTTTGGTATTGAATACAAAAAGGAAGTAGCCACTGTAAATACAAATCATGCTTATGATGCAACATAGTGTTTCATTAATTCCCCCGTATGCCGTATAGGGGTTTAGATAGGGGTTTATACTATATAATACAAAGCATATTGCTGGAAAACTATGGGTGATACAAAAAAACTAAGGCCAGATTTAGATTCAGCACCTAAAATGTATAAAGATAACTATCAAAGTTAAAAAAGTTTTTTTTTTTTTGTTGGCCTGTGTTATTTATCCTGCTAACTGCCGTGAGTAGACTCAACGGGGTCTAAAGACCCAATTAAGGCTCACCTAGTCTCAATAAAACAGATACCCTTAATCAGAGGAAACCCTGGCGATTGTGTATTATCTCGACCAAATCGCCTCCTTACAAAACCGTTGGCTTGAGAATTAGTACCGTCCCTTCCACTTACTGAACCCAAAACCCTTCATGCATAGTAGGCTTTTCTGGCATAGCAACTGTAATAGTCACAAATATTAGATTTTCATACGGACTGAAATGAGGGTCTTCTTAGCCGCATTGCATGGTATAGGATAAGAAAATGACACGAATGCTGGAATAGCCTGCTAGATCCAAATTTTATAAAGCATGCTCAACTCCATGAAAACGAGGTAACTTTTTATGAGCGTTGTTATTA
The DNA here is from genome assembly GCA_964056705.1 of Troilus luridus. Classification (NCBI taxonomy): domain Eukaryota; kingdom Metazoa; phylum Arthropoda; class Insecta; order Hemiptera; family Pentatomidae; genus Troilus; species Troilus luridus. The sequence goes on along the minus strand of OZ057415.1, from coordinate 22,111,801 downwards.
GGTTTATTATGCTCAAAAATTAAAATTTTAACCAACACTACAGCAATGAAATACTGATACAATATTATTAAATAATATGTTATTATAAACCTTATTAAATATATTTTCAGGGGAGAGCAGACAGGATGGAAGTTCTGGAAGCAAAGGAGATACGTCGTAACCCTCTTGGCTTTCTTCGGCTTCTTCAATGTCTATTCCCTCAGAGTGAACCTCAGCGTTGCCATTGTGGCCATGACGTCTGTGCGGAAGATAGTCACGGAGAATGGAACACAATATATGGTAACTCTCACTAATAGCTAAATCTCATACTCCATAATTAATCATGTCATCCATTAAACAGTAACTTCTACAGAAATATTGTTCTGCTGTCGTTTCTAATCTGTTCAACATCTTAAATAGGAAGAATATTTTGATCTGAAACAGTTAGTGAAGTGAGTGGAGGCCTTACTTAAGTCAACTGTAGTAACCTGTGTTTTGTGAGATAACTGGGATTACCACAAGCCTGTTTTGATAGCGTTCTAGGAAAGAGAATGGAGAGGTTGAGCGCTACTTTCCAAAAACTGGACGTATTTTTATGCAAATTCGAGAAACAGAGGTGATTGAGATGGTTGGCAACACTGAGTCTTCAATAACTGTATAGCCAAGAAAAACAGGAGATACATCTGTTCAAATTCACTCCTAACAGATAGGGGGGGGGGGTAGAAAGAGAATTCACATCTTAATTGTTGCTACCATTTTGATAAAAATAGTTAACTACGATGAAAGTATCCTCCTCTGTTCATGATGTTAGGGGTTACGTAGCGAATCCACCAATTGTGCTGAGTATGTGTGATAATCAAGTATTATAACGGCTGTTGCACCGTATCATCAGTCTACACATCATTATCTTTTGTTATTTGCTTTATCATTAACATCCACATTAGCTACATACTAATTACTCCCCTTTTAAAGTCTTTTGAGCACCCATTAAGGTTATAGGTCCTCGCATTGCGAGAACAAGAAATGGTGTAGAAAATAATGCGTTATATGATGGACAGCAGGAGGTTAAGTCATGTTCGGGGAAGGAACTAAGTAGCATAGATGAATCATAATAAAGTTGTTGTACAGGTATCGTTTCCAAACTTTATAACTTATATTTAAATATTTCCAATTTTAATATTTTTTCTAAGACAAACTTGTTTAAATTTTGAATTTCTTATATTATTCTCAACAGCCTCAATAAATGAGTCCTTAGAAATAGGGAATTGAAGATTCTAAGCATTTAATCCCGAAGTTATTGCACAACCGAGAGCTAAGTTCAAGGCCGCGTTGACAGTGTAAAGTTAAGTGACTATCAAAGGCAGCTAGCTAGGAAGCTTACTTCTCAAGCAGAAACCAAATAGTTAGATAAGCGTTTGAACGGGCCTTGGGTAAATGCCATGGGCATTCCTTAGTGGATATCAATGTGTTTCGAGTCCGCTTCCAGCATTGTACATAATAATTATAATTGTTAATGAATTAATTGTTGAGTATTAATGTACTAATGACATTAATTATTACCACAACTCAAACAATTTTAGTGTGAATGTTTACATTTAAATAATTACTTTAGTAATAATCATGTTATAATTACTTCCCTTTTCCTCAACTAAAATTAAATTAGGCAACACCATAGCACCGTTTATTAAAAAAAACCCAACTTACCCGACTAATTTTACTGACAAACCTGTAATAATAATGATGAACTATTTTAAGATCATTTAATCAACCATTAAAATATTTAACTTAAATATCCTCAGCAGCTGGCACATCTTAATTCTCTTTTTCAATAAAATATAACAAAATAATTTTGTGAACAATTACGTACGGCAACTTATGCATCAAATATATTTCTACTCTCTACCTCAAATTATTTTTTAAATATTTCAGCCTATTTAATTTATTCTTCATTGAAACATTACCATTAAATAATAGAAAAATAATAATCTGTTTTCAACTCAATTCTGGATCTTTGTTTGGTTTTTTTTAATCACAAAAAACAGTAATTCTGCGGGTTTTTCTATTCATCTTATACGCTGTATCAATACCAATATGGTCAGATTTCAATTTTTTTTTTGTTTTAATAATTAAATTACCTATTATGATTCTATACATAAGTTTTTTTTTAATAATAAGCAAATATAAGCAATTTTTTTCTTAATTTGCAAATATTTAGAATAAACCTCACCTTTTCATTATGTAATGTATGCATATGGTTCTTTGATGTTTATATGACCCTAGGCATTACATTAGATTAATAAGGCGTCCCTACGAAATAAATGATTTATTGGTTATCTGTTTACATGAGTCATTTCGGTTGATCGTGACAGAATTCGAAATATTATTCGAACTTATCCGATTATTCTAAACCGATTATTTAATTGCCTTGGTGGATCAGCTGTTGGATCATGATTGCAGGCGTTCTGCTCCAGCTGGTCCCTCAAGCTTCCGGTTTGATTCAGATGAGGGGTGCATGCAGAACAATAACCTGAATATCGTTTGCTTTTACGCACTTCAAGACTGGTCCTAATTAAGGATAAAATGAATCTGCCTCCTCTCGGAAACATTGGGGTACCTCTGTGAAATCCCTACTTGACCGCAACTAACTGACGTTATTCGAAAAAGATTTAATTCACCAAGTGATGGTGTATAGTGAGGGAAATTTACCAAAGGGTAATTTTAGGCTCATACAATCTATTTCATTGTCTCATACGATTTCTGTGTTGGTACCTGACCGGGGATTCCTGGTGATTCTGTGTCTTCTTGGTGATCGAAGCACTATTATTGGACTTTTAAAAGCAGGTCAGCTTAGCTCAACTGACAGCAACGATCTGTACAGAAATCACAGCCGGATAGAGATTATCAGTAGATCAATGGCAATTCGGGAATGTTGGAAGAAAACAATAGGCTCTCTCGTACTCTTAGAATTCATTCAGGCGTAGAACGACAACGATAAGAGACCTTTTCAGTTCTGTAGCCATGTGTGTTAATAATGAAAGGTCAATTCACTACATGCTAGTACTTCCAGGATATCAAACTTAACAATTATACATTAAACGTAGTTTATTTATTTTCCTATTCGAATGTTCATTCTATAAACTAAGTGCTGATAGATTTATACCTTATTATTTCTAAATTCACCGTAAATAACTTCTTAGAATCAGCTTTAATGTGCGGAAACCTATATATCTACCCGAATTATGAAATTATTAGTAATCTAATAATAGTTACAGTATTATAGAGTGAGTGTTCTAAAGAAAGTTTCCGGAATAAGGTCATTGAGTGAGAGGTAGGTTTGTAAAACGTGGTTTACCCCTGGAATTGCTTTATCCATAGCTAACCTTCAGATTGTTAATAATGATATCAGTAGGTACACACCATCACGTTCTGCATTGCTATTTCCTCAAAGGTCTTTCATTAATTATTATCAATTCTCAGTAATTTTGTATTACTTAGCATAACTCCCGAACAATAATCAAGTGTGCTCACAATAACCTTGCGCGTTCTGGGAAACGAGTGTTCTGTTCCTTAGTAGGCTCATTAAAATGTGATGGTTTTTTTGTCATTAGTTTTTATACATATATAATATTCATTCAATTATTTCAAAGAATAGAGCTATCTGATAGTAAACTTAATACTGAAATAATTATTTTCTATTATAACAGTTTAATTGATCATTAATTACGACCACATTAATTAGAATTAAAATGTCTTCTACTAAATAAGGTGAATTAGAGTAAAATAAAAATCCTCTATTTTTTTATTTTTAAACATAATGCAATTATTGTGACTAATTTTTATTATTTATTTGTTATTAAATTATTTGTTTTATTGGAATACCAGCAATGTAGAAAAATTGTTATAAAACACAATGAAGGTGATTATTTTTACAAATTTTTTCCTTTATAGTAAGAAAGAAAAAATTTACTTCATAATCACAAGAAGGGAAACTATTGGGGGTCCTGACAAATTTCGTAACCGAAAAATCGTTTACATTACAAACATAGTTTTTCATTTTTAATCCATTATGTCGCGTTTGTGTAAAATAAGGTAACAATGAAAGTTGTAAATAATTAAATTTCTCACTATTATGTGGCTTCAATTTAGCTCTTAAATCTATAATTGAAAAGCTACACCAGTTTCAAAAGTTGAAAAAGAAATATTTATTAATAAAAGAAATATATTATTACCCTCAACTTTCGGCTGCTTATAGTTTTTTGAGTTATGTGAGAGAGGAATGTACATTTTGTTTTTATTTCCTTTGCTTCGTATTTGGAGGTATAAACAAAACATTTATATTTTAACCTTATGATACACTATGTTGGAATGTGTTGCAGCTTTGTAACAATTTTGTTAAAACAATCCTAATTATGAATTTGCATTTTCAATATCTGATTTAAAGTGTTTAATGTCAACTGGTATTTCATTCGTAAAGTAAACCTATTTTTACTTTAAAAGTCGAATTAATAATGAATTCAGAATATCCTGACAACTTCGTTCAAGTGATGAAGCAATATAGTTGTGCAACACGGTTACAACTTGAAATTCTTAGACATTAATTTCCTTTTTGCCTGGCATCAATTTATGGTAATGAATCCGATCAATTTATGTTTTTGCTCCGTGCATTAGATGGAAATCAATGTATTTGTACATTGTACAGGAAGACTACTGTGACTCTAAGATCATATGGCATTTTTTTAAAGATTTTTTTTTCCATAAAATTATATTCTGATTTAACCGGATAATCTAGAGAAAAATTCGCGTTTACGTTAATAATATTGAATGTAAATAATTTCTGCTTTTTGCTACCTACTTATTTAGATATTAATATAAAATTGGAAAATCCCAGTCACCATCTCTCCGATATATAACAAATAATTATTTATTTATTTTAAAAAAAGTCAGGTGGAGAAAACCTAGTGGAATAGGAAGAATAAAGCTCGAAGTCTAATGCCAGAGATACAAAGTAGCTAGTGAAAGTAGACCTGAGTTATGAAATGACCTTAAATATTAATTTGTTGCTAGCTAAAATGATATGGGACTAAAGGAACTAAAATAGTGAATATCACTCTTATATTGATAAAAAAAAAGTTGTTTTAGCAAAACATTACTATTATTCATCATTTGTTTAATGATAACCTTTGTTAAATTAATTGAAATAATTAAACTATTTATAGAACTTATTTTTGGAATTTTTTATTTAAATTTTGTTATTTAAAAAAACAAAAGAAAAACCATTTAATCAGTGAATCTAATGATTTCAGGAACCGGACTTTGATTGGGACTCCAAAACTCAAGGACTGATACTGAGTTCCTTTTTTTACGGCTATTTATGTACTCAACTACTTGGTGGCTGGTTTGGCACTAAATATGGAGGAGCAAGTGTTTATGGACTAGGAGTTACCACGACAGCATTCCTGACCCTAATCACTCCCTTAGCTGTCAGCACATCTTCATATTATCCGCTAGTCGTCCTGAGGATAATAGAAGGGTTATTTGAGGTAAATACTATGATTTCAGTTATTTCAAACTTTTTTGAAACCAAGATAGTCTATGATTAAGCACATATTAAATTAACTTCATTAAAAAATGCTAAGGCACTGTAGAAGTATATAAGCTAAATTAGATCAGACAGGGAAAAGTTAGTCATATATAAAGAATAGAATCTACATTTCTTATTTCCACAATGTATGTGAACATTATTTGAAGAATAAACAATCTCATATTATGACTTCAGGGTGTAACATATCCTTGCATACATACAGTATGGGCAAAATGGGCGCCACCTTCTGAGAGGGCATCCATGGCTTCTTTTGCATTTTCTGGCAGCTATGTTGGGACTGTCATAGCAATGCCAATGTCTGGCTTATTAGCTGAACATTTGGGCTGGCCATCGATATTTTATATTACTGGTATGTAAAATAAATTTTAAATTAAGCTTACTGAATGTATGTTTTAATTAATCATAAATATTTTTAAGAGATGAAAAATAATTATAAATTATGTTTAGGTGTTATTGGTCTCATTTGGGCTTGTGCTTGGTTTTACATTGTAAAGAACACACCTGAAGATGATATATACGTATCTCCAGAAGAACATAAGTACCTCAAGGAATCTCTAGGTGATGTCAAGACAACTGAGGTTATTATATTTTAATACTTTTTTCTTCATGAGGTTGATGGTATAAATAAATAGTTTCTAAACAATACAAAATGGGTGTTTTTCCCAGTCAATTTAGTAATATTAATTATTTAATCCACAGATTGTTCATCCTTGGAAAGAATTTTTTAAGTCAATGCCACTTTGGGCGATTGTTATGGCTCACTTTTGTGAAAACTGGGGATTTTACACACTTTTGACCCAGCTTCCTACTTTCATGAAAGGTATGATAAATGAAAAATTACAATAACATTTGTTGAATTTCGTCTCAATGTGAAATTTAAAGTAGTATTTATCTAAGCTATCCATTTAAAGTATTTGTGCATAAGTAATTAATATCCTGATTTATTATTAATGGTGTTTATTTGTACAATTTGCTTTAAGTAGGACAGGGTACTAAATCACCTTAGTATTTATTAAAACTATTTTTCAAACTTGGTATTTTAAGACAAGTCGATTTTTTACTTAGTCGTTAGGCTCACAAATTACTCTTGTTCTTAAAACTTTTCAGTTAGTAATGAGAATTATTAAGAATTTTCTCTTCTCTAATGCTATTAAAATGTTTTAGGTTCAAATTATCATTGTTAAATATTTTATTTCCAATTTATTCATTACAATATTTACATTTTCTAAAACTATAATAAATCAATAATTATTGTGTAATCAAAAGCTAGTAATAGTAAAGGAATGAAAATAAATACATACATTTTAATAATGCGAATGATGTACAAAATTGATCAATGACCAAACACGCAAAGCTAAAATGTCTACATTTTAGATACTCTGAACTTTGATTTGACAAAGGCTGGAATATTGGCTTCACTCCCTTACCTTGTAATGGCCATTATTATGCAGTTTGCTGGTAGATTATCAGATTGGCTTTGTAACAAAAAAATTCTTTCTGTGACAAACGTAAGTATTGTATTCAATATTTTTATTTATAATCAATATTTTTTTTAAATTCTCTACAGTCTTTTAATTGGGAGCAGGGATCAGTTCTATGGTGAGTCGTCTCTATTCTGCTCTAAGGGTATTATTTCATAACTGTACCACAGAATAAATATTTCTCACACTGATCTTAGTTGTGCTAAATAAGGGTATAAAATCTGATAAACAAACATGCATTTCATAAGCTTCATTTTCAGGTAAGAAAAACATTTAACTGTACAGCATTTCTCTCTCAAACCGTATTCATGATACTTGCTGCACATTTAATGACTCCTGCTGGTGTAACAACTTGTTTAGTTTTAGCAGTTGGTCTCGGGGCATTTGCTTGGCCTGCTTTTGGGTAAGTAACTAACTAATCACTCTAGTTGCCAATTATTTATAAATTTATCTACCAATACACGGCCTTTTCTAAATCAATAGCAATATCAATCATGCTAGAAGTTTTTATTATATTTTTTATTTCAGGGTTAATCATTTAGATATTGCACCACAGCACGCAGGTGTTCTTATGGGATTTTCAAATACTTTTGGAACCTTACCTGGAATTTTAAGTCCACTCATAACTGGTTTTATAGTTACCAACAGAGTAAGTTTGATAACTTTATTTCTGCTATCTGCTTGTCTTTAGTGTACCGAGCAACAAAAAAAAAAGTTAAATAAAACATCTGATTTTTTATTTCAGACAGCTGATGAATGGGCTGCCGTATTTTATATAGCTGCAACTCTCTACCTGATAGGAGCTGTATTCTATGGAATATTTGCATCAGCAGAAAGACAACATTGGGCAAAAGACAAGGAAGAAACTGATATGAAAAAAGAAAATAATGCCTATGTAAATGGTGCTCTCACTATTGATGAAACGCAAACACAACAAACTGTTTAGAATATTCTTTTTATATCACTTGATATTTTACAATTAGCTACATTATTTATATAATATATTAAAAGAGTTGTATTTGTTTACTAGATTTAAATGATGCATTGTGAATTTTACTGTGTTTAGAACAATATCTTTGCATTACAAATGATTTAAAAAGTTCAACGCGGTATTTTGTTTTTTTAGGATAAAGCTAAAACTTTTATATATTTGTTAAAAGAGATTACTTATTAGCTGTGATTTACCACCACATTCTGAAAATATTTAAGTTCATAATATTGATGTAAATATGTGTCCATGTTTGGAGAAAGAAGTATTTTGGCTGTGAATAAATATTTTACTTGATGAGGGATGTCCTGTTTGTTAATGACCACTTTCTAATTATTTAAAAAAAATGTGAAATAAAGGAAATTCATTGATTTTCTTCTAAGCCCATTGTTGATCTCTCTTCAGTGAGGTGTCACCATTGACATTCTTACACAAAGGAGTTGAAAGTCATCAATTTTAGGGTTTCAAGGAATATCGAGCATGTGCAGTAAGTCATTGCACTTTGAACTGTGTTTGAGGGAAGTGCTATGGAGTTGAATACTATGTATTTACTACTTATAATATTTTTATTTTTATGTGAGTTCCATTAATTTAAAATATTATTTTTTTTATGTGTATTAATTACCATTTTAAAAATGGTTTGTATATTATAACAATGAATAGAAATAGAAATTGTTTTAAATTTTTGTAAAAAATGTTTTATTTGAAATATTTTTTTTTAGTAATTACTTCATTATGCTATTTTTCAAATAATAATAAATTTTATTAAATAATACTTTTTTGTGTAGGGACTAAAAACCCTAATATCTATTCTGAAATTCGCTCACAAACAAGTCTAGTCACTCTTGGGAGATCATTCAAATTATATTGCCCAGTTAAAACTAATAATTGTTATTCAGTGAAATGGTATAAAGATGGTAAAGAGCTTTGCAGGTAGCTAAAATGAAAGACATACATAATTTATTATTAGCAAAGCTATATATAATTAACATCAATAATTTATTTTCAGATATACAGCCACAAAAAAATTAAATATTACATCTATTTCAAGGGAAAATAAAAACAAACAGAAGGTAAGGTTGTTAATAATTTTCATTTTTATAAAATACATAAATAAATATATCTGCACAGAGGAGTCTCAGTAATCCAATATCCTTGTATTATAAATCATCTGAGAAATATTTTTTTAACCAAAAACATTCTATGAAATTATTAAAATATTGTAATATTCGTAATTATAATTTTAATCTGAAGACTGTAAGATTGCTTGAGGCCATGTATCACCTCAAATAGTCAATAGTGAATGCCACTTTAAATATAAATCTTGGGGGAAGGAAATGGCAGATCTGAAGTAAGTAAAAATAGAGATTGTCCAAATACCTTTGGTCCAATTTAAAACTTTATTTAAAAAACAAATATCAAAACATAAGCTGGTTATTTAAATTAAAAATAACTAACAACAAAAATAATAAAAATTATACAACATAAATTATAACTATTAATTGATGTCAAAATCACAAGTCATATTGACAAATAAAACTTGACTATTTAGTGCTTAATTCTTACCTCAGAGCATGAATTTATTTTTAGCCCCTCCTGAATGAAAAAATTAAATAAGTCAAATAATAATTCAGTCCATTAATATGACACCTATGTTATTTTGAAATTTAATACTTTTTTGACAGAATTATATGTGCGATTCAACTAAAATAGATTTACTGGAGTTTGATATTACAAGCAGTGGACTATATGCTTGTCATGCTGTTGAAGTAGGAAGGAGGAAAAAAATTATTAAGAGAACTGTTGCAGTTTTAGGTAATTAATAAAATTTTATATATGTATATATATTCCTCACAAATACAAATAGAATATTTGACTTCCATAAAATAATAACTGATTTTGAGTAAAAAAAACAACTTTAAATAATTCATAGGTCTATACTTTCAACATTTGCATTCATTAAATTATTTTATAGTTAAATAAAATTAGATAATTTCATAAAGATCTGATTAATTATAAAATATTTAAAATTTAATTTTTTATATTAAATTTATTTGCCATAAATAACTTTCAACTTTGTAATTAGTTTTATAAATATAATCACATGAACATTTTATCATTCATTTTGGCAGTAGTGTAAAAATATATTTAAAATTTAATTATTTGGGTTTAAAATAGTTATATTTTAAACTTTGTCCATATTCATTACCAGTTGTTCCTAAATTATCAATTTATTTAACTAAGATGCGAATAAGGGGCAGGATATACAGTACCAACAATACTGAATGGTGGTGAGGGCTTAGCATGTTTTATAAAAGACATGGTCAGACTCTCTTAATTTTTTAATTTATAAATTATCAATAAATTAGTGATTATAAACCAAATCGGTAAAAATAATTTATTTAAATGAAACTAATTCTCAATGTACATATAAAAATATAAGTTTTGATTATCAGCATGTATTTATAAAATTATTATCCTGTAGAACTAGGTTTATCTGGATATTAAATTAATTAAAAGACAAAATAAAACATTTTTTATTTCTTCATATACAAAACATCATAATGAAGCCATAATTTGTGTGTTTCAGTATGAAAATATAGGAACAATGTTTTTCCACCTTCATTTAAAAAGCATTAAATTGATATATGGATGTTTAAATAATTTACCTGTCTTGATCATAGTGGAAAATACTTATATAACTTGAAAATAACTAGTTAGTAAGTGGTTATTAGCTTATAAATTTGAATAACATATGTAAATACATTTCTTCTCATTATGAAAAGAAATTATAATGTAATAAACCGGGGTTTCTAAAATGGTCAGACTGTCAGAATTAGGCTGATAGAGGGAACTCAAAATAATATACACATATCTATATATGAAAATTATTATGATTTTTTTAAAACAGTATATCCAACAAATGGCCCGGTCATAAGTGGTATTAAATCATCTTACGAAGAAGGTGAGATTATACAAGCTGTCTGTACAGCTTCACCATCTAATCCACCTCCTTCTCTTGTTTGGTACATCAATGGAGTTGCTGTAAGTTTCTTCTTTATCTAAATAATTATTTCATCACTATTAAAATTAAATTAATGCATACGTAAAAACAGATGCTTGGGCATGAAATAGCAAAATAAAATCATATTTATTCACTTCCATTCCAACACTTTATTCAAGCATTATACTGATCATTTCTGGATATGACTGGGGAAGTATCTGGATAGTAGTGTCATGATTCTCCAACACCACTATAACTGCATTGTGAATTTAAAAAAGGGCTTATTTAATGCAGAACTAAAACATGAATTTATTTTGAACCAATGGACTAAATTAAAGAGATTTTATTTTATTTTTATCTTTATAATATTGAGATATTTGCTCATAAAATGTTTCGGGACGAAACCAAAATAAGCCCTTTTTGGGATTAAAAATCAATTAATGATAAGTTTACACTTATCTACAATGATTTAGTTATAAATTGCTTGTAGAATTGAATATTGATTCAATGAAATAATAATTATAAATAAAATTGAAACTATTGTTAGGCCTACGGTTGGAGCATGTTCAGCTATCCTTGTAAGATGACCGAAGAAGGACTGTGTGTCCTGAGGTTAGGTCTGAAGATTTCCGCAACAAGAAACATGTTCCCTAAAGGGGTGGCAAGTATGGTTTGTGAAGCCACAATTTTAGCATTGCCACCTAAAAGGGCCTTTGTGACAAGCATTCTCAAGGGAACAAATAATACAGGTATACAACTTTAGAACATTGACTTGTAGTACGTTATCAGAATATTCAGGTACCAAACTCATACCAAATGTATTATTACTAATTTTTTTTAAATATTGTTTTATATTGTAATTTTAATGTTATAAACTGTTCTGAAGAGTATGAACAGGGTACCAAGTTTTCATTAAAAATATAAGGGATGCTATAATTTGAAGCTATTAATTATTGGTCCATTATAATACTATAATATTATAATACCTTATAATAATCCATTTTATACTATCATTAGGCATCTAATTTGAACTACATATACATGAACTATATCTGTAAAGTATTTAATGTCATTATTCATTTAATTTAAAGAAAATAAAATATTTATTTATATTTTTTCTTGTTGCAGGTAGTATTCACTTATTGCTTGGAGGTGTTTTGGGAACAATAATTTGGCAAATATTGCTTTTATTATAATTACTTAACTATTGATTTCAAAATAAAGGCATTTGATAAAACGGTTTAATTTTATTTCAAAATTTTATCTAGAAGCCAATGAAAAGCATGCTAGAGCTATGGACGTAATGACCTTTAATCCATATCTTGAGATTCCAATCGAAACACTGGAACTAGAATCATTTTCAATTTGGATACTCATTCTTGAACTGCTTTCTCCAAGAACGTGTCGAACCCAGGCCAAGTCGGAGTATATTCTACAATAATATATTGGGCGAGTATGGATATACTCAGTTCTATTGTAGTAGCAAATTGGAGATCTCAGCCAAGACATAAGTCCAACAACTCTATCATTACATACCAATGGACCCCCAGAATCACTCTGCAAAATTAAATTTAAAAAAAAATTGGAAAAAGAAGACTATATTAAACTTGAAAATCTATAAAAGATTTGGTTTATTAAAGCATCCTAAGCAAACTGCTATACTCAAATTCTGCTATGGTTTCAGAAATTACATTTAAACTTGAAACTTGTCATTAACAATTTGTTATTCACCTTTTCCATTTGGATTCTTTGAAAACGTTTTTGAAATGGGCAAAAAAATCAACACTAACTTAGAAATAAACTTGTAATATTTATAGAAAGGTTTCAAAGGTTTATTAAAATATCAAAACAATAGTTTCACTCATGTTCTTTTTGATATTTTATTCATATATTTTAACAACTATGATCTTGTAATTTGCCTATAACTATGTACTGTAATGGATTCTCCTCAGAAAAAAAAAAACCGCACGTGTCCCCCCCCTTAAATCTACCCTTGCCTTCCCCCCTACATAGTAGTACCTACTAGTACTACCATTATTTTTTGTATAGGTAATTTACATGTAAATATTTATACTTTACAATAAACAAGCAGTAAATAAATATCTGACTTTATTACTTAAATTTATTACTGAGCAGTTAATTTTCTACAATAATATTAAATGAGTCAAATTAAAGCAGCACCCTATCAGAGTTTATTACTATAGGGAAAGGTTTTCCAAGGGTGCAATCCCTGTTACCCTTAAGGCACCCTAACAACAGTAATCACTCTTTTCACCTAAACCACAGTAGTCACAATCACGCTTCAATTCCGTTCGCCGACGACCAGTTCCCATATGCGAAGAACAGTTTAGAACTGTTACTGTAATCACAATAACAATCACGCTTCAATTCCGTTCGGTTCTATCGGCCAATCACTGTGAAGAACAGTTTGGAACTGTTACTGATGAATTTGTAATCAGAGGTCGACCTGTGACTTTTGAGTAACAGTGAAAAAGTAACAGTTCGTGATTTCTGGCCCGTCACTAAGTACAGCTGGGCTGTAATAGAAGACCTGGAAGTTTTGTAGTCGATTTTAATAATAAGGTAAATAATGATATATTCTACATAATAACAACTGGAAAACAGCGTCTGAGAAACCTGAAACTAAAATAGTCAAAGACTTGATAAATTATGCACAGTAATAGGAGCGCCAAAATGGATGAGTCAAAGATGTCAGTCAGTTCCAACACGTCTCTGTACGATTTACTTGTAGACTCAACATAGAGACATGTTTTCAAAGTGCTACGTACAATATTCCTGATCTTAATTCTTTATTCAAAATAGGAATATTTTATATTCGTGGTGAAATGGTTGACTGTATAGTTCTTAGAAGATCGTAAAATGGTTTGTTTGACAGTTGGACTCTTAATCCCTCTGCCCTGAAGATGGCCTAAAAATTAGGTCGAAACGTAGGTATCAATAAAATAAGTCTAACTTATTTTGTGTAATCTTTTGACTGAACCCGCATACCATTTTAGACTCTTCTTGGAAATATTTTATGTTGGATGAAAAATGTAACGTCAGAGCGGTTATTCTGCAAGAATGCTTACTTACTTGACAAACTGGAATCGCATTATTTTCTTCATCATAGGAGCAGAACCATGGATCCTCGTCGTCATCCCAAACCGCTTTCCCGTAAGTGTTTTCAATAAAACGACATTTTGAAGAATTGAAAAGTTGAACGCTTATTTCTGAAATTGTTGTTTTCAAGTGTGGCTGTAAATATCTGTTATTTACTACATCGTCAGCGGAAACAATTTTTTTATTTTATTTAATTTAATGATATTTACAACTATAATGCTATTATAACAAGTAAATGCGGTAATATGTACAATTTGACATGAAAAACACTTGTGGAGAAACTACCCATCGGTAGCACTCCAATAAAGTTCTATAGTAGATGATCTCGAGGCCATCTTCTTTTCAGACGCCTCGGAGGGTTATCAGGAATAGTATGGGAAGCAAGTTGAGAGACTAGCGGATTCAAGTGTGTATGGAGCTTGTTATGGAAGGATAGGTATCTAGTTTGGGCCAAATCAGTAACACATGGGATATTAAGATCATGATGGATAAGTTTGTTTGTGACATAATTTGGAGGATTGAGGATTTTACGAAGGATTTTGGATTGTAAGGATTGGATACGAGATGAATTGGATGGTTTAGTAGAGCCCCAAAGCTCAACTCCGTATGTCCAAATAGGTCTGATAACTGTCATGTAAATGAGTATTTTGTAATTAATTGGTAGCTTAGAGCGTTTGTCCAGTAAATGTTGAAGTAGGCGAAAACGTCGAGCAGTTTCTTGTATGAGGATTCCAAGTGAGACCTTTATCCAAATGGAGTCCTAGGTAACGTATCTGTTCGACAGGGTTCAGTGGAATATTATTAAAGGTTACAGTAGGGCAGGAATTCGTAGGTTTACGACGAAGGGTGAAGGTAATTTGATGGGATTTGTTAGGATTTATTTTAATCCTCCAATTTTGACACCATTCTTGAAGGTTTGAAATATGGGATTGAAGAGATTGGGATGCAACAAATGGATCCTTATTTACTGATAACACACATGTGTCATCAGCGTACGTAGTGAGGACAGTGCTTGGATGGGTTGGGATGTCAGCTTGTATATATCGTGTATAGGATGGGGCCCAGGATACTACCTTGAGGAACACCGGCAGGCTGGGTGAAGAGGGAAGAGTAGGAAAAATTATATTTACTTTAAAGGTTCTATTACTGAGGTAGGAACTGATAAGAAGGAAGTAAGTAGAAGGTAAGAATTTACGGAGTTTGTACACCAGACCCGGATGCCAGACTCGATCAAAAGCCTGCTCTACATCGAGAAAAGCTCCCGTGCAGTACATTCCTTGCTCTAATGCGGATGAGACAACGTCCACCACACGATGGCATTGCTGGATGGTAGAGTGTGATGTTCGGAAACCAAATTGGTGATCTAGGATTATTTGATTGGATTCTATGATAGGATGAAGACGTTTCAGAATGAGTTTTTCAAGGATTTTGCCCATTATGGGCAGGGGAGATATAGGACGGTAAGAAAATGGGAGTTCTGGTGTTTTTTTAGGTTTTGGTATCATCTTAACTATGGATAATTTACAGGAATGGAAACAATTTTAATTGTTAAATATAACGTATACTAACCAGTGGTTTCATAGTTTTTCCTCTTCCCCAGCCAACCAGTTTACATGTTCTTGAAGGATTCTTCTCCAATAAAAAGCTATGAAGTACAGGAGCTTTATGAACACTCTTATGCTCAATGAAAGGCATGTTGGTCTAAAAAAAGTTATGAATTATGAATTTATTAATGAATGTTAAATTGTTTTCCAATTATGTCTTCCAATCAATTATATATAAGAGATATCGTTAAAGCGGAAACGATATTGCATAAAATTGGGACCAAGTAGCTGCATTCGCATGGTCATCTGAGAAGAATGGGCTCCTAAAGATGGCCCAAAATGGTAGTGGACTTTATCCCAGAGAAGAGAAGAAAAAGTGGCCGCCCAAGGAAAACTTGATTGCAAGGAGTTAAAGAGGTAATGGCAGCAAGAGGCTTGGAGGAGAGAGATTGGGAAGACCGAGAGTATTGGGGACAAAATGTATTGGGTTTCGGCATATGGCCCAAGGTTGTAAAAGCCCGGGAAAAAAATGTCTTTCAATATTTTTCTTGTTTTTTTTTAAAATATCTTAATAAGGAAAAAAACAATTAATAGGCCGATTTTTTTTTTTTTTACTTTTCATTTCTAAAGTGCATAGCCCAAACCAAAATTTTAAACATATCGTTGATACAAACGCAGAGTTTCGAAAGTAAAATATTCTACTTTTCAGGAGAGTGAACTAACAGTTTCTAGGTTCATTCAAAATCAGTGTGTATCGTAGAACGTATTTTACCTATGTCCTTAAATGTTGTTTTTGTGCCCTATAAATGACTCTAAATCAATTATCAAGCCTCAAGCAAACGCCATAGATCGAAAACCAAAAATGTG
This sequence comes from Troilus luridus, assembly GCA_964056705.1. NCBI lineage: Eukaryota > Metazoa > Arthropoda > Insecta > Hemiptera > Pentatomidae > Troilus > Troilus luridus. The sequence continues at coordinate 22,095,216 of OZ057415.1, read as the reverse complement.
TTTTTTCATATTCGATACATTGTATCGACGATATCATTTATGATGGTATATTTGATAAGGTAATTTTCTGAAGTGAGTGTAAAAAGATTTTCTCCTCCGTTAGTACAATTTCCACGTCTAAGCTGCATTATGTGGGAAGATTTAGACGTGAAACCTTTAAATTCAAAAACTTCAAACCAAAATAACTCAACGAGACTTTTGGAAATAAATTTACATATTTTAATTTTAATAAAAATTGTTGAAAAGGGAACTTTCTATTAATTGAATAATAAAAAGTCTTAGTGAACTTTCTGGATTTTGCTTATCTGTCTGAATAAACACTGACACTTTCAATTATTTTTTTAATTCCATTACGATTAGCAACAAAAAAAAATTGATTATTTCATTTTGCTTATTATATGTCGAAATATCTCTTGTCGAATGATGATGATGAATGTAGAAAAAACAGTTCTCCTAATCTCAATTAGAAGTAAAGTCGAAGCCATATTATTAAATATAACAACCTTCAACAAAGCCAATTCATGCCTGGGACTTCGCTGTTTCATCATAGATAATCTGAACTCTGGGTGGACTACAATTCTTTCACCGGTACGAGCCTGCCCTTCGGCACTGAAACAGTCACTGAAAGTTCATTATATTTAAAATATTACTGAATATAAAAAAATATCGTTGGTGTTTCATTGTTTACAATACTTAATACCTATTAAATATTTGTTTTACTGGGTTTTGAAATATGCATACCAGGAGTTGCTTGATATCATGAAAATGTGTTTGATATCATTTTTTTTTTAAGATCCCCGTTGTCAATTATACAAGTTTTGGATTATTCGAATTTCGAATATGTCAGTTCTGGAGTCCTTATGGTTCAGAAAGATATTTTCAAGAACATAAAAAGTTTGTTCATCCTTTTGGTCCTCATTCCAGCGAATTTGTGTTTTTGGTATTTTTATCATTCAAACTCTACCGATTTTATTGGGAAAGGGCAACCCATTTTATTATAAATAAAAAGTATTTATCTAAATTAATAAGAGGATATTTCAATTTGTTTTATATAATGTTCCTATTCATTAATGTAAATAAATAATAATAATAATAAGGGAGGAAATAGTTGGGGGTGCAGTCAAATTAAACACTAAATAAGTGGGTACTTAGTTAGTGTTTAATTTGACTGCACCCCCAACTATTTCCTTCCTTACTCAGATCTTCCAGTCAACTATCTCCTCGCTAAAATAATAATAATAATGTTCACCTTAAAGAAGAAGCACCCGCTATTATAACAAAGGTCTTAGGTTCTAAATGTATTACAGTCTTGTTCAATTCCTCTTCCGTCAGTGGATTTTCCGTCGTGCTCGTGAAAAGTGTCTCGTTGAAGGAAAATGGCCCGTAATGAGGCGTTTTCTCCCTAATTCGGTTGATTTTAATATCATACTTTCTGGAAAACCTACATTGTACAAGAGACAAGTTGTCAAAAATATATTTTTCTGTAAATATATAATAAATAGAGCATGAATTCTCTTTTGAACACTCATTCAAGAATCTCGTTAAACATATCGTCGATACAAATGCAAAGTACCGAATGTGTAAAAAAATACATTTTTCATTTTCGATCTATAGCGAATGCTTTAGGATTGATGATTGATATAAGATTCATCTACAGCCATCATAATGTACTATAATGGCAAAGGTAAAATACGCTCGACAATGGGCACTAATTTCGAATGAACATTGAAGCAGTTTTTTCCACTGTCATGAAAAATGGCGTTTTTCACTTTCAATACTTTGCATTTGACGGTTTTACAAGTTATATTTTTGTAACGAAATTGCAGGTTTTTAATTTATTATATTATATGGTATTTATTACATAAAGGTCACCTGTGGTCTAGTGGTTAGCGTAACAAACTACTGAGCCCAAGATCGCGGGTTCGTAGCCCGGCAGGTGGCCGGAGTAAGGGAGTAAAAAATCCTTAGTTACCCCGTCCTTCGGAAGGGACGTTAAACGGGAGCCCCGAGCCTGTAAGATGTCAGGTACTCGTTAAAAATCCCTTTCGTAATTAAACCTAGATAGGCAAAATTTAGAGCTCCCACTGTAGGATCGTCCGATTAGCCATAGCAGGATAATGTGACGTTAAATAAACAACTACAACTATTATATTATATTATAATATAATGACAAAGAAGTAATTTGCTGCCAAGAAAGTCTAAGATCGCTCTGTACAAATATTTAATTAGACCTGTACTGATATACGCCTCAGAGACATGGCCTTTATCACGTACAGATGCTATCAGCTTGCAGGTTTTTGAGCGAAGAATGTTTGGACCTATAAGGGATAGCGCCCAGTACAGGCAGAGACAAAATGCAGAGTTGTACCAGATTTACCGGGAACCGGATGTGGTACAATTTATAAGGATCTCAAGGCTACGATGGGCGGGGTATGTTGCAAGAATGGACGGAGACACACCTATCAAGAGGTTGCGTATGTGGATGCGTATCTTTGGGTATGTGGATGGGAGGAGAAGGAGAGGACGGCCACGACTGAGATGGGCAGATGAGGTCGAAGCCGACGCAAAGAAGCTCCTCAACACCAGAGCTTGGCAGACCCTAGCGCAAGACAGAGATGATTGGAGGCGTCGTCTTGATGCGGCGAAGACCCGTACCGGGTTGTAGTGCCAGTGATGATGATATTATATTATTTTAAAATAAAATTGCAAACTACAGTTATATATTTTTGTCTCTAACTACTAAATAAAATACAATTTTCTGAAATGTTCTCTATTTCATTTGTTTTATTTTTTAGAGGAATTTTTTTGTACAGAGACAGCATTAGAAATTTGAATAGAATTACCTAATATGCTTATCAATAAATGTTTAGTTTTAAAAATTTTAATTTCATGAGAAGTAGTTACATTTAGTGATGCATTCATATAAATGTCAAATGGAATAATGAAAACGAAAAATCTATTTCAAGTTTTTAATTTTGTTACAGTAATCATATATTAAAAAACTGAACCTAATAAATTTATTAATTTTTTTATCAGTAACAATCATACTAATAGGGTTCTTTGTTTGTTTTTACCAACAAATTAACAGTATTATCGAGAAAAAAGTTAGTATAAATTACTCAAAATTAGTCAAGAGTAAATCCTCATATACATATAAAGAGCAATCACTTGACCTATTTGTATTTACTTCTCCATAGTAACCAAAATAAATAACATACCTTGAATTCTGCTTCTTAAGAATCGGATTTTGGGGCGGCAATGATGAATTTTCAGAGAAGCCTATAAGAATAACAGTCTGTTGACAATATAAGTGAAGCAGTATCATATTGGTCATAATATTAACGGTAAATATCGTCTAGGATGCAACGCGATCTGCAAATTGCCTTCAAATAAAAACTGCCTAATAAGTTTATCCAATTGAGAAAACTATTTTAATTATAGAAAGTTAAGTTAGTTCCATAAAATAAATAAGATAAACCGGGGTATGTGGAAATTTGGGGGAAGTGAAATGCACTCAGAATACTCACAAATAACATCACATTCTCAATGGTCACTTTACAGTGTTGTCTGTCTATAATAAATACTTAATATACAATATAGATTAAATACAAAAGAGGAATTACTTCAACAAGGCCCACTTGCAATTCCCTCAAACAAGTGTCTAACACTTTATTAATTTTATTGGTGAGTTGCCTAGTATAAGCCAACAAAGTTTCATTGGCATCAGAGTCACGTCCGTAATCTCCCTTTGTTAGCTGTATACATTGAGTAATGAAACCCAATATGGTTATTTTACCAATCTCTCCCTTGAGGGGTAGGTTATATATTTATACATTTTCTATTTTACTTATTAATAATCAGATAACATATTAGATAACTTGCGCTAGTCTTCTCGATATCGATTTGCTCTTTTTCCTGGCCAAGGTTTCAATATCAGGTGGAATAATCCTGAAATAAAATAAAATCATTAACAAATCGGTTACAATTAGAGGGAATTTAAGGGGTACATACCAACCTATGAAATATCAAAAAAATGATTTGTAAGTGGTGCTTACTATCTTAATAGAAAGTAATCATGTCTTAGTTCAGGCGTCTTCGATAGAAAATCGATTAAAAAAAAAAGAAGGTGGAAATAGACCGTGACATTTCACAACAAGACAAACTCTAATACTATAATATAATAAAATCTATAATTTTTCAGATTCACCATAAGAATTTATTTAAGTCTCTGTTGAGTTTTTACTCTTTCATACTCAGTGTTAAAAATAGATTTCTTTAAAAGTATAAATAAATATGTATATTCTTATTACCTTATATCGCTCCTTCAAAAGAATAACAATTCAAAAAACCTAATTTTTCATTAGAGACATTTGAAAGTTTCTGGTTAGTTAAAATTTTGTTTTGGGTATTGGAAAAGCAATGTATTCCTATTGTAATGATCCTATTGAAATTATTTTATTAACCATTAGGAAATGTTAAAAAGATTGAAGCTTTTTGATTTTAACTTAAGTTATTATTCCCATAAAACTTATACTCAAAATATGACCATTAAAAAAAACGTTGGAAATGGAATATCTGGTCCCTGAGTTAAAAAGTTTCAACCAATACAATTGCTACTGAAGGCTTAACTATTAATTGCCATTTTTGGAATTATGTCGTTGTTTTTTTGAAGGAGCGATTTTATTATATATGTAGGAGTGATTTTATTATTCATTTTATATAATTTTTAAAGTTACCTATATAAACTTATTATCAATTAATCTCTTGTTAGGGTCATCATTAAAGTTCATGTTATCGAAACTTTACTGTTTAAAAAACAATTACAACGATGAATTGAATTTTTATGCAACGCTTACCCTCGAGAATCCTGTTTTCTTTTGTAGTGTTGGGGAGTCAACATAAAACAATATGGCACTGATAAAACCCATGAAAAGGTTATCAATATACCAGTACAAATCACTTTCCTGGATTTCGCAAAGCGTATTGAAACCTAAAATAAATATAATTATAAAAGAAAAAGAAGATTTAATCTCAAATTTTACATGATTATGTGATAATTTTATATGTATTGGGCAAAATATAGATAATCTGAGGTCAGGCAAGAGTAGTTGGTTAATCGGGGTGTTTCCAAGAATAGGGTGTTACGAATAACACTAAGAACATACTACTGCAGGTGCAGTAGTATTAAATAAATAACAAGCCAATAGCAAATAGCAAACGCAAATAAATAACTAAATACTATTCAAATAAAACTACAAATGCAGTATCCAATTTTAATATCAGCTGTTTCCATAAAAAGAAAAGTTTTTGTATTGATAGCGTCTGTTCACTCCCCTATAACCATCGTTCACAGCATTATGTTTTAGTTATAAACTGTTAGACCGTAGAACAGATTTTTTTCCTCTTAATTTTCAATCGGCATAAATTCTACTCATTTTTTTTTCATAATATTTATCCTGATTTTTAAATCTTAGGTAAGTTTAATCATTTGTCTTCTGATCTCGTTCCAACTTTAAAATTGCACTGGTCAAGATTCACTGCCTTCTTGTTTGAACGGTAGAATTTTTTTTTCAGAACTCTCCCTTTCGTAGTCGTCATCCAACTTCTACTCTTAATTTCTTAGTTTTATACTCACCGATTCTCTCTTCTACTTCTTGAGGTTTTCAACAAACCTCACTAAGTTATTAGAAAATATTCTGCAAAGCGTTTCTCTTTGAAACATACCTGGCCACTTCTTCACCCATGTCAGGGCCTATATTGCTTCATAGGTAGTTGACCTATAGGTATAGTCGTATAAATACTTTAAGATATTCTACATAATTCCTTTATAAATAGCAATATTGGCTGTACCTATTCTTAAACACATCACGGACGATTGTTTCAATTGCGTGACTCATCCTACCTGTCGCGTGTTCAAGACTTTAACTAACGTAACCTCTAGATAACCTTACGTGAACGTATCCTCTGAATGCCTATGTTCATATTTAACGTGCAAATGAATCTTAAGTACTCAGAAAGGGTATGAGCTAGAAAAGAAAGTCTTTTGTTTTGACAGCTTCTGTTCTCATGTTCTTTATTTCGCAACATTGCTAATTTTAAGTTAACAAACAGTTGAGCTTCTGTGTTATTGGAACAGCTCTGATATTAGACAGCAGTTGGGTCACCAACGTAGGCAAACTGCACGTTTCCGGTAACCTTTAAGGATTTTTGTAGCCACATAATAACAGCACTCTGGTATCATCCCCTTTCTATGAAAGACAATACTATTTGTAGTTATACTTATAAGGCTGAATAAGCCGCAGGAATTATCGCACCTTATGACCCTGCATTTATATGTTTTATTTAAAAAAACTATAACTTAATATAAACTACGAGATTAACCTTTACTGTTCTCACTGAAAAACAATCAAACTAACCTAAAACAAAAGCATGCTCAAAATACTGCATAACACTTTATAGAGGTAACAAACAGGTTTAGTAACACCTGTGGTCTTGTGGTTAGCGTAACAAACTACTAAGCCCAAGATCGCGGGTTCGTAGCCCGGCAGGTGACCCTAGGATTTTTTTAAGGGAGTAAAAAATCCTTAGTTACGCCGTCCTTCGGGGTCCCGAGCCTGTACGATATCAGGTACTCGTTAAAAATCTCTATCCTAATTAAACCTGGGTAGGCAAAAGTTAGAGCTCCCACTGTAGTATCGTCCGATTAGCCATAGCAGCATAAAGTGAGGTTGAATGAACAAACATTATATTTCCAGAAAACAATAATGATTGTATCAATTTATAATGTGTTGAAAATTTAAATTAGAATTTTAAATTTATAAAGCGGCAGAGGATCGATCTTTCCTGTAATGTAACATATTATGTCAGCAGTGATTTCGTGAGCCATGTTTTTTTTTCTACACCACTTATATTAAGCTTTACGAAACAAAATTAAAACGTTCCTCCTTTAAGGCGCTGCAATTAAATCTAAAACCATTTAAAGTTGTGATAAGTGACTGCTAGTTGAAGATTATCCATTGAAACTAAAAAATGTTTTAACTAAGTTTAATTTTGTTTGTAATCGTCCGTTCGAAAAGTTATCATGCCACAGGCATAATAAGTCGTTTCTCCCTCAGGAACGCGCATATAAATATTGACTCGATTATAATATTTACTTTCCAATGTGAAGTAAATTTTAAAAAAAAGTTAAAGAAAGGCGTTAAATTTTCGACATTAAAAAGTATTGATTCATACCACAACTAATTTATCAAATATCACCCCTCGGCAAATTATACAGTGATGCATTGATCCTTATTATGTAGAAGATATCTGAATAAATCATAGGTAAAATAAAATTCCACTCGAAATCATTCGCTATGAGCCTAACGTGCTCAGGATCACAGAAAATGTAACATTTCCTGAACATCCATTTCATTACTCAATCGAATACAGAAAAAAAAACTTACAACGTACGGGTACTTTTCAATGTTAATGTAATTTCCAGTTCTGGAACCACTTGAAATCGCTTGATCATTTAAGTATTGGCCCTGCACCAGAGATATAAATAATATAAATAATTTATTAATAAACATTATCTACAAAATCTACTAAACTAAGTAAAAACATCATATGGTTAGCAAGTAGCCAGCTTTATTAATTAGAATATCTCTATCAGATAAATTTCTTGCTCATTTCCACATCAATCTATTGATTTTATTGATCCATAATAGCGGAATGGAGTTGCTACGCCTAGTAACCTACCTTACACCGACTGAACTATACATTTTTATAATATGAATACAATAATGATTATTAATGATAAATAGTTGATAAATGAGTGATTCCCGGAGAAGCATTTCACTCTGATTAATATATTAGCTGTGATTTATTGCTTTTGTATTCCTGTTTCTCCTGTAGGGTTATTAAGGCAATTTTTGACATTCTAATTTTATTAACGTCTTGATTTATATCATGAAAGTAAGCGAACATGCGTGAGAAATTCATGCTTTCTCTTCAGCTCTTATGCTTTCTCTTAAGTTCACGTTGGCAAACATTTTCAAAATGAGGAAAACGTGATTATCTTTTTAATACAAAATTATTATTGGATGACCAACAATGTAGTTAGGTTTAGCATTCTTTTAAAATAACTTACTGCCAATTTAAAAATCCTTTTGATAAATAGGCCATTAAATTGTTCGTTTAAAAAATTAGTTTTAATGTTTGTTTTTTTTTAATGGTTATTTTTACAAATTAAATTATGAATAGCATTTCGGAGTTCTAAACCTTTAATAAAAACAAAATATGTTTTTAAAAAACAAACATAAAAAAAATATGATTCCCGGCAGTGTTGGGCAAGACAATGAGCAGATTAATTTAAAATAAAATAAAAAAATTAGTTGTTTCTGACTTTTAATTTTTTTTCTGAAAGATAATTTTTTTTTAGACTGACGCACTAAGGCCTGTGCGTTTTCAATTGTGCTTTTTTTTCTCTTTCGAGTGAAGTACATATTCCTGCTTCTCTGCCACGATCTATCAATTTATTATTTTGCTTTGTATGTATTTGGTATAACTCCTATATGTTCAATTAAATCGATTGTTACCCCGTAATTTTTGCTTTACCAGTTATTAATTGGCAATGGATTAATTTCAGTAAAATGGCTTAGCAACGTTATCTATGGAGAACCGTTGACTCATTGAATTATAAGCCAGTGCATTTACTGCGTAAATGGAAGTGAAAATAAATAATTTCTCGATAAGACATAATTCTTGATGAAAAACAATTAATACAGTTGTTTATTACTATATTGTTAATTCGAAAGGGCGATTAATATTGACTACTCAGGATCAAGCAAAGTGGTCTGTTACTTGGGAGTCAGTAAAAAGCGGACAGACAAATTTTTCTTTTAAATCTATTTTTGGATAATGCACACCTTAAAACGTAAAATATTAAAATTTTGAAGCAGGTTTGATAATCCCAGTAGTTTACAGTTATTCGTATTTTAAAACTGATAAATCAGCTTATAATTCTATTAAAGTATAAATAACTAATCATAAGCCATAATATAATAGAATAGAAAAGTAACTTTATTCTGGGACTAAGTCCCTTTAGAATAACAAACGTGAACAGAAAAAGAAACATTATATATATATATATGGCCAGAAGGCTACATGATACAAATCATAAAGCCTATAAAAGTGACAGAAAACAAATGATATACTCTGTATGATGTCTTAAAAAACATTTAACTAGATAACCAAATGAAACCGTTGATTGACATCTTCAATTTTAGTAGAATAAAATATTTATTTTTGGTACAGTTATGAATACATACAAGAACCCCTTTAACCAAGCTTTATCAGCTTTCATTTGACAGCGCTTATGAATTTCTTATTAAATAAATAAAATGATTAACAAATATTAATAAGATTAATTAACTGCTCAGAGTAGCTTAAAATGACTAAATATATCAATAATATAAATAAGAAAAATACGAGTAAAATTCAATCCAACTTCCAATTTAACGTACGTATATTAAGTAACTTTCAATTACCAAACAGTTTATGCCGGTAAAGTAGATTTTGTCTTAACTTTTATACCAGATAAGAGGAAATTAATAACTTAAACAAAATTCTCTTAATTTTACTAAGTTCTCTTACTTTTGCCCACCTTGTAAATTCGCTTTATTTGAGTACTTCAATAAAAACTCTGATTTATAAAAAATGCTTGATTTTATGAAATATGCTTTATTTGTTCTTTCCTTGACGATTCTATTAAGAATTTATAATAGATTCAGTTAGTTTCAGAAGATGAAATGATAAGGAGATGGCGTATTGTACCGAACCAGAAGAGATATTTTGCGGTGTATTTAAAACCAATGAAATCGATAAAAGGGTATGGACGAAATATGCCGACTTGCTTGTAAACTACTGCGCCCGGAATCGATAATAATGCGCATCGTTTATCGATTTATGGTTTGACTGAGTCCTCGGATACATTTGAAGGTTTATGTTCACTGTAATATAGCCTCGGAAAAGGTATTTACTCTTATTGTTTTACTATTAGTTATAACGATGTAGAATACAATTGAGCGTCTCTGCATCTGTTATTATCGCTAGTACTTTTATTTTTTGTATTTTAGCCTTTGTTTACATATCTGTTCTAAGCTAAAGTTTGTAATTTTTGCATATGTTTTCTGTTTATAGTGTCGGAAATGGCTGCTGTATTGGCTGAGAACTATCAGCTAAAATGGCACAGTCACAGTACTCATCTTCACAGCTCTGTAGCCACTCTTTACCGCTCTGACAATTTCACTGATGTAACTCTTGTGACTTGTGATGGAAGGTACTTGGCTGCTCATCGTTTTGTATTGTCAGCATGCAGTTCCTATTTGAATCGTGTACTTCAAGTTGGTTCGGCAAATTCTGGCCCGAATTCGAACCTTGTTATTGTACTTCCATCTGATATATCGTATCGTACCTTGGCTATATTACTGCAGTATATGTACAGTGGTGAAGCAACAGTTAGCAATGAACAGTTGAATGGAGTTCTGAGAGCTGGTGAGATTCTGCGTATCAAAGGTTTATGTCATAGCAGAGAGAAATCAAACAGTCATGATTCATCGTCTGGTGACCCGTTGCTTCAAAAATCTACTTTTGATAATAGTCATAGTTCCAACTCATTGCCAAGCAACAAAATTCTTTTGCAAGCAGGAAAACCAGGGGAAAGGATTGAAAGATGTAGCTCTGCATCTAGTTCTGTAACTGAAGGAAGTATCCATAAGCAACCAGTGTCTTCAAATGGCAAGTCGACCTCGAACAATTCTAAACATGATGAAATCTTTAATAAATCTAATGAAGACAGCAAAAAATCATCAGACCCAAAGTCGAGTTCTTCGAGTAAAGAAAAACGTGATTTGAGTAGTCCATCGATTGATAAGATGACTGATGATATAAGGATTGAAGAAAGCATGAAAATTGAACTGTTGGTGAAAGAGGAACCTTTAGATTGGAATGATAATGAGGATACCAATGCTACTCAGGATGATAGCACGATGGACCAAGATGTCAGAATCAAAACGGTTAGTTTAGTATTTTGATTGTTATTTTTGTTTATTATGTGACCACTGATTTTATGACACATAATTCAAGGGTTTAGAGTTAAAAATGCTCAAGCCTATTTTACTCTAAAAATGAGATATATAACCCAAATGCACAATTCACCTTTTTTCTTTTAGTGGTAAAAACGCCCAATGAAATTTCATCAACTTTCCAAATTCAATTCGTTTATTTTTAACACTAATAGGGAAAAGAGGGCTGTGGTTTTGGGTTAAATATCTCATTTTAAGGAAATTATAGGCTTGTGTATTTTTATCTTTAAACCCTTGATTTAATGTTTTTCATCATTCTGTAAATTGTACCTTTCGTTATTTAGAAACCTAAATTTCTAGTAGTAACTACTTTTTCAATATTTCTTTTTGATTGTTGATTTAAATGGTTAAACCAATGGATTATTTATGTCAACATGTTGAGCCAGATAATGTTATCTTTCATATAAGATACATGTTTGTGTTATTAAGATAATTTTCTACACATGTATCATAGGTCATAGTCGGGAGGTATTCTTAGAGTGGTTTGGATTCTATTCAAATCTGGATTAGGTAGTATTTATTTTATGGTAACCCAATGAACATTAACAGTAGCTGGTTGTCAGGCAAAGTGACATCCAGACTGAATAGTTATCTTGTAACCACTAACTCAGTCAACCATCACTTATTTTTTCAAATTTTACAAATTAAAAATAAAATATTTGGAAGTTATGGGATCTATCAGTTATGTGTTTCTAAACTAATTTTGTATCTTTGATTTGATCAAATGAATTTCTCTCAAAGGTATAGAGCAATTTTCTTTTCCCTCAAATTTGAGCTATTGTCAGAATAACTTCAGAAATATATCGTCACATTATCAGTTTGTATTACTTTTAATCCACACTAGAATTATTTAATTTGGATTTAAAGCAGTTCATTTCCAACAATTCTGCGAGATTGTCTCTAGTGCGGCAAAGCCATAATTATATGGGCTTAAATTACTGCATTTTAAAAGGAATGATAACCCTTTAGTTATTCTTTAATTTTATAAATTCTGAGTTGTTATTTTTCTAGAACAATTTAATCGAAAACAAAAAATTCCTAATCACGTCTATTACAAACTTTTTTGTGAGCTAGAAAATTTTTGAAGTGAGTGTTGCTAACAAAATTTTAAGAGCTAAACTTTATTTAAAATACAGGAAGAATTCTCTGATAATGAATGTGATGAAAACAACCTGTATGCACCATTAACTTGTGATATGTGCCATAAAACATTCACTACTCCTGCATTATGGGTTCGCCATATTGAGACTCATCCTGTCACAGACATACCCCGAAGAAAAAGAAGAAGAAACCAGGTCAGTTTAATGTGTTCATTATTCTATTTTATAAATCAAATATGCATGAAACTGATTCTAAAATTCAATATGTAGTTTTGTCTGTGGTTGTAGTTTTAAAAATAGCTCTAGATAATGTAGAAATACTTTAGTTTATCTTTTAATTAATAGTTGCATTGATAAAAGTAAACTACTCGTGTTAACATTTATGGAAACAAAACCCTGGAAGGAATATACATCTTTTCTTTAAATATATTTTCATCCTAAATATAATGAAACTGCTCTCAACTTAACTAATAATATTTATTAAATCTTACAACTCAACTTACCAGTTCAGGCTTTAAAGCTTGTCTTTGAGTTATATTTTTAGTAAGAAAAATAGTAATCAGAAATAACATTTATTTTTTATTTCAAATATCCTTCAAGAATGGAAATTTAATCTTTTTTAAAGGGTTACCTAATTCTAATTTTTCTTGCAAAAATGATTAAAAATGCAGAAAACTTTTAATAGTTTATTCATCAGTACTCAATGCCTTTTTAAATCCTTTAGACAGGTCTTTACGGGAAATGAAAACATATTGTGAGATCCTTGCCGAGCACTATTTCATATAATAATCATAAGGTTGACGAGTTTGAAGGAAGATATTTATAGTATGAGGAAAAGGAGCTCACTATGGTTGCACTTTTTTTATTACAATAGCCCCCCTACTTTAGAAATCAATTTATTTAACATAAAATTAGCAAATCTTTTTTTTCTTTGATTGCCTAATTTTATGAGTTGATTTTTTTTTCTCATTTTGTTGCTCTGACATGGGCTTTATGCAGTTTCAATATTAAAGTGATTTACAGCTAATACCTTCAATTTTTCAGACTGAAAGTGACGATGGCGAAGATGATGAATATCCTACGCTTAGGTGTGAATTGTGCCAAGAAGTTTTTACTTCGCCTGCAGAATGGGTTCGTCACATCCAAGGATCACATACCGAACAACAACTAGCTCTTAGCAATGATCTAAGATCAGGAAGGAAGTCTCCTCGAGCAACCTGTCCATCCTGTTCAAAGACATTTCCGTCAATAGCATCCATGCTCATTCATAGTCGCACGCATACCGGTGAAAGACCATATGTTTGCTGTGTCTGTGATAAGGGTTTCAATGTTAAAAGTAATCTCCTTAGACATCTCAGAACACTTCATGATCATCTCATTAACCCTGGTAAGTTCATCTTCTTAATGCTTATTAGTAATTATTAGAATATTTATTTTATTTTATTTCCAACTAGCTGGGGTTAACCCGTCTTCGCTCAGGGTGTTAATATGAGATTGTGTGGTAGTTGGAATAAAAGAACTTTAAAATAAAGGAGATACAAATTTTTTATTGAAAATATATTCTAACTTCAATGCTTATTTATAAACGATATTTTTCATTTTGTTATCTGGAGTATATATATTTATAAATTTTTCGAATTTCCTACTAGAGAGCAAGCTATGTACAGTTGACCATCAGAAAAGCAGGAGTCTTTGAGATTGATGCCGCAATATTTTAAAGTTTGTCCTTGTGCTTTGTTAATTGTAAAACTATAGGCTAATTTCATTGGAAATTGCAGTCTATTAAATTGGAATGACAATTCAGTAGAGATCAGTGGTACTCTGGGGATAAATACTGTCCTTTGTCCTTCCCAGTCATAAGTTCGGCTTCGATGATGTTATTCGATAGCTGTTTGACGATCATCCTTGTTCCATTACATAGTTTTGGTGAGTTGAGATTTCTGAGTAGTATGATCGGAGATCCAATTTTGAGTCGAAGGCAAGGTAATTGCATTCCTGGTACTTACAAAGAAATTAAAAATTCTGTAGGGAAGTTTACACTTTCTTTAACGTTTACCATTGTGTGGATCGATTTGCGTATTCTCTCTTCACCGAGAATTTTATTTTGAATATTAAAGTTGATATCATATTTTTAGTTGCTAAAATTGCCCTCAGAAATAGCCACTCCAGATTGGTATAGTTAAGAACAATGTTTGGATAAATTTAGTCGATGAGTTTGTTTTCAGTTGTGGCTATGTTGCAGAAATCAGTGTCAAGTTCAATGAGGTCGGTCGTCTGGTCAGTAGGATATGTGCCTTCGCCTATTTGTAAAAGTTGTTGAGCAAGATGTGCTGTATCGTCTTTCGATAGTTCTACTCTCATATTTTTTGTTAGTCGCAGTATTTTTATGTGTTTATATTCAACAACATTTGAGAGTGTTCTGTAATATTCCACAATGATAAGGGATGTTTTCAAACATTCCACAACATTCTGGAATACTTCCAGCCCTTATATCTTCAAAAGTACGCCCTTTAGGTAAAAACGGGAACCTTCTTTAGGGACGGGAGATAGAGGGCTACCACACCATATAAGTCCCTTGATCGTACCAGAAGTCATTTCTGAGTTTTAGCGGCACTCACATTGTACTCTTTGTTTTATTATATATATTGATTACTATTAACAACCAAACTTGTGTCCAGTATTTTTGGATTTAGGACGATAAAAAGATGGTTAAAATCGGTGACCCATTGATTGTGTTTTTCATTTGTAAGTTTTTTTTGTAGACAACAAAAAATATGTATAATGATGAGAATCTTATTGGATTAAAAAAATGTTTGATTACATACTGCAATTTCTCTGTCTTAAATAGTTGAGATGAAACAATATTTTAATTTAACTTCATATTTATCTTAATTCACTTTTTGAACAATCCTCAAAATATATCCTACATTATAGTAGTATACAGAATAGTCTCATGGTAAAAAGTAGCTGGTGACTGCTCTATATCGATAAACATATTTTCAGTGATTTTTATGGTTGCTATCTTAATAGTTTTTTTCGCTTCTATTATAGTTTATTTTTTAATATTTGTTCACAGAAGTTCCGTGAAAATGAAGAAAACATTTCTTCAAGGTGATTTAAAAAATCAATACCAACGAATTCATCTTTAAAACTTGAGTAATGCCATCTTCATTATTACTCTGTTTCTTATTAACTCTATTTCATAATATAAAAAAAAAGAGTCATTTTAGTAATAAAAAATTACTCTTCTTGTATTTATAATGTTTTTCCAGTAGTTTTAACGTTTATTTATTAATTTGTAAATTTCTTGTGATCAAATGTTGTAATGTGTATAGATTTGTAAAGTCTAGTGTATGCTGTAAACTTATAGCATGTATTTTTAATGACTTTGTATATTTCTTCGGTTTTCATAACCTAAATAATTTTTCTATTGTGTATATGAAATTCATTCATTATTTTCATAAAAGCATAGTTACTACACTTTTCACTTGATTTAAATGTTCTCTCTATCCATAATAACCGCCTTCTAGTACATTTTTTCTAATAAAAAAGTATTCAGTGTTTCATTTGTTAGCTATTAAATATCAGATTTCAATCGATCTATTTATTATTTGAATTGAAAGTGTTTGGTATCGTAGGATGTTAATGGTGAATGTATGTTGTTTTTTTATACATTTTCTTCTGAGGAATTGTAGTTACTTTTAAATTTAAAAAAATAGTTTGTCTGTTTTTCTTCACTATTTTGCAAATAATTATCTTATTATTTCAATTTAAACTCTACAGCGAGAGAATTCGCATCTTATTTAAGTTGCTCATTATTTTTTTGATTAACTGCAATTATGGATCCATACTATAGTCTGACAATGCAGTAAGCAACCTGTGCAAAAATCACATTCAGCTGGTTGCGCAGAGGGAAAACCAAGCCATTTCCCCGAATACCTCGCTCTTTGACCTCATCGTGACCTAGTTCACTCTTTTTGTTATATCTTTGCGTCCTCTTAGAAGAATTGTTGTTTTGCGTTCGACCCGGCTAGTCTAGCTATACTAGACTTCATTTTGAACCTGTTATTGTTATTGTGTTTTAGACTCAGCTTTTTTGGACTCTTTCGGATTTTTAGTATTAATTGGCCCTGCAATGCCGACTACCCTCAGAGAGGTGCTCCCTTCTCCCCACCACACCTCAGCCCATTCTCCGAGCCTTTTACTAAAAAGGTTGTTTTGTAAATTGTCACTATATAGTGTTACATTTTTTATAGAAAGCAATAGACTTGAGATAGAAGTTATTTGGACTAAAGAGCTTAGAGAAGAGGGCTGTGTATAATATTTATATAGGTTTTAGTTAAGACCTACATAACTGAATAACTTATTTTAAATACTCTTTTAAGTTTCCACAGCCACTATTTTTACAAAAGGCTTCAGTGGTTTCTTCTGGTTTAGACCTTGTAGCTAAATTTTCTGCCAACGTTTGGCCAGACACGCTGCTGGCTTCCTCAAGGCTATGTTGAGACCCAACTACTTATTTTAATTTAATAAATCACCTCCTAAACATTTTTCAATTTAAAAATATGTTTCAATTGGCTAATGTGCAATAAACTCTAGATGTTGAAAATTCTTTTTGTAAATAAGTCAAATCATTTAACTTTTATTTCTTTGTTAAATTATATACCTATGTAAATTAATAACTATGAAATTTTTATTATGAGTTCTTGCATTTCTGTTGGTAATCATTTTTATTTTGTCTTCTTTTTCAAATACCAATTTCTATAGAATATTATAAATACATTATGTCTGAATATTTAATGTATCCAATGTATAGGATTTATTACCTTTACAGTATTATTATATGATTTTCACTGTAGAATGATAAGTTATCCTAACTATTACTGTGTATATAGTGTAGACCATTTCATTACGTAATTATTAAGAGCTTTTATAATTCATCTAAATTACCTTTGTTTCACTCATTGTTCATTGTGATTACAATAATGCCTTCTCTAATAATAATATCCGTAAATATAGCTCACTCTGCTACATATCACTTTAATTATACTACTAAAAAAAACTTTTGCCATCTTCATTCAAATAATTTCTTTGCATGTTCATTTACTTTATTGCACATAATATTCATCAATCCTTATATGTTATTTGTTTAAATGTTTTGATGATACCAAAGTTTTCTTAATAATTTGTATTTTTTTTTCAATACTTCCAAATCTTCTAGTCATTCTAGTCATTTAAAAAAAAAAACTGTTTCGTCATTTGTATTTATGGTAATAATAACTTTGTTGTAATAGTTGTTCATAATTATTTATTCATCCCACTTATTCATCTTGAATATTTTTTAATCAGTTTGTACATTAATTTATTAACTGTTGGATACAGAATAAAGTCTTGTTAGCTTTTCAATATGTAACAGGCATGTTAATCGAGTGTTCACAAACTGAGCATGATGCAAGGGCCTGGCTTAACTAATTTTGAGATCTATTCGTAAAGGCTTTTGTAAAGTATGAATTGATAACACTAAAACAATTGAAATAACCTTTGAAAATACCTGTTCATCGTTTTTTTTCCTTGTTTGTGTTTATTTTGAGATGACTCCTCTTTAATAACGGCTGCCTTATTTTAATGTTTTTACTTTTTTAAATGGGTCATTATGTTTGATATAAAGTTGTCGAACGATTTAGCCAGCATAGCTATTGGCAATGTAAGTTATAAGTGATATAAAGTTTGCTAAATAGAAATTAGACACAATAAAATGTACATTAACTGTTCTGAATCGTATATCTTGAAATTCTAAAAAGGCGAATTAGTAAATTAATAAAAAACTTCTTTAGCAATATTAAGTTTAATTTTTTTAACATAATTAATTATAGTATAATTTACAATAAATTAGTAATGACTAACAGAAAGAAGGTTAAGAAGCATTTTCAGCATATGCAAGATTATCATTCCGGGAATGAACAAATCCCTTATGTAATATTTTTCTATTATGGTTAAGTTAATTCACCTAATGACAAGCCTAATTTTTCAACCTTTAAAAAAAATATTATTAATAGTTAAATCATAAACCAGCCTCATTAAGAATCAAAAACTTGCAAAGATTCCAAGTATTGCTCAATTTTTTCGAGTAGATTTGTAGCAACATTTGCAAATTGTTCCCAAAGTCGATATTCAGAACTTTCTGTTATATAATCTGGAGCTTCACTGCCTTCTGCAATCCCAAATAGTTTTTCCTCATCTAAGATTTTAAAAAAAATGATTTTAGTAGCAATAACAAACAATCAATGATATTAAAATTAATTATATTAAATCTTTACCTAATAAATCAACAAGTACTGTTAATAAATTGTTTGTTGCCTGTACACCAAGTGCTGCATATAAATGAGTAGAGTCTATACAGAAATTCCAGATAGCTTGGCAAACCAGGCTAGCCAATCTCCAATCACCATCGCTTGTCTTTTTTAATACCATGATGAGCCTAAATAATGTTAAAATTTTACCGTTAATCCCTGATTAATTTAATCCTATTCATTAACTTGCTTCATTCACAGATTATTTTGATAGAAATAATAAATAGCTGAAATTAAAACCAATATATTTACAGTATAAACTATCTATGAATATGATTCATAAATAGCTTAATCTAAAGTAGGTTTATTTTTTTGTCCAACAACTGCACTATGTTATGGATCATATTATTTAAATACATAATCACTAGTTATAATGACTATTATAAAGTTTAAAAATAATTAAAAAAGTTATGATATTTATGAGAATATTATAGTTACTTGTGAACTCCATTATTCTCTTTAAAAGCTAATCTTTTGTCCCAGTCAGCCATCAGATTGACTAGAACTCCTGTCGTTGTGAATAATAATTCTTTGTTATCATGTTCCAAGCATCTTACCAGCTGGCTGATACCTATCAAGGCAAAATTTTGTTTAATAATGCGGAAAATTTTATTAAACGTGTTTTTAAGGAAAAGCGCTTAGTTTCTTAATTTTCATAATGAGTGACTAGGCCTCAAACTTTTATTTAATACCATTTATACTTAGAGTAATCTATGTAAAAGTCTAAGTTTAGTCTAGTGTTACATACCACCAATTTCTAATATGTAATCTCTGACATCTTTTGATCTCGATAAATTTCCTAATACTCTGGTTACTTCTATCATACTGTCTTCATTTTTGGTGAGAAGAAGAGTACTTAAAACTGAAAAAATAAATAAACATTAATTGTGCTTATGATCAATCAATATTTCCATATGTTTTTTTTAATTTAAACTTAAACCAAGCAATACCTTGAGTAATTTCTATTTGCCTTATAGTAAAGGGTCCTTCAGTAGAGGCTTGTGGATCTGAATAGAATGATAAATTATTTAAAGTACTCAGTGCTGACATTACAAGTTCTTCACTTTCAGTCACTGATTTCCGCCGTAGAATCATTAACAGTATGTCCAGAAACTTCCCTCCATCCTACAATATTGGCAATATCCTATAATCATTGTTTAATACTTGGAATCACTAATAAATATTTTATTTATAACTGATCTTTCATTTAAATGTATTTAACTTAAATTTGAACTCTTTGAATTTGAGACTGTTTTAAAGAAATACTCGGAAAAATAAAAGGTATGTCTTGTTTCAAGTCAATTAAAACTTCTTTTAGAGAACAATGCTCTAGACATAATTCCAGGAATCTCAATTCAAGATTCTAGATTTGTCATGGCCATAAGTGTAATTAAGTAGTTCAGAAGATATTATTAAATATACTTATCAACTAGAAATTTAGTAAATAATTTCCAAATAAGAATTCAACATGTCCCTAACAATACGATAAGGCAATCAGTAAAGCAAGAAACTACTATCTTCTACAAAATAGAAAAAAAGAGACTAAAATGGTATGGCCACTTAAAAAGAATTTCTGAGGAACGATGGCCTAAAATATCTTGGACTATTGCCCGACAGAAAGGAGAAAAATGTGTGACCAAAGAAGAGATGGTTGCAGGATATGGAGGAGACCATGACAGAAAGAGGGCATGGATAGGGGGTCTGGATCTTTGGGGAGAGCTTTTAGGAACATTATGTACAATATTGTTTTTTCCTCTATTTTATCCAACAATATTTATCTTTTATACAGTTATACTTTGAAGAAAGAAAACTACAGTATTTTTTCCATTCCTCTGAGAATTGACCAATATTATTTTTTGGTGGATCCATAAATTAAACCTCGACTTTTCCGCTCAGAAAAATTATCAGACTATCTAAGGGTATCAAACTAAATAAAAATGTGAATGATTATACAGGACAACAAAATTTAACTTTTTTGTCTGTTAAATGAATTAGAATGGCTGTTTATTTTAGAATTTGGTGCTCTGATTGCAAATTTGAAAAGCATTTTTGTCTCAGGGGCAAGGATTTTGTGTAATTTCAAAATAAAAAAATAATGTAGTGTTAAAAGAAGCAATTTTATTTAATCAGCTTTCATACCTTAACTTAAATCAAAATGTAGCCTTTGATGATTTCCTGCTGTACATCTCTTTTCAAAGACCAACAATAGTCTGCCAACATATTTGGATTCCACTTTCCCTGGTATCGTTTCTCCAGAGTGGATATTTCTTCGATGGAATCGCTCACAGCCCCAAAATTTTCAGGAAAGAAATCCAAATGCGAGTCAAGAAAATGTATTTTTAGAGACATATTAGATCCTAAAGCCTTATAATTTTGTAGAAGATCGGAAACTAGCTCTCTTTAGTTTTCTGCTTTTTTATTTCCAAGAAATTCTTTCACAACATTTTAAAAATAAATCCAAGCTGTTTTTCTGGCTCCATTCAAACATTCCCCAAAGTCCTTGATCCTTCATAAGTTCCCTTATTTGTGGACTAACAAATACACTTTCTTTTATTTTTGCATCACTGATCCGAGGAAATGTGGCTTTTAAATATAGAAATCCAGGGCCACTGTTATAGAGTGCTTTAACAAAATTTTGCTTAAACCAAGTTTGATGTGCAATGGTGGAAGATAAACGTTTTCTGGGTTTACTAGTGGTTTGAAAATTACATTTTTTTCTCCAGGTACAAGATTTCTTTTGGGCCATTCCTCCTTTATATGATGATTTTTGCTATCTCTGCTGTCCCAATCACCAAAATTTTGTATAACCTGATAGAAGACCTAACAAAAGTCCTACCACTTTGAGGTCTCCACACACATTCCAAGAAAGCTTCTGGTATTGTATCTCGGACAGTAAAATCTTCATATTGTCTTATGTCTCTTTCATATGGGCTGCATAGGCAATGGGATTGAGGGCTTGTCATTGGCTATATGAAGGAGAACGGCTTTTAAACTAAGTTTGGAGGAATCTGTGAACAGCCTCCATTCTTTAGAATTATGATTATATCCTAATTCACTCATTAATGCATCAATATCTGTGCAAAATATTAAATGATCTTTTGCAGAAAAAAACCGATGGAGTTCTTGTTCCCATTGGCGATGTGTAGATATTTTTGTTCCCTTGTGAAGTAGGTTCCAACCTTTCAATCTAGATGCCAAAAACTCGGCCTGATTTTTTGATAAGTTAAGATCTCGAACTAGATCATTGAGTTCAGACTGATTGATTCTGTGAGGTTCTGAAAACTCCACAGGAAAATCTGAGTCATCAGTATCATCTGTTTCTGATCTTGAGGGTGTACCTTCCTCACTAATATTTTCTGAATGTAAACTCTAATCTTCAAGTGGCACTGGGATTGGCAGATCTTCGTTGTGAGGAACAGGCCTAATAGCTGAGGGAGGGGGGTGAGATATTTAACATTCCTTTTAGATTTCTTGTTATTCTAGTGATTTTTTTTATGCAGAAATAACAGTCAGTTGAATGGTCCCGAGGTTCCCTCCAAACCATAGGAACAGCTAAGAGCATATGTCGTCACTGCCTATTAATCCAGCCACAAAGCAATATAACACAAGAGGCACAGCATATATGAGGCGCCCAAGATTCGTCTTGGTCACCAACTTGGCATCCAAAATAAAGACTATATGCATTTTTTACTAATGGGAGTAATGCTTCTTCTTTGACTCTTTAAAGTTAGTTCACCACACAAAATGTTTGGATGGTTTTCACAATTTCGCGCCATATTGAAGATGCTAAGAGGTTCTGTTCGGACTAAATTAATAGTGGCACCTAACTAGGGCGGCTAACAGATGTAGACTGATGAGAGGAGTCCAGAGGGCACTCATGTCAGGACCCGTGTCCGGGGGCCAGTATTTTGACTGAGCCTATTGAAACTTGTTGCCTAAACATGCTTTAAGAGTTCAGACGACTTATTTGTTACCTCTATTGCATCCAATATTATTGTCCATTGGTGGTGAGCCTTATTTAGAGCAAATAAATAGAATATATTAATCCAGGCACGTTCATAGCCATGAATTATCACTTTTTTTTTAAACAAAATTAAAAATTACAAAAAATCTGAGCCCCATGGACAACTTTGATGGTCATATTCGGAATTACCATAGTAAAATACATGAGACAGCCACATTTACCCATTTAACAAAAATACTGTTGATCAGTGTTATCAAAAGCCCTAACACTATTGATAATTAAATTTAGATAAACATATTGAGGAAAAAAATAAGATATTTTTATAACAAATGTGTTTATAACTGTAAACTAAATAAATAAATAGATACTAGATAATAATAAATAAATAGATACTCTAGCATTGTGCCTCTTCACGGGATATGTCGGGTCTTCTATTTCCTCAGGAGGAGCACAGGTCATCCCAGTGCCAACATCTGGGTGCATACTCATGTTTGCAACAATCCTTATTACCTAAAACCATATTCATTTTTTAAATGCTATTTCTACTTTATTTATTTTGTAGTAAGTTCATTTATTGAGACATAATTAGAATGCTTTAGAGAAGATAAAAAGGTATTTACTTTAACTATAACATCTTCGACAGATCCATCAGAAGCCCAGTCAGGACTTTTAATTCCTTCTCCATATGGTCCAGATGCTCTCATTATTTCAAGATCTTTGTCAAGATAATTCTCTAGAAGGCTAAGAATTGTAGACATTGCACCTGGTTCTTGATATAGCTGTAACATAGAAGACAATATTTTAATTAAGTACTATCAAATTAATTTAATTGTTGAATGTGTTGATACATCATTAGTTAATATAATGGAATATAATGAATTAGTTCAAGATAGATAGAAATAATTCAAAAGACTATGTTTTGCTACAAAATCAGAAGGTAGAGTTTTGTATATCAAAGGTTGCTGTTTTCTTTTAGCACTAGCTCTATATAATTATGTAAAATAATTGTCAGATTTTTGGTTATTATTTTCCTGAAAAAATAAAATATTGGGTGTGTGTTGAGTTAGTGAGAGCTAAAAAAGTCAAAGATATGTCATGATGTCACATAAAATAAATTAATTTGAACTATTAAGTAACTTAGTTAAATAATTACACTACCATGATCAAAGTATTTTATTTCTAATTACCTTTATCCTTGCTTCATCGCTCTTAGTGATTATATTACCAAGGGCATATCCAAATCTTACAATAATGTCTTGGCGACCTGGGTATTTACTTAATATTTTTGTAATGGAGCGAAAGCAATTTTCATGATTAATAATTGATTCACAACATTCATCATGTGTTGATAAAATGCTGGAAATAAATACATTATTTATTAGATACATGTTTTACATGTCATTTTTTTTATGTACATAAAAAAGATGAGTTTGCACCTGATAGTTCTTGCAATATTACTGATCAAATCTAAATCAGCAGAAAAAAGTTCCATTGACGCACATAATTCTGCTATTGCACCGGTGTGAACAAAATGGCGGGAAGTAGTTTCTTCACTTGCTACATTTCTGAGTGCCCCGGTTAGTTGAAACATTCCATGACTTGTCTGCTCGGGTATTGGTAACAGGTCTAATCTCTAATCATTTCAAGCAATTGTTACCATTATAACCAACACCATTACGAATTCCATAAATTATAATATCAAAAAAATATCTTACAGCGTTATTAACTATTTTCAGATGTAGAACCATCAGCTCTAAAATACCAAGTTTTAATGAAACGAGCAGAAGTTGCTGGTTCATGGTTAAAAATTTTAGTGCACCATATCCATAAATACAGGCTTCAGCATCATCAATAGGACTAGCCCTTCCAAGTGAATCCACAAATAATTCTATATAAAATGAAAATTGTTTAAATGTTACAGTTGATGTTAAGATATCATAATCATTCATTTACCTAGGATATCACCCTCTAGAAATAATGAGTCATTTTTATCACTTCGAGAAACTTTAAAGATCAGTTTGGTTACAGCCAATAAATTCAGACCATTTACCTTGAGCTGAAATTATACATAAAATAAATAATTATTTATTGTAACAGTAAAAATTATAACAACAGAAAATTATCAAAGTGGTAATTAATATTTTTTGAATATACACTATAACAATTGTTGATTTCTTTTTTTACTGACTTATGGTTTAAAATAGTTGCAAAATTATACATATCCTCTAATTATATTCTGCTAATTTTTTTATTCTCTTCTTTGTGTATATATTTGTAAACATTAGTATCATATTTTTAACCCTCCCTTAACAAGTCAAACAACTATGCATCGAGTCAACGCCAAGTTCTATACGTCATGATTAACACCACTTCACTGGCTCTGGACCCAATAGACGTCACACTCAGACATTTTTGTATTTTAAAACTTTCAATTAGGCTATGATTAGACAACAGGCTCTTAGACGACATGTTACAGGGGAATGAAAGAAGTGATCACTGGATACGAATAATTTAATTATTTTATGCTGTCTATTACTGCACAATATACATTTATATGACTGTTACTAATGAATTTAATTAAATAAAATTTATGTCTGTCTTCTTATGATACTTACAGCCAACAAGACTTTCGCTATATACAATAAAAGAAGATCTGTCGCTGATTCAACAAACTTAAACAGCACTTTGATTATTTCAGATTGCTCATTGCTTGGTATTTTATTGTTTCCTTCAGTTTTTATTTTCAAAAACAGCATATTGATTGCATTAGTCAATTCACTTTCGCTGGCACCTGTAAACATTATTAATTATTACTCCATTTTCTTGTAGATATGGTTCAATATATGATAACAAATTATAACAATTAAAACTTTAGAATTAATTTTTTAGAAATAAATAGAAATGTTTTTTTTATTATGTGGAATTTTAGATTGGTAATTATTTTTTGAAATAATATTATTTTTCTATCAATAAATTCATATGTATAAAATTAATCTTTCAGCTTTGTTGATAACTATTAAATAATGTTTATGTTCTGTGAAATATTTTTTTCAATTAAAAATGACATTTTCAGTGATTTGTGATTTATTATTATTTCAAAACATAATGAAAAAATACAGCACAGAAGAAATGATAAATCTTTATATTTTACTTGTGGAAGAGAATGTTCCGTGTGGAGGTCAATAAATTTCTCTTAGATAGGGAGAAATGTTTATTAAATAACCAACGTTTCGACCCACTTTCCAGGTCTTCTTCAGGGCTGTGAGGGGGGGGCCCGGTGTCAAAAGTTCACAAATTACATCACGACACATCCCTGAAGAAGACCTGCAAAGTGGGTCGAAACGTTGGCTATTTAATAAACATTTCTCCCTATCTAAGAGAAATTTATTGACCTCTACCCGGACCATTCTCTTCCACAATTATCATCAAGGTCAACTTTATATTTTACCTTTTTCATGAAGAGTATCAATTACACGGACAAGACTAAGTATGTCATTCTCTTTTGGTTTTGGAAACGCTTCTACAGCCTTTTTCTCATTCCTCCTATTGTCTTCTATAGTGACATCTAATTCTGAATGTACACTGCTTCTTTTAGTTGAAAGTGGTATAATGTTCGGGGCTTTAAACAGTTTTTGCTTAGGCCTATCAGGACTATCCAAAGTCAAAGTTTGAACATCTTCATTTTCATCAGTTTCTTTAATAGAGCAATTGCTAGGAATTCTACTCCTGCTTTCATTTCTGCTATTAAGAGGTCTATATTGACTATATCTCTTTCTTAGATGGCTTTTACTTTTTTGGTTTGATGGAAATGACAAAGAAAGGGGAAGGTGGCCTTTCCCTTTCTTAGGTTCAGAGAATTCAGTCCGTTCCTGAGGGCTACTATGAGTTTCTCTAATAAGATCATCTGGCCATACATCCAGTGGTGGTTCAGCTTCGGTTTCTTCAGGTACTTAAAAGGCATACATGAAAATAAAACAGAAGTAAATTACCTTTATATTATTTTTTTAATTTATGTTATCTAAAATAAAATTTAAAAAACGCTTTATTTTTAGCCTTACAGAAAATAATGCTGTATAATGTGTACACCCTTAGGGAATTAGCAGAGAGTCTGTTCTATCTGATTTCCTTAACCAGATAGCAGTGCACTCTTTAGACCAGTAATAATTTAATGATTTAATTGCTTAGACAGGTTTATAGAATTATAGTGACATGCTCTTACAGTAATAATTTGTTTATACATATTCACATTAAGTTACAGAATTACTTTTTTTTTTTTGTTT
This sequence comes from Troilus luridus, assembly GCA_964056705.1. NCBI lineage: Eukaryota > Metazoa > Arthropoda > Insecta > Hemiptera > Pentatomidae > Troilus > Troilus luridus. The sequence continues at coordinate 22,068,396 of OZ057415.1, read as the reverse complement.
TTTTAGAAAATTTAGAAACCAACATGTCACATTGGAAAATCTTAAATACAACAAATACCATCCTATTTACTACACCTAATGGGTTATCAAATTAGTTTTTAAAGATCATCAGTTAATTAATTCTGTTAAAGATTTTTCTATTCAAATACAAAGTTTTAATATGAAGAATTTAAAATAGATCTTATTCTTTTTTAATTAACAAAATAAAAAAGTTCCATGAACATAATTAGGAAGCTAGATGTTAGTGAACATGGCAAGATAATTGAAGATGCCCTGAAAATAAGTAGCATCTTATATAATAATGTTTCAAAATCAAAAATGCCTACTTTTTGGGGGATCGCCAAATAAAATCGGTAGGAATATTAAACTACTGGTGCCCAATATCCAACATTTATAGGTCTTATCTTAAGAAAAGTCAATTTTAAAAATAAATACACATTTCTCCTAAATGAACAGATTTTTTATTATTATATAAAATATTTAATTTAAACAACCAATAATAGTTTCATAAGAAATAATGTATATTATTAAATAATAATACATCACCAATGTTCAATATGTTATCAGTCAAACATCAACTTAAAATATATAAATCTTAGTAAATAATTAATACAAAATAACATTGTTACTAACAATTTGTAAGCGAAGATGATATCTTCAATCCCAATCCAGGTAGCCTCCAAGGAGATTGCTTTCCTGAAATTCTAGCACTACTGTTAGTGGTTTTCAACGGTGGCAGCTTCACAGAATCAACTTCTTGAAATTCAACTTGTCTCAAACTGAAATTGACACATTTACAGTAAAGGTAATCAAATTAACACATATTATAAACTTTAAAAAATAAATAAATAATAATGAGTCATATTTTAATTAGTATAGTGTAGTACTTTTCATAAATGTTGACTAATGTTTTAATTAAGAATCATTGTGCCATTCTTTATCATTTTAACCATTGGTGCTATATAAATAGCCACCATAAAATTATTGAAAAATACACAATAAAATACTGATAATGGTTCAACATATATCTATCCATTTTATAAAACAAAGTCCTCGGCCACGTTTGTTCGCGGTAAACTCAATAACTACTGGACAGATGTTCACGCGGTTTTAACCAATAGGTAGTGTGATTCACCAGGAAGGTTTAGGTACATAATTTGTCGAGGTTTTGTGTAAATGGGTTGGAATATCGATGGCTTTCACCGAAGACAAAGTCCTCGTAGTAGGGGGTCCCTAATCCCGTGCAATTATCTAACGTGAAACATAATAAATTCATATATAAAGGAATATTTGGTTTTGTTTTTATTTTTATAATATCTATATAATAAAGTACATTAGCTGAGATGGGAAGAAAGAAAATCAAGACTCCAAAAGAAGCCTAACCAATGATATTCGCGTGGTCCTTAGTGGCCGGTGAGTGATAAAAAATAATTACATTACACAGACAAATTATGTAGGCATAATATGCCTTATTACCCGAGCAAAGCTGGGGTGGGTTGCTAGTATAAAATAAAAATCCATTATTACTCTTAACTATCATTGTTTCTAATTAAATCTGTAACTTTAAATAATAGTAATTTTTTTTTTATGAATAAAATTTAAGATAAGGAAAATATAAGCAGTTTTCCTTATGACCTGTCCATATCAATATACGTTCACGTAGGTCGCTAATGTTCTTCTTATATTCACACCCTCCCCCCCCAGGTATAAATACCCCGACTCCAACCATCCGCTCTTCATTAACTGACTAACCCTGAGGAAGCTCACAGCACGATGAGCGAAAGCTTGTTTAATAGCACCGACATGACATGGTCCATCCCGGAAGTAGAATATAAGAAGCATATGAATATAGTTGTTTGATATTTACAAGTGCATAAAAATAAAAGAGGAAGAAAATGGTTCGGGTGGAGGTAAACAAATTCTCTGATATGGGGACAACTGTTTATTTGAAAGCCGACGTTTCGACCCACATTGCAGGTCTTCTCTTTCTCATACACCATAGTAGGTCAACTAATATTATTCAACAATAAACAAGAAACTGTACATAATCTGCTGTAAAAAATTCATGGTTCTTAGCTCTCAAAAATAAAATTTTATTATGACCTTAAACTAATATATATCATATAAATAACTTATAATTATTTTATATCATTTTATTAAAATTTACCTAAAAGCACTTGGTGGTCGGCTTGTACCAGCTTTAAGTGGACCAAAAAGCTTTCTTTGCCTTTCTATTGGCGTGAAAGGACGTTTAGTGTTTACTGGACGAGTGGCCATTTCTGCTCTCGCTTCTTTAATAATTTCAGCGCTTGTTTTTAAAACATAAGGGGGCCTGTAGAATGCACGCCCTGGGTCCATAGTCATACCTAATCAAGACTAATAATCAGCATACATTGTTAAGTGATACATACTAGCATAATGTTTATATTTCATATTTATTTTCCTGTTTAAATTTGATAAATTGGCAGTCCTGGTTTGAATTTTATATGTGGCATACACAAACATAAATATACAAGACAACCTATGATGGGCCAGGCATTTAGTCTCTATGATAAAATATTGTTTCTCAAATAACAATCGTACAAGCTTGAAGTATTACGTTCATGAATCAATACAACGAGCAGTTAAACGAGAAAATAAATTTCCACTTCACACCTCTGGTCTCTATCTATAGGTTTGTGCCTGGCTATGGTAGATGAAGAGCATGGGTAAGGCCACCACGGATGAGGTTGTTAACCTTAGCAACCTCGTAACTGATGTGGCACTGGTCTGAACCCACCCAGAAAAGGTTAAAATTTATTTTATGACAGACCCATGGAATCAATCATAAAAAAAAATAATAACAATAAAAAATGAAAGATAATGGTGGTAATCTGTAGACAGTGATATATTTAACACAGTAAACCTATGAAAAGCTATAGTGCTTAACAATCATGTAATTGATCAGGTTAGAATGGGCCACCTTTTAAATTTAATTAATTATTAAATTGATTTTCTTGTAATATTAAAACTGATTCGATTTGAACAAGGTACTATTCATAAAAATATTCCTTTTGACACTATTTTTTTTTTTTATTGGCAACTATACTTTTTTATTTTAGTTAATTTTCAAGAAAATTACTTTTTTAGAATAGTAAAATTCAAAGTATTAAGTACTTACAAGAGGCGAAGTAGTGAAACCATTACCAATGATTATGCTCAACAGAACAATTCTTTACAGAATAGAAGACATAGTTTGTACTCTTTATCACATTTAAGAAAACAAAATCCTCAGATGCAAAAAAGGTCATAGACATTGAATTATAAAAATTGAGCAATAGTTATGCCTGATATGCATGCAAGGGCTATTGATTGATGTCATAGTAACCACTTCCACAATTTGATACATTGGAAAAATACTTTGGAATGCTGTTTATTGGATGGATTAAATAACAAATTAACAATCTATCAACACATTATGTTACATCATTAGTAATTGACTATTTAATAAGCAATAAAAGCTGGAATTGATTCTTTGTTAAGCAGATTCCACTATTTTCTTTTAAAGAGATGTATGATATTCAATAATTATCCATTGTATTATATTTACTATTAAATTAAAATATAGTTTAATACAATGAATACTGTTTAAGTATTTTGATAATTTTCAATTCTTAAATTTTGGTAACTTGTTCCATCTAACTCCAACAGAAAAAAATATACAAAAGAACTAATCAATTCATTAGTCAATGCTTCAGTAAAACTTAAAAAAACATGATATTATTATTAGCTACTATATACTTTTCCAATACATTATAAGAATTACATAGTTTGGATTAAAGCAAAACTGTATCATTAATTCACTTAATATAAATCACATATGCTTTAAATTCCATAACATTAAAGTTCAAGTCTTAATATGAATTTTAAAACTAAAGTTTGATCTATGAAAAATTACTTAATGGTTTTTAAATCCTGCATCTGGAGCAAGTGAGTAAATAGAAAGGGTTATATTGTTAATATTCTCAAAATAATATTGTTTGAATCATTTTCCTAAATATATACTATAATAATTAGTAACATAAAGTTTACATTTATTGCTTTTAATATATTTATAATGATAGATTAAAAACCAGATGTTAAATAGATTGAGCTGTAAACTAATTAAATTCTTCTATATCCTTTTTTTTCTCAATTGAGAGATGAAAAAATATATGCATTTTTGTATAATAAGGGGGATTTTATGATTACACATCTTTTCATTTCCTTGCTGACACATAAGATATGCCACAAAACTAAACGGCACTTGATTCTGTCATTTTAGTGGTGGATTTCCTATTATCATAAGGAGGCATAAAATAAAATAATTTAAATTCACTAGAATGGTGGGTTAAATCTGGTGTTGTTTTGACCTCATCCATTAATTTTCACAGTTTAAAGGATTCAAGTTTATTAAGAATATTCAAGTATATAATAAATTCTTAGTTAGATCCACAAATTCTTGTATCTAAGAAATATAATAATACAAGAGACCAGTATCAAAGCTTACCAGGGTTTTTTTGGCTGTAAAAGATTATATTTAGTTTCATGTCTGCTAGACAGGCTGATCTTGTTATCATATTTTAACTACTTCCGACTTAGCAGAAATTTGATACAAATTATAAAGCACAATGCAATATAACAATACAGTTGACATGGTATAATAATGAAATCAAAGTCAATAACAAGATTCCAGCTTTCATAGCCATTTTGTGTTAAAGCATTTTACAGTTAAAAGATCCAGAAGAGAGCAATTAGAAGACACCATAGAAAATTTAAGTAAATGAGGTGACCATTACAGAAGAATTCAAGGAAGTCTACAACATCCTATGTACAGAAATTAAATAACGTCTTCCTAAAATATAATTTGAATCATTCAAATTTGTTTTTGAACGAAAATTGCGACTAAAATGCGTAAATATAAGCTGAATACATTTTGAAATGGATAAATAACATCTAATACTGCCATTTTTTATCAAAATGTAACTTTATTCTGCCCCCCCCCCCCGTTCATGTTGGACGTATCCTAAAGATCCATTTGCCGTTTTCATTCACCCATTCAGTATAAATGTCGTCCATCCTCTGCTAGTCACGCTCGACGAATTGTACAACGGCTGCCTCAGGAAACAAAAAATCCAGAAGAACATTATCTGTGATAGATGCGAAGGGCGAGGAGGAAAAAGGGGAGCATCTCGAGCATGCCAAGAATGTGGTGGTTCCGGTTTAGTAGTCCAAGTTCAGCAGTTTGCTGCTGGTCTAAACACCGGACCGGCGGAGGGGTTGGTCTTTATGCCCATCAAAGCCTAAAAGCCCGAGTCCTTGAATCCTCTCTTCCATCAGAAGCCCCTCATATTGAATTCCTTTTCACCGAAATATCCTGTAATGGACTCCCGCTCCTGTACGTAGTTGTATACCGGCCTCCTTTAGTGCCTTTTGACTCTACCCTTGAATCTGTCCTTTACAATTATATTCCCTTCTACACCCATATCATTATTTCTGGCGATTTCAATACCAATCTCCTTGTTAAATCAAATTACACCCTATACCTGAAAAATCTCTTCCACTCCCTAAATCTCTCCATTGTTCCATTTTCTCATACCCATCGTTCAGACACATGGTTAGATCTGAATGTCATCGATTCTCCCCAGAAACTATTCTCCTCTTCTCAATTGCCCGTCCCGTTTCTTTCCTCTCACGACCTAATCCAAATTACATATAATATCCAAACTCCGAACAAACTATCTAAAACCTTTACCTTTCGCAACCTAGATGCTATCAGTCGCGAAAGCATCTTGCCTTCCCTTGAATCCCTGAATTGGAGTGAAATCTATTCCTGTCCCACTATTGATTCCATGGTTGACACACTTACTTCCTATCTTATCAGCATCCTGGACACCCATGCTCCTCTCAAAACAACAACCTTCCGTCGACTACCCGCTCCTTGGATGGATCAAAACATAAAAGAACTGCAGAGGAAGCGCGACGCAGCTCGCAGACGGTATAGACGGACTAGAGGGACCGACGATTATCAAGTGTTTAGGAATCTTCCCAATTTAACGCAATCAACAATAAGGCAGGCGAAATCCAAATACTTTCATGAAGCCCTTTCCTCCGCGCCTAAATCCATGATCCTAAATCCAAATGGCAAATCCTTCGGAAACTCTCACTTTACAAATCCCCTTCCCCTGTAATCTTTCCGGTTTCACCTGATGAATCAATCACCCATTTTTTGTCTTTCTCTACCAACTCACGATCCACTTCTCCTACTTTCGCATTAGCACCTTCATTCAACCATAACAACTTCTATTTCTCCGAAATTTCGCCCACTGACCTTATCTCCTCCTTATTGAAATCCCACTCTAATTCCATCGGTTCTGACAGCATTCCCGCCAAATTGTTAAAAATATGCATCCCCGAAATTCTACCTGCTCTTCTCTACATTTACAATTTTTCCCTACAAAATGCAGTTTTCCCTTCCTCTTGGAAAAAAGCAATAGTCCATCCTATTAACAAATCACCCAATCCCTCAAACCCAAATGATTTTCGGCCTATCTCTATACTCTCTAACCTTTCCAAACCCCTCGAAAGAATAGTTCAATCCCAAATGTCAAATTTTCTGAAGCAGTCCAAACTCCTTGATCCACTTCAATCAGGTTTCCGTCCTGGCCTTTCCACTCAATCTGCCCTCGTTAAAATAACCACCGACATGCATACTTCCATGGACGAAAAAAAACTAACAGTATTAATTCTACTCGACTTATCAAAAGCTTTCGATTCGCTGAACCATTCCATCCTTTTCTCTAAACTAAAATCTCTTTCCTTTTCCAACAGTTCCATACTCTGGGTCCAAGCTTTCCTCTCGGACAGGACTCAAGCAGTTTCCATCCCTAATCAACCCATATCCTCTTTCCTACCGCTGAACACAGGAGTGGCTCAGGGTTCTAGTATTTCCCCACTCCTTTTCAACTGTTACATTAATGACCTTCCCAAACCAATCCTCCACTGTTCCCACCATCTGTATGCCGATGATTCCCAGATCTATTTGTCCTTTCCTCCATCTGAGATAATAGCTGCATTCGACAAAACTCAAGGTGACCTAGATAGGATCAGTGTCTGGGCAAACTTGAATAAACTGGCGTTGAATGCCGCGAAAACTCAGGCCATCCTAATTGGTTCCAACACCCTTCTTAAATCTATCAACTCACTTCCCCAATTAACCTTAAATGATCACCCTATTGCCTTCAGTCCTTTTGTTAAAAACCTCGGGATCATTTTCGACCAATCCCTCTCATGGAAACCCCACATTTCCCAAATTTCCCGCCGAGCAATAAGCTCTCTAAAGTTATTTCACCGTTCCAGGCATCTTCTAACACTTCCCATACGTAAGCTCCTCATCACTTCTTTTATCTTTCCTCACTTTGACTATGGTTGTGTGGCATATGGTGGCCTCTCGATCAGGCTCGAGGAGAGGTTGAGGCGAATTATGTACTGTTCGCTTCGATTTGTCTTCGACGCCCCGAGGAGGTCTCATGTGTCTCGCCGGTACGCTGAGGTAAAGTGGCTTTTCCCTTCTATCCGTAGACTTTACTTCCTTGGTTCTTTCTTATATCAAACTATCAACTCACAACATCCGTCTTATATCTATAGTCTCCTACAATTCAAATCCTCTATCCAATCCCAGGGCACAAGATCTCGCCTTTTTGATCTTCATATCCGGTCCCACAGAACCAAAACTTTTGAGCGTTCCTTTTTAGCCCGTTCTATCTCTCTTTGGAACTCTCTTCCTCTCGATATCCGCCATGCGTCTTCTTTAACCTCATTAAAATACAAACTTTTCCTATATCTTCTAAATTCCCAATCAGATGCTTTATAATCAATAAATAATTTATCGATATATTCAAATTGATCGATTGATGAACTACTGTAAATATTCCTCATTCATAATAATGCCATTGTTTTTTTTATTATCAGATGCTATTATTTATTCACTTATTTTTCCAAAAGCTTATTTCCTTTTATTGTAAATATGTCTGTTCTTTTTTTTAATTTTGTATCACATTTTCTGATTCTCTACCAAAACATACCTGTTTAGTTATTTACTTTCAGGATATTATGTAATTATTGTTTTATTTTGATGTAGGCCTTTGGGCCAGATATAGATTCATTTATTTTGTTCATCTTTGTTATTCTAAAGGGACCTGGTCCCAGAATAAAATTATTTTTCTATTCTATTCTATTCTAATGTATTACCAATAGCCTAGTGCCACCAGTCTCTGTCATTTATCTGCAACTGTCGTCAGCAACAATAATTTTAAATAATAGCAATAAATATTTTTATATTTCCAATGAATACGAATTTTGTCCTTGAATATAAAGTAGTTAGCTATCAAGAACTACGCTAAACAGCCCGCTATTCTAGAGCTGTACCCTAATATATTTTTCTTTCGGTTCAGATCTAAATATCATACAACTATTCAGGCAAAATATAAAGACAGTCAAATTGAACTTTATACAAACTAATTTTAAAAAAAATGTTTTTATTGAAATTTACAACTGTATACAGAATACATCAAGTAAATATATTGAATGTATACATTGACATGAAAAGACAAGTAGAGAAACTACCTAGTGGTAGTACTCAATTACAAACTAATAGAAAGAAATGCCTTAAAAGAATAACAATATTTTTTTTTAAATACTGACCAAAATCTTTAATAACTTGTGCAAACGTTAAAATAACGATGCTCTAGTACCTTTGAAGAAAATTTGTTGTACAATATGATTCCCACAAGTATGACGGAATACTAAATTATGCTAACTAAATGCTCATTTTCAATGCATAACACTTGCCATCTTTCTCCAAAGGCCGATAAGTATTGATAGATATTAAAATAAATCATTATATATTATTATTATTGTGTAAATAATTAAGTCTGTACTTTCAAAAGACGGGTATTAGGAAAATTGTGGTAATATCAGTACATCTTCAAAACTTCCTGTGGAAAAATAAAGATGACATATTCCTTATTTAAATGGCATTAGCTACAGTTTCCCGCGTAAACTAATTTGTTAGAAATGTTCCAAAGGTTGTTTAAGTTGATGTTTGAATGGACAATGTTATTACCTTCGTATTTTATTCTGATATTTGTTTGATGTTAAATGTCATAAGTTGTTTTTGCTCCTAAATTATTAATATTTTCATGTAACACTTCAAAAGTTAAAACACTAAATGTATGTATTTTTTGTGCAAGTTGATTTAATATTAAAACTAAAAGAACTACCTTATTTAAGTAGTTTACTTCGAATTTCAATTCACAGAAATAACAATTAATATGTTTAAGTACCTAAGAATATATCAGTGTTTATTTTCAGATGGATAGTGTTAAAGTTGCCCTCCGTATTCGACCTCTAGTAAATTCTGAAATGGAAATTGGTTGTCGATCATGTATTGAAAGAACACCTAATGAACCTCAAATTTCAATTGGAAAAGGCTGTCAAATGTTTACTTTTAATTATGTTTTTGATGAGAATGAAGGCCAGATTAAAGTTTATGATGAAGCAGTGAAGTCATTAATAGACAACCTTTTTAAAGGTAAGGTTTATTATTATTTTATCAGGTAACAATGGTTTTCCCCTTAGTCTTATTAAATACAACAATTATATGCTTGTTTATTTTGATTAGTTTTGATGTTATTGTATGAGATGGGTGGAAGGGATTGTTATTGCTATGTAGGATAAATTCCTTTAATATTTGGCCCATTTTTTTTTTTGAGCAAAAGAAATATCAGAAAGGACTTCCTGAGAGTTTAGCTTTGTAAATTAACTAACTGATGGTGTTATCTTAATAAAGTAAACACAACCAGGAAGTTGAATTGTTAGTAAACAGTGTGACTTTGGTGTAATAAAAACATGTAAATATTTCTTATGCTGATATTATTTTTTAAAGTTTAACAATGTGTCAATTGACAAAAATAATTTTAGATTGTATTAAACAATATTACTATTACTATACTGCAGGATTGGAGCTGAAATTGCCTGAACAGTCTTATCAGTCTAATTCCTCTAGGTGCCTTGACACCCACTCTAGCTGGCAGATTTGACATGATTGGACTCACTGACATCCTTTGGGTCAGGTAGCCCAAGGGTTTTGTGTATTACAGTTTTTGTTAACATTTTTATCATTCTATTCGTACAGCTGAAATAGCAGTGCTTGTTTTCATATCTTTCATTTCCAAGTCCAACTGTTTCGTATCCTACTCCAGTGCTGGGAAAACTGTCTGTACATTTAAATACTTATTAAATGGTACCTAGTTGGATCGTGGCCCCAGAATCTATAGCTATTCCTGCCTCTTTTTCTTCTTCTTTAATTACCTTCTCAATCATCTCAGATCTTTTTCCCAGTCATCTATCCAACTCATCCTCAGTTTCGCAGTCAATCTTCCCATTAATTTGGGGAAAACGTGGATAGTCAAATTATCCCGTAGGTTTAGAAACCGTACAGTCTGTACCATGTACTGAACTAGTTGTACAGATTTTATCTTTATATTATTGGTAGTGGGTAAGATTTGTATGTTCATCAAGTTATTTATCTATTTTTTTAGGTTATAATGTGACAATACTTGCCTATGGTCAAACTGGATCTGGAAAAACTTATACAATGGGTACAAATTACTCAGGAGAAGAAGAACTAGGCATAATTCCTAGAGCAGTTTATGACATTTTCAACAAAATTGATAAAGATACTGAAAATGAAATCAAAGTAACTGTATCTTTTATTGAGGTATTATCTTTTTTATTTGAAAAATATATAAATATAATGTAAAATATCTTTTGCCTTTGCTCATATTTTGTGCTTTATTTCTGTATTTAAAGACAAATTATTATTATTATTTAAAGACAAGTACATCTCTTAATTGCACCAGCCATTGTTATATATTTCAGCTTTATAATGAAAGTTTATTTGATCTCCTTACTCAAAAACCTCGTGAACAAAGCATTGTTGAAATGAGGGAAGTTGTTGGGGGCATATGTATTCCTGGATTGACAGAAGTAGAGGTGAATTCGCCTATAGAAACATTGAATAAATTAAAAGAGGTTAGTTGGAATAAAGTAGTGTTTTTTAATTTGACAAAAGTTCTTTGGACTAATCTAATCTTTGAATAGTTCATCAATTTCAATAGACTATTGTAATTCTGTTTGATGAATTACTTCTAATGGTTGGAGTACCTAACCTCCAGACTACTCATTTTGTGGTTGCTTGATGAGCAGAGTTTATTAATTTAGAAACACTCTATAGGAAAATTTCTATTGAATTGATATATATATATATATATTTTTTTTTTAGGGATCAGCAGGGCGAGTTGTAGGTTCTACAGCAATGAATGCACAATCTTCAAGGTCACATGCAATTTTCACTATCAGTGTTCGGATTGTGAATGAGTAAGTTGGAAAAAAAAAAATTGGTATTATATTATTTTATTTAAAATAATATATCCACATTATTAGTAATTTTCGTCTATAATAACTTAATGCAAAATTATATTATTTAAAATAATATATCCAAGTTGTTAGTAAGTTTGTCTATAATATCTTAATGCAAAATTTTGGGCTATATTTTATATTTAGGGATTGCCCAAAAACACCAATTTTTTAATTCTACTGAAACTGTTCTAGAAGGATACCTATTCAAATAGTTTTGAATTTCAGCAAAAAATAATTATGAAATGATTTTTTTAAAGTGATTTATCATGCTCTTTTTGGGTAGAGGAAAGTTTAACAAACAAGATAGAACTATTTTACATTCTTTGTTTGTTTATTCAACATCACTTTTATGCTGCTACAGCTAATCAGACGATGCTACAGTGGGAGCTCTAAATTTTGCCTATCCAGGTTTAATTAGGATAGGGATTTTTAATGAGTACCTGACATCTTACTGTCTTGGGACCCCCACATAACGTCGCTTCCAAAGGATAACATAACCAAGGATTTTTTACTCCTTTTTAAAAATTCCTAGGGTCACCTGTCGGGCTACGAACCCGTGTGCTTGGGCGTTGTTGGTTGTTATGCTAACCACTAGACCACAGGTTGCCCCCATTTTCCTTTATTTAAGGGGCATATTTTGCACTATCGTCATAGTTGTAAAAAAACCTATATATTTTTTTTCATTTTTTATAAATAACCCCAGATATTACTGTAACTGTAAGAACTTTTATTTTTTGTATTTTTATGTGGTTCCTTTGGCAATTTCTCTGTTGGTTTATACTTTATATCTTAGATTGTGAAAGATAATAACTTTGTTTTTTGTACTCGAAAAGTTATGTATATTAACAAACAGCAATTTTTTCTTATTTTTTTTAAATTGCAAAATCATGTCAACTTTCCCAACTGTGAATCAGACGCAATATATTGTAATTTTTACTAAATATATAATTATAGACAGGTTTGATTACTTCAAATAAATTTTTGATTATGAAATCATCAAAATTCATCTATAGAATTTATTAATGATAACATACTTAATAGTTTTTTTAATAACTATTGCTGATTATTTCACTTTATATCTTGCTTTTCGTAACTCTTACCTTATTATTATTATTTTAGGAATAATATAGTCAATTCCAAATTTCACTTGGTTGACCTTGCTGGATCTGAAAGATCAAAAAAAACTGGAACTACAGGAGAGAGATTTAAAGAGGGCATAAATATTAATAAAGGACTTCTTGTTCTTGGAAATGTTATATCTCAGTTATGTGAAGGAAATCACAGCTATATCAATTATAGGGATTCTAAGTTAACAAGATTACTTCAAGATTCATTAGGTGGTAATTCAGTGACTCTTATGATTGCATGCGTCAGCCCAGCTGATTATAATCAAGATGAGACAATGAGTACTCTTCGCTATGCTGATCGAGCCAGAAAAATAAAAAATAAACCAATTGTTAACCTGGATCCTCAGTTAGCTGAAATAGCTAGGCTCCGAAGGGAGGTAAATTTATCTGTTTTAAAAATTATAATAATAGGTAAGTAAATTATATTTGAACTTATCGGCACTCATACTCATAACATCATGTGTGAGTTTTCTGTAACAAATTAAACCATACCTTCATACCCAGTTTTATAATAGTTTATTCATTAAATTAATATATTCAACAGTTTTAAACGAATCATTTTCCAAAATTAACTTGCATTTATATGAAAAGTTCATTCACTCATCATTAAAATTATATATATTATCAATTTCTGATCATTTATTTGTCGATTTGATTGTAAAAATATTATTAATTCAATAGTTATATTTTTATTTTTATATATACAGCCCTGGTGGATAAGTGGTTAAGTCTAATTTTCTCCAAAATGAGTTTCTTGTACTTGAGTAAGCGGAATCGAGTTATTTTCGTAGTGAATAAGGGGATAAGTAAGGCATTGGCTTAAGAAGGAGTTGTTTATATTACAACTCTATTTCAAGCCAAAAACTATGAGAATGATACAATTCCAGTTATCTGAAAGCAGTTAACTCTCTCTGGACAAAATCCGACTTAACCACTTATTCACCAGGACCGTAGATATATCCTTGAAGTATTTCATATTTTTTTACCTTCAAACATTGACATTTTAAAACTATCATAAATCTATGTAACTTACTTAGAATGAAGATCTTCGCTTGAAGATGATAGGAGGAGACATTTCTGTCTGTCCACTGGAACATCAATTTTTGCAAGAAAAACTTACGGATTCCTCCAAGAAAATAAATGAACTTAGCAAAGTTCTGGGGGCTGTTTTAGCTCAAAACACAAATGTGTTTGAAAAAACATTGTCTGTAGGTATTTAATATTTTATCTATAATATACTAAGGATCCATTTATGCTACAATAAAATTATGAAGTATCTTTTGAGTACAACGGAAACTATACATATGTATAGAGAGAGAGATTTTTTAAATTATAAATTACTTTACTAGTAATTAATTTATTGGACGTAAAAATTAGTTGTTTTTTATTTTTTTTAAATAAAACCGATGCATTTAAAAATAATATAAATAAACAGACTACTTGATGTATGCATTAGCTACTATTTTTCCCATCTTTAAGCTAATTTTCAAATTCAATCTAGAAAAATGTCTTGTCTTTTTTTCGGCTTGGCAATTAGAGTCAATTATTGATTTCTTTGACAATAGTGAACCTTTAACTTGCCAAAAAGTGCTGCATCTGTCATAACAGCTATTAATTGGAAGGAACAATTTCTGGAAAATACATTGGGTGCGGTAAAATATCCCACTTGAGCCATTGAAAAAAATAAGTTTTTGCAATAGGAGACAAGCATTATCAAGCACTCTTACGTACTAAAGTTAATTATGTTGTTGTATCTTTTCTCATATTTAACTTTTGTTCCCTCAAGATATGCAACATGATCTTTGAACCATAAATTTTCAGCTTTGTTGTTGATGTCGAGATTGGTAATAATGATTACCACCCATGCTTACCACAGTGTTTTTTTTTTTCTTTAGATTATCATAGTAAACCAATGTATCATCCCTAACCTCAATCTGATAAAAAAAATCCTTTAATTTTTGGCTTTGTTGCAGCTACTCTCAACTGAAAAATTTCAAAAGTTCAAAAGCCTTTCAACCTCTCTCGCTTTCAGTCCATAGCATATCCTATTGCATTCCGTGTGAATCAATCTCATCAATGAAAGTCTTAATATATATTTTTGGTGTCCAGAATTAGTATTCTCTTCAACACTAAAATCACCATCCTTGAAACCATTCCCGAGACATTTTATCAGTTGGAAAAGTGTTCTCGGACTTTATCTGCAGTTTTCTTCTAATAAAATATAAAAATAAGACCTCTTACAACTGCTGCTTAGCTACCTCAACTTTTATGGTGCTCATACCTACATTATGAAATTAATTGTTTTTACATTTTTAAAAATAAATTGAGATTAATATAAATAAGAAAGGAGCCAACCAACTGCTCTTTATTATCGTAGTTTGTATATGGTTATTATATATTTGTTTCAGATTGAAAATGCTGAATCTGCATTGAAAAGTAAATTAAATGAACTTTTTAAATTGGTAAATGAAGGAATGCCTAATGATGAACCACATTGGAATGAAGTTAAAACTAAGATGCTAGAAGTTCAGGTATTAGAAAAAAGTAATGTTACTATTATATAGTTAAGATTTTATGCTTATATATTGATTCTTATTTTTTCTTGCCTAAGGATGAGCAGCGGAAGTTAGAAAATGAAATTCGTAGCCTGGACAAAGATAATGCAAAACAAAATGATGAAAAAGAGGACAATACTGATGTAGAAATATTAGATGATGTAATAAGCAAACAACAAGACCATGTTCTACTACAAGCACAAATAAACAATGAAATCTTGGTAATACTTTAGGATGTGGTAGTTTTGATTTCTTTTAAAATGCTACCCGGAATTTTTTTTTAAGCAAATGCTATTCATACCAATATTTTTATTAATATTTAAGTGTGTTAAATATATTGACCTCCATTGTTTTTCAGACATTATCTAAGAATCTTAAATGGAAGGAGGAACTTATTGAGCAGCTTACAGATAACACCTCAACAGAAAACATTGAAGAATTAAAAAAACAATTGGCTGAGGTTCAGCAAGAAAAAGAAGAGCTACTGAAACAGATAAGAAATAGTAACCAGCATGCCCAAAATTCTTCTGCTAAGTGCGTACTTTTTTTTTATATAATTTTTTTTTTCAAAAAATTGTGGTTAGATTGTTAAAATACATTTGACAAATTAATTAGTCCAATCATTGACATTTTCCTCTACCCTCCATGCTTACCAGTTCTATTTCAACCTCAGACAATGGAGGGCATTGAAATGTCACCTATGTCATGCCGCCTCATTTTAATTATCAATAGTTATATTATAATTATCATTACAAATGGAAATGCTCAATTCATCAAAACATATATTCTAGGCTTAATTTTATGCCATTATTACATGAATCTCACAGAAGTCCCATTTGTGTGTTTTTTTTAAAGAATTTAAACTGAATTACTTGTTATATGCTTCCCGAAGCTGGATCAAAATGGTTATAAAGGCAAAGATAATATAGAAAATAAAATAGACCACAAAAATCGAATGAATGAAGAACTTGCTCGGTCATTACTATCATACATCATATCGGTCATTACATACGGACATGAAATTTTTTTGTTTATGCAGATTAGTTTCGTTTATAGGGTTGCTGAAAATAGAAGAAAGCGTCTATTGGAACTGGAGGGTAAAGTGGCTACATTATTGAAAAAAGTTGCTGAGCAAGAAAGAATAATTAAAATGAAAGAGAAATCAGAAGAAAGAATCAAGAAATTGAGGCAAGAAATAGTGGTAAGGTCATTTTTACTTCTTTTTTTTTTCATTTGAACTTTTCCACTCAGGTGATTTTCTTCATTATAATTGTATTTATTATTAATATGGCCAGGAGTATTTTGTTTATAGAGTGAAGAGCCTGTTAATCTATGACTTGCGAATCCTTTAGATATTCTTTTGTTATCCAATCCCTCTATTTTGAATTTATTTCTATTATTATTGTGATCTTCATTACAATACAATTTCCTCAATAGATGTGAGTTTTATTTAATCGAGGATCAATCATAACAAACTTATATTAGCTTGATTAATATTGAATATTTTATTTTGTAATTGATAGATTTTGATTGTTTTTTTATATTTCTTCTTCTAGGAAATGAAGCAGTTAAAAGTAAAACTTATCCAACAAATGAAAAGTGAAAATGATAAATTTAAATGTTTTAAAGCTCAAAAAGATCGTGAGGTATGTCAGTTGAAAAATCAGAATATGAAAAAACAAAATGAGCTAAAAAGAATGGAACAAATGCATGTGAAACAACAAAATGTTCTTCGAAGGAAACTAGAAGCTGCCGCAGCAGCAAATAAACGTGTCATGGTTCGGATTTTCAATGTTATATTTATTACTATTCTGTTGTGGAAAAGATTAATTTGTATTTCTAACATTTTGTAAATATGATTTTCATTAGGCAGTAGGTTCTTTTCTTTTACAGATTTCTTTATCCATTTTCACTTATTTGTCTGAAGTATAATTCTGATCATGTTTACATAATTTATAAATTACATAACAATTTATTTAATAACTATCAGTTGTGTGTGGTTTTATTAAAGTTATAAATTCTGTCATAATTAACTTGTACTATTATTTGGTTTAAGTTAAATAATTTGATTGCTTAAAATGTAATATTGTTTATAATTAATTCAGGCTGCTTTGGAAAGACAAAAAGCTGCCAGAGATAAAAAATCAAAAGGAACATCTGCAGAAAAAATCAAAGAAAGAATGATAGAAGAACTAGAAATTTTTGAATCTGAGTATCAAGCCCAAAAATCTTTAGATAATCTGATGTTAGATAGAGCTGCATTGTCCAAAGAGCTTGCAGTGATCAAGGTTCATATTAAAATTAAATATTGATTTATTCTTATTTATTTCTGCTCAATAGTATACTTGCTTCCTCAACTATGATCCCAAACCTTATTCCTTTGATACTCTGTATTTATCATTGTCTTCAATTACTAGCTATCTTATTTAGTTGAATTAGACGATGATTTTCAATGACAATGGTTACAATATTATGATGATGAAGTATATTGAAAATATTATTGGGTTGTAAAATATGAAATGGCAGTGAAGGTGTAAAAAAATTATTAGACAATACTTCTATTAATCAAAATAGGATCCTTCACTTTCAATACACTGCTCCCAACGTGAAACAAGCATTTCTATCCCCGCTCTGTAGAAATTAGGTGTCAAGGAAGAAGCAAAGCCTTGAATAGCCGATTTCAGGGCATTTTCGTTGTCAATTTTTTTATTTCTTAAAAAATTATCCAAACAACAGAAAAATTAAAAATCAGTTGTAGAAAGGTCCGGAGAATGTGGTGGGAGGAAGGACCTCTATATTCAACTCTTGAAAAAAAAATCGGGTGACTGCTGGGCCTCAGTTAATTCATGTGGTACCCAACCCATATTTCCAGCTTTTTTGTCTCACCAAGCTCCTTAAGGTGCCAGGAAACAGTCATGGCACTTGCTCCAAGTTGTGAACCTAATTCGCGAGTGGTTTGGGAAGGGCCTGCTTCAACCAGCTCTTTCAACTTTTCGTTATCCAACTTAGTCTTCGGCCTACCACGTTCTTTGTTGGTAAGGTAATAATCCCCAGACCGAAATTTTTCAAACCAACGGAAGATTGTTCTTTCGCTCACTGTATCTTCACCGTAAACAATATTAATGTTTCGGAATGCCTCCGTGACGCTTAAATTCATAGAGAAAAATTATACGAATTTCTGCGGAAGATATAATTTTATTCTTATTTATTTTTAAAACCTTGCTTCACTTTCAAAAGGAAAAGTAAGACTGATAATGAAAAAGGATTAAATGATCTTTCAAACGTTATACGTAACATAATTGTTTGTGTACAAATAATCTAATCCCTAATGAAAAGAAAATTGTTAATAAACGAAACAAAGAAAACTGACATTTCATCCGTTACGACCCAATACTGCGGTGTCTTATGATACCTAGGTAGAAAAAAATGTTTTTTTTCCTTTGTTCATTTTAATGTCACTTTACGCTGCTGTGGCTATTCGGATGATGTTACTGTGGGAGACCTAAATTTTGCCTATCCAGGTTTAATTATGATAGGGATTCTTAGTGAGTACCTGACATCATTTAAGCTCATGACCCCCTTTTTATGTCCCTTTCGAAAGACGGCGTAACCAAAGATTTTTTACTCCCTTTTAAATAATCCTAGGGCCACTGGTCGGGCGTAACCCACGATCTTGGTCTTAGCAGGTTATTATGGCAACCACTGGTCGCTCCTGAAAATAGTTTTGTATATGATGTCGACTTTCATTGGATAACAAGCCAAGGCTTCATAATAAGCTATGAATGGCTCCTGTTTTCTTATATTGAGAACGAAAAAGAACTGTATAGCATAATTTGCAATGTCACACTAATTCTTTCTCATTATTTTATTGAATATGTTATTTATCTCTGTTTTTTCAATTTTTTAAAATAAAACTGGTCCAATTTAGAAACTCATATTCTACTCTTGGAATTTAAACAGAACTGAATTAAAAAAAAATTAAATTCAGTATGATGTCTACTCTGGGGTTCTGGTAAGCAGTGTGGCAGTTAAGGTGTTAAACATATATTTTTTAATTATTATAATAATAAAATGAATAAATAATAGTTGAGGAAATAAATATATTACACAAACCAACACATTTTTTATATCATAAAATTTCATGATGTGTTATATTTCTAAATGTTTGTTTTAATGTTATTATAGATGTCCCTTGGAGATAAAAGTATTTCTGATGAAGAAAAAATAAAATTACACACAGATGCTAAACAGGTAGAACATGAGCTAGAACTGAGAACAGTTGAAATATCTGATTTACAACAGAAATTAATTGATATTCGTCAAGGTTGTTTTAATGATGCTTTTAATAATTGTTATTTTTTAATTATATGTTTCTAATTAATTATTTGTGAAATTAGCAGATGACCAAACAAGAAGTTACTGGGATGTTATTCAATCCATGGCTGATGCTAAATGTGCCTTATCTTATTTATTCAATATTACTTCTGAAATAGTTGTTGAAAGTATTAATAAATCTTCACTACTTAATGAAGTGATGGTAAATTTTATTAGATTATATAATATTTATAAATTGCTACCATTTTTATAAACAGTTCAATTAGTTATTAGTATTATCCACTAGTTTTTGGCATAGGGAAGTAACCCTAGGGTCCCAATCAGCTACTGGTCCTCCAGGTTGGGGGTTGAGCCGAGGGGCCAGCTACCCCACCCTCAGAAAATATGTATTGCTGTGGAACATCAAAGAATTAGCCTCGGATTTGGACTGTCTTCAAGGAATCGACCCGGCGCTCTCAAGCATTTTAAATTAGCCACATGGAATGTACGATCATTATGCAGGCCAGGATCTTTAAAGGTCCTACTGGATGAGGTGTCTAAGTATAAGATAGATATAACAGCGATCCAAGAGATGAGATGGAAGGGATCAGGCATTATGGAGAAGAAGCATCACACCGTGTACTACAGTTGTCACAAAGATCAGCACATTTTGAAATAGGCTTTGTTGTTGGCGGTGGGATGATTTTAAAGCCATTAATCACCGCATTTGTAAGTTACGAATCAAAGGAAGATTCCGAAACTATTCTATTATTTCGTGCCACGGACCAACAGAGGTGGCGGAAGAAGAAGCAAAGGAAACTTTCTATAGCTACCTCGAAAGCGCCATTGATGAATATCCTTATCATGACATAAAAATAGTTTTGGAAGACCTCAATGCACAGATCGGTAGAGATTCAGTTCATTGGCCCCTAGCTGGAAGACATAGCCTGCACAATATGTCCAATGATAATGGAAATAAGTTGGTCAATTTTGCAGCATCACACAATATGGTTGTTGGGAGTACCATGTTTGACAGGAAAGATATCTACAAGGCAACATGGGTTTCTCCAGACAATAACTCCAGGAACCAGATTAACCATGTTCTTATCATCGGAAGCCAGCGTTCTGTACATATGGCGGTTAGAACGTATAGAGGAGCAAATGTAGATAGCGATCATTACCTGGTAATGGTACGTATCTATGCCAAAATTAGCAACGTACAGAAGACTAGAGGTACCCGCTCAAGGAGAATAAATACTCGATCGAAAGCTGCAGGAGCCCGAGTATAAGACATGGTTCGGCCAAAGGCTGGATGTAGCTTTGGAACGTGGGTTTGAGGAGAATAGCGTTGATAAAATATGGTGCCAGTGTAGGGATGCTATTAAACAAATTTCTGAAGAAGTACTGGGCTTAGAGGGGCCACCTCCGAGGTCTGTATGGTTTGATCAAGAAAGTCAAGAGGCTACAGGCAGGAAAAACAGAGCCTATAGGAAGATGATTGATGTGCATAGGACCCGTCAGACTGTTTCTGATTACAGAATGTTAAGATTAGAGGAGAAACACCTGCCTAGGAGAAAAAAGAGGGAGAAAGAAGAAAAAGAATAAGAGAGATTGAGGTCCTGAGTATACAAGGTAATACTAGAGCTTTCTACAAGACAATCAATGCCCAGCAAAAGGGATTTAAACCAAAATCCAATGCTTGTATAGGTAAGGACGGACAATTAATCACAGATAAAGAAGGGATCCTGGAAAGATGGTCCGACCATTGTGGTAGTCTGCTGGGGAGTGTTCAGAATCCTGCCTTAAAAGATAGTTATGACTCTGACACGATTCAAAATTACAAAGAGTGTGAGCTTCTTGACCCACCAGATGATGAGGAAATTGAGGCTGGAATTAAGAAGCTTAGAAATAACCAAGCACCAGGATGTGATGGCATACCAGCTGAACTTCTGAAGGCTGGTGGAAATGAAATGATAAAGGTTCTCCGAGACCTGCTACAAAGTGTTTGGATAAGCAAAACTCTGCGAAACTGTGTCAAAGTATGGAAGAAATGAATGTCCCCTGAGAATTGATAAGCCTTGTGGAATTGCTGATGAGCCAGGTAAAGATCCAGAATGACTTGTCTGAATAATTCAAGACAACTAGGGGTCTGAGACAAGGGGATGGACTCTCGTGCCTGTTATTTAGTTTTGCACTAGAAAAGGTCATTAGAGACTCAGGGTTGCAAGTCACTGGTACGATTCTGACTAAGTCCATCCAAATACTGGCCTATGCAGATGACATAGACATAGTTGGAAGAACAACTAGGGATCTACAACAGGGCTTTCTTGCTTCAATACAATCGGATCCCACTATCACTTTGGTGCCTACACATTCGAAAGTGTCGACAGTTTTGTCTACCTCGGTTCTCTGGTCAAAGTAGATAGCTCAACCAGCCCAGAAGTGCAAAAAAGAATTTTGGCGGCTAATAGATGTTATTTTGGGATGGCAAACATTTTACGAAGTCGTCTGATATCAAGAAGAATCAAGGCCATGGTGTACAAAACAATCATGTGTTTTAATCATCTGTTTTAACTTATGTGTCGGAAACCTGGCCTCTGTCCAGGGCAGATGCTAACAGATTACTACTCTTCGAAAGAAAAATATTAAGAAGGATGTTTGGAGCTGTAAGAGTTGGCGATCAATTTAGACTCAGACAGAATTCAGAGCTGCATCTGATGTATAAGGAGCCTGACGTGGTGAAACACATAAGAATAGCTTGACTGAGATGGGCTGAACATGTGGCCAGAATGGAGGACGACGCTACCCTGTAAATACTGCTGTTTGGGTTCGTGGACGGAAAAAGAAAACTAGGGTTTTTTTTAGGGGCGTCCACAACTTAGATGGGCAGATGAAGTCGATAGTGATACAGTCAGTATCATTGGATCCAGAGCTTGGAGGATCTTGGTGCAGGACAGAGAAGAGTGGAGACGACAGCTTGATGCGGCCAGGACCCATGCTGGGTTGTAGAGCCAGTGTTAATTAATTAATCCACTAGTTAATTAGTTTAATATGATTTACTTATTAAGCATACGTGATTATTATTTATATTTACATCAAATAAATAAATATATTGGTTTTTACACTAATTATAATTAAATCATTAATGTCAAAAATATATTTCAATACTGATAGCCAATTAGTCATAGTCCTGGCTTTATTATTTGTATTTTCGTTATTGACTTATAACATTGATTTTTTTTGTTGAACTTAGGACCAACAATCAGAAATTGAGCATCAATTAGATGAATATAAGATAAGGCTATCTGATTTTGAACTATATCATAAACAGACTATTGAAAAATTAGAAAGGCAGTGTGAACAAAAGGTAAATTCAGTCTATATACATAATAAATAGGTAGCAATTTAATTTAAATATAACCTTTTGAGTATGTTGCCATCTTATTAACAACATTATAAATATTTAGAGATTGCTCTAGAACTTATTAAGGATATGTATTTATGCTTTTTATTCTTGATTAATAAAAGAAAAATCAAGCCCTCAGTTGTTACTTTTTAACATGTTCATTATCTGTGCTGTGAACTTGTAAAGTACAGAATATTTGTATACCTCTTGTATTTTTGTATCTCCACATATGTATTAGATGTACAAATCCATAATCACTTCAAGCATAAAATCTTTTCAAATGTATCTTTACTGTAGCTGTATTTTAAAAAATTATAATAAGGCAAATAACAAATTTTTCATTTTCACAGACTCACGGGCCTACACTTATATCAATGGTGAAAAATTATTTATTTAAACATAAGTTATCTCAAATGAAACCCAGTTATTATTTAGATTTTCTAAATAAAGTTGATGATTAAAATATTAATTTAAGATTGTTTCATTTTTTTCTTATTTTAGATTAAGTTACTCATTGGCATTTAATTGATCACCATTTAATTTATTATTATTATTTATTTATTTATTAAATGCAATTTTTAAGGCTGTTGATGTATGTTATTATAAATTATTAAACCTATCACTGCTTAATAATTCAATATATTAACAAGTTTCATCTTCGTCATAGTTATTATATTAACTAATGATTTTATGCAATCTTCTTCAAACCTGCAAGAAAAAAAATCCTCTTATTAATTTTTAAAGTTTCTAGACTTGTCAGTCACAGTTTAAATATCCTTTACATCTCTGAATACAAATAAATTTTGTCACATATTCAAAATTGATATATATACTGCTTACTGTACTTTTATACCTGATAAGTTTATAATTCATCCCAAAGCTTGGTATAAAGTTTTAAAAAGATAATTTTGATATCCTACAGCAAATATGATTTTTGTTTCCATCAATTAGAACAACAGTTTTTAAAAAACATCTTTGTCTAGAATCCTGTTATTTCATTTGGATGGATTCCATTTTCTATCAGAATTTAAATCTATCATAAAGTCATGATAATTTGAAGAACATCATTCGACGATTCCTTGTACTTGGTTGATTACTTGTACACCTATAAAACAGAGGGTATCAAAGAGTATCTATTCATTATGCATAATATTCACTTCTTTTTTTTCTCTCTCTGCTCTTACATGCTAGCACAGTTAATTTTTTTTCTGTTTTGTTTAAAGGTTAATAATATGAGTGATATCGTTAAACTTGCTGTTGGAACTAAAGAAGGGGCATTATCAGAATCATTCAGAATTGATTTGGAATCAGAGAAACCGACACTAGTCAAGAAAATTATTAATGGAACAGAAGAACATTGTAGACTTCTAAATAATAATCAAGAGGTGATTTAAAGTTTTGTTTCATATATTCTATTGGAGATAAATTATTTTCTGGAGGAGAAGGAAATATTAGTTTCTAACACTTACCTATTAATTCCCACTCTCTAGAAGTCACATAAAAAATATACGAGTCCAAATATTATAGCACTAAGTCAAAATAATACCCTTGGTATCATCCACTGTTCTTCATTTTTTTTTTTTATCTCTTAATATTTTTAGAGTTTTGTACCTTCTGATGAAAGGCATTACAGACGTACAAAGCTTTCTGACTAACCTTCACTAGAACTCCTATTCTTCTTCAGCTCGCAACAGATGTTAAGAGTCATTTTCTCTTGATCTTTAATTAGTCCTATTGAGATACAGATTAGTGTAGCAAATTTAAGTTGTCCATGCTCATGATAGGCTAAACCAGTATGGTAGGTACTGGAACAGCAAAAAAAAATAAAGAATAGGAAGCTCATTATTATTGTCTCATGCACCTTTTGGGTTTCCGAGTGAAATCTTAAAAAGTTGGCCATTTAATGGAGGAAGCCTGATGATCCTGAATTCTGTCTGAACCCAGTGGATATCTTGATGATACCTGTATCAATAAAACAATGGTTTGCAGTGTAGTATCAGAGTGTTGCCTGGCAATCTTGTAGGTTCCAATAATCATTCGGAAAGATTAAAAAATGAAATATGATTTTTTTTTATCATTGTGAAACCATTATACAACTAAAAGACTCTTAAATATCTTCCTTGTGGAAACTTTACTTAAATGGAATAAGTATTTTTTTAAATGGATTTTTGCTCATGCTCTTAGTTTCGTCTAATATTTTATGGAGAAGTTGGTCAGGGTAGAATTAAAAAAAAATCTCAAATATTGAGATACTATTTCTGAGATCTGTAATAAAAAGTTGCTTACTATATAATATTATATTTTTGACCTCCATCCAGTCCATTTTCTCCTCTATGATATGTACATTAGGGTGGCCACTAACCATATAGGTGAAAAAAAATGTCGGAATTTTGTCGTTCCGAACCCTCCAAATTGTTCAATCTATGTAGAAAATTAGATAGCTGAAGTTTTAGCAAGATCGGAGTATGTTAACACGTGCCACTGGGCGGTCAAAGTTTCGAAAAGTACGACTTTTTGCCTGTTTGGCGGCGTCTTTTGGCCGTAACACCTGAACGACCAATACCTATCATACGATCTATGCATCAAATTAATGGTGATGTTCCTCTCTTTAATTTAATGTATGGTCAGTATTACCGTTACTTTAAGTTTAACTGAGATATTTGAGCTTTTATAGTACTATAAGGGGACCTAGTCCCTTTTAGTACACACTTCCGAAATTATTCAATCATTTTGTTGTGGTGGACAAACTATCCTATAAAAAATTGGTTATTATTAGACAAGTGAGTTCCTTGGTTCATGATAACAAGAGGACACGTTATGTAATGTCGATTTCAAGTTCCTTTCTGATTCCAAGGGTTGAGGGTCTGTGGGATAGAGGGTTTAAATAAACCGGTTCATAGCTGAAAGAATTCGTATTCTTTCTTAATTTTAGTTAGTTCCAAAGTATCCTTTGAACATCTAAGATCTGAGTAGTGTCGTGAGTTTTTGCTTTTTGTCGTAATATTGTTTGAATTTTTTTATTTTATTTTACCCAAGTATATATATTTTTTAAATTTATTATCAATTGTAAAACTATTTTTATCAAGTTGTGCTTGTGTGTGTTTATTCTGTAGTTCACTCTCGTAACAATATGGCCTCCACATCTCGTGAATCTGTCATTAGAAGCAGAAGTAAAGACAGAGTTTTTCTTGTCGGTTATCCGGTTCACCCGATCACCGGTTGTAAGCTACCCTCCAACCGCCAAGTTTTGGCAACTTTATTCTATCTCGTTCGTGTAGTGAAATTAAATCTCAGAGAGTCTGCCACAATGACTGTTCGAGAAGTATTACTCTTCTGGGGAAAAGCTCGAATTCCAACAAAGCATGAGAGAGATGCTATATCAAAGCTCGAGAAACTTCATGCCGAGTGGAGAGACGTACAGAAACGAAAGAATAGACCAACACAAAGTGTGAAGGAAAAAATCCAAGAATTTGCCAACAAGTTGGATGATCTTTTTGATGGCGTTCCTTTTGAAACAAAGAGAGAAGGGACGTCCGGGCTCTATGGCTGGAGTTAACCTCAAGCTGGCTAGAATGGAAGAGAAAAAGCAACAGAAGGAGCTAGCGGCAATGAACAAGAAATTCCAGGCGGATATTTTTGACATGGGTATGTTCTTTTTAACTTTTCATTTCACATACCTATACTATTTTCAATTAATCCGTCTATTGGACTGGAACTTCCTATCTCTTGGTTCGAAGTCCAACTGATATTTTTAGGAGCACTGGATGGACAAGTTGTTGGATTCAGATCTCCAGGGCCTATTCACCTTGCAAGATGGATGGCGAAGGCTATCTATTGTTTAAAAATATACATGTTTCGGGGGCAGTTTATCTTGAGTGACAAAGAACGAAGTGATATTGAAGCCATCTGTATCATCCTTGTAAGAATTTATTGTAATTGCTGATTCAACGCACCCAATGCTCGTATGGCTCCCAAACAAGATCTTGAACTGTTACAAAGTTTGATCCAGTACAAGTCAATCGATGATGAGATCTCAAACAAAGGACTGACCAAATTCCAAAATCACTTGTGGTATCCAGAGTTAGTGGCTCTAGCGTTCTTTGATGAAACATTATCAGACGAAGGAAAATCAGAAATGGCAAGAAAACTTCTAGCTGAGAGCGAAGACGAGGTGGAGAATTCATGCATTAATTTGATGCATAGATCGTATGATAGGTATTGGTTGTTCAGGTGTTACGGCCAAAAGGCGCCGCCAAACAGGCAAAAAATCGTACTTTTCGAAACTTTGACCGCCCAGTGGCACGTGTTAACATACTCCGATCTTGCTAAAACTTCGGCTATCTAATTTTCTGCATAGATTGAGCTATTTGAAGGGTTCGGAACGACAAAATTCCGACATCGACTTTTAGTGGCCACCCTAATGTACATGGCCAACTAATAATTAATTAAAACTAATATATTATATTATTCTGCTGAATTTATTATTTATCTTTTTTTTTCTCAAATAAATTATGTTTGCTTTAGTTTGTTATTTTCTAAATGTTAGTGTATAATTTTTAATATACAGTAGAATGATCACTTATTGTCAATCAGAACTTAGATTTTTGATGCGCATAGAAATAATATTTAACAAAAGAACTTAGTTTCTTCAGCATTTCATTAATTTCTTTGTTATAATATACAGTGTTTCTTTTTTCAGGTAAAAAAGAATTATGAAAATTTGAATGATACTTTTATACTTGATGAGAGTAGATCTCCTTATGATTCATACGGGTCTAGTGTTGATGATCCGAGTAAGGATCCTGACTGGAGAGAGGACACTCCTATCCATAAAAGAGTACAGGCTTTAAGGGTTTGTCCAATTAATACAGTGAATTTTCATTATAAGTATATTTCAATCATAGAATAAACTGTATCAATCATGAGAATATTTGAATCAAAGTGATTCCATGACTTAAGCCAAAATATTATTCAACTGTCGAGTCTACATTGGTGTTTATTTGTTTTAAATATATTTGTAGTTCTAATTGAATTTTCCGTCACGGTTCCAAAGGTTATTGCTTCGAGGTGAGTCACAAAAAGTTTTAACATTTTATTCATCTCCCTTTTAATATTTTCCAAAAATACAAGTTATCGTGAGCTTTAGTATTGTATTGGGAGTGTGTGGAAAATGGAAAAGAGAATGTAATTATGGGAAATGTGTGTACTAATATGTGTGTCAAAATCATTTCATCTAGAAATAAATGTTTCAACATACAAATATCATCTGTACTTTGAAATGTTAGTTGATACTTATATTTTTTGTTGAAATGATTACCCATAATTCATTCTCTTTTCCATACTCTTAAAACTATTCTATGCTACCAAAATAAAACGAATAAACAGTTTAAATTTGTTGTAACTCAACTCAAAGTGACAACCTGCAGAACAGATACTGAATTTTGTTGTTCATGATATATAATAATATGGTTTTTCATTAGTTTTCACAGAGTTTAAGAAAACGAAGCACTTCCAATGACGAAAAATGTGCCTGCGTAGACAGTTGTGCCGATGACTGCAAGTGTATAAGTTCATTTTTCTCCTGCAATAGAAATTGCCCGTGTGATTTAATTAATTGTTTATCTTCCAAAAGATTGAAGCCATTGTCTCGGTAAGTTAGTTTTATTAATTAATTAGGAAGGGAAATACTTTTTATTCTGGCAAAGTTATTTTGGGTTGCTACAAGCACAGGCGTCAATCTATTTCAGAGATAAAAATAGAAAGATATATTGATTTAAGAATTTTATGTGGAATTGACCTCTTTTTATTCTATTGATTTTATTTATGGAAACAGTTACGTGGTTAATACAGAATTAATTGTATATCTCACTGAAATGCTTTGTAAAATATTATTGAAGGTTATGATTTTTTTATGATTATACAACATAAATTGAAAAATTTGGAATAACATGTATTGGAAGTAATTTAAAAAAATTAAGTTGGAGGAGGTCTAAAGTAGAGTGGTGGATCTACTCATTGTTGGTTCTGATATTTTAAATACTGGGATATCATTTTAAATAAATTTTTCAGTGTGCACCTATTCTCTTTTAACTTAGACTATGATTTATGGTAAAAAAAGTAAAAGTTACTAATTTTGGAGTTGGCTGTCTGCTTTGAATGTTGATTAAAGTCTTGCATGCATTGTCACATCCACATGTGTCAAAAAAATTGTCTTCTCACAAAATTTTATGCTGTGTATTGTTCTGCACATTTCATTTAGACATAGACCCAATAATGTTGAATAAAGTATTGCCATTTCGAATTTTACAAAAAAGGTTTGCATTATAATTTTATGTTTTTTATTGTTCCATTACGAAAAATTATAGATTATTTTATCTTGCTTTACCCTTCATATTTATTGTAGTAATTAAAAAAATAAACAGTTTAAATCATTTATTTCAATTATATATATTTTTTTTCATCTATATAGTAGTATATATTCTGCCTCAATTTTAATTGGCTTCTGTATTGTAGATATGTTATTTATGATAAATTGTAGGTACAAGGTATAATTGTATAGCCAGTAATTAATGTTTTGCTATTATGAAGTAATACTTTGCTTTCACAGAGAGTTGTTCATAATAGATTTTTTTTATTTTGCATCAAATTAATTACCCAGGTATTATTGAGAACATTAATGGCTTAATTTGTCAATAAAGAATAAGATAACAAATTATCAGAATAGTTTTTACTGGTAAATTAACTTATAATTAAGAACTGCTAATATTTTGATGTTTTAGTCATTTTTTGACTTCCTTTGGTTATTAAATTGTATTAACCAACTTTTCCAGCCCTATTTGGAAAATATAAAGGTGCTTAGCCTAAACTGAAATTTGATCTTGTTTATCTTTTTGGGTGAATTCGAGTGAGTTTTACGAATAAAATTTTTAATCATCCCATTCCTTATATTGTCTTACAATATAAGGGGAATAAATGTACCTAAAATGTCATAAAAGAAGGTATGGAAATAGAACAAAGGTAGTTTATATAAAGTTTATATTTCATCGGAAATGTTTAATTTATTTTATAAAATATTTGTTTGTATCAAATTAAAATTAATTGTATGACAGTCATTTATGATCATTTGATTTATGAGTTTTATCATCAATTTTTCAGCTGCTTAAGTTCTTGGCTATTAACTATCAGGTATTTTACATCTTTTAGTCTTATTGGGAATGTTTTCCTGTAATAATTTTTGATCTACCTAGGTTCTAATGTACATTTGTATGTCTTTACTGAGATTTTGAAATTTTGTTATTCTGATATCAATGCTAAGTTATAACACTAAGTTACAAATTAAAGCTTATTTATTTTGTTTAACGCTTGTTCTAATTAACATTTATATTTTTCAGTGTTATTGATTTCAACTGTGAAGCACCAAAACTCAACAATCCTTAACTGAACGATGTTTGTGATTCAGTAGCAAATTTACTTTTTTAGTTGTTTTTATAATGTCTTAATATAATTACTTTTTATATATTTTAACATTTTGATATTGTTTATATTTTATAGTTTATTATTATTTAAGTATAATTAATTGTTATTCAGCATTATTTAATGGCATGTACATTATTGTTGAATGAATTACATATGTGTTTTAGTTAATAATCAACATCCTTATCAATCTACTGGGTACATAAAACAACAGTGTACATGAAAAAAAGAAAGTAACTCTTCCTTAGAAAAGTCTTACTTGCTAATTAAGATGGTAAAAGGGCTCCCAAAATTACTACATTTTTGAATTTCTTTTGGGAAGTATCATGGAAACTGTCATTTTGGAAAATATTGTGTTAAAATCAATTAAACTGCCAAATAAATTCATATTATGAATCAAATTAAAGATTTTAAGGAAGAAAATAGTTGGGGGTGCAGTCAAATAAGACACTAAATAAGTGGTTACTTATTTTAATTACGTGCCGACGTTTCCTGTTACGTGCCGACTTACATCGATCATCCAGTCAACCATCCCTCGCTTCTCACAAATTAAAGATTGTTAAACAAACTTATTCCTGGGGATATAATGTTTATATTAATAATTACCACCTTATGGTGTATTTCTGTAATTATAGTTCTAATTTCAAGGGCAATAAATATTTAAATAAAATAGTTCCCAAGAAACATATTAAGAAAATTTAGATGTCCCAGAAAATGTACTGAGAGTTATTTCCACCCAAAATAAAATAAAACTATTTTAATGTGTCATAAAATAGTTTATTGATTGGTTTATTATCTTTGTAAGGAAAGCAGTTTCTATATTAGCCAAAATAAAATCCCAATCAGTGATTTATGGTTTTTAGAAAACAAATTTTTTTAGTAGTATAATACTCTTGCTACTTGGACTTGATTATGTAGTACCTTGATAATTAAATTCTATTTACCCAGCCCTTCTATGTGTTCATGGAAGCCTAATGAAAAAATACTTATCGGAATTGTTAAATATAATTGTCTAGTTGTTGAAGACATGAGTTAATTAAGGTGTTAATGTGAAAAAATTAAAATTAAAAAAAAGTACAACTTTGATCTAGTTTTCCATTCAAGAAGTCAAAACATTTTTTAATTTAATTCAAAAGCTTCATATAAAGCCATCAGGAGGAGCACAATTCATAACATTTATTAGAGTTCACATGCATACAATATATGCACATGTGCCCCAATTAGTACATAAATAAAACATTATGGCAACACAATCATCTTTCAAATGTGCCAAATGCAATGATCCCCCTCACCCATAGTGCCTGCAAGATGAAGATAGGTTTCTATTTTGTTCAGAGCATAAATGGTAACAGATCTAAGGAAGTGTCCCATCTGGAAAAATATTTAAATAAATGAGTTAACCATT
This sequence comes from Troilus luridus, assembly GCA_964056705.1. Lineage (NCBI taxonomy): Eukaryota > Metazoa > Arthropoda > Insecta > Hemiptera > Pentatomidae > Troilus > Troilus luridus. The sequence goes on along the minus strand of OZ057415.1, from coordinate 22,036,617 downwards.
TATCTCAGTTAAATTTATACTACTTACATTGAAAACTACCTGCCAAACACTGAGTCATAAACATAAATTAAATAATAGAATTTGTAATACGAATGTATTCAGTTGTGGTAAAGCCTTACATTTTACTGTGTAGCTACACACGCTCGCAAAAGGGGGTTACTTTGAGGCTAAATCGTCATAATTTGTATGTGAAGTTCGTTTTACTCTGTTTTAAAAACAATTTCTGCTATCCGGCACCATCAACGACTCCTTTTAGGAGTGTGGGCTAAAACTCCGATGTTTTAAAAGTTTTGCGCTCCTCAATATCCCCTGTAAATGGTCGGTAAGTGCTTTTTGGATATATCTTCGCTGAATCCCGCGAATTTCTGAAGGAATTCCACACCTATGGATCCTTTCTTCAATTTCTATTAGTTCAATAGTAGTGGGATGATCCAACATTACCACTGACCTAATGAACCTGAGTTAATTCAAGAAGGGTGCAGTACTCCGAATACCTCTGTATTGACATCTTAAAACATTCAACTCCTTGAGCAATGATCTCGAATGGGGCCTGTAATTTGTTTCTAAACAGGACAGCGCCAACAAGGTTCTTGGAAAGTGATTTAACAAACTTTAATCTACCTGGATTTTAAAGAGCCATGGTTGTATTTTAGCTTGTAAGAACGTAGTGTTCTTTTTAACAGTTGGGCTACTCCTATCGTGCATTTAGAATACGCAGCAAGAGGAACGTATTCGCTTGGCGATCATTGTAAAGAAGAAAAGTTCGACATCCTAATGTTTTTCAATGACGAATCCATCTTTGTTGTTGACATGTTTTATCCAAGTCCAAATATACACGAACCTGGGCGGCTTCGTCGTTTTCAATGCTTAAGGAAAAGTAAAAGATGATAAATTTATTCGACCGCTCTCGATCATAATCCCAGGACGTACCGTGATGCTTGTTCTGATACAACAAAAATAATTAAGCTTTTCATACAGGTGGCAAAATATGTAGTCTGTTATTCATACACTTATTTTTTGAAATGATAATTTATTTGGTGTAATCAATTGTTGAATGTGACAAAAACAGTGTTTTGCATTAATTTTGATTTGTGTAAAAGACGTTTAAGCAATTGACAATCACAATCAAAATTTATTGAGTACAAAAATTAATCAAACCACTGTTGTTATGATAATGAACTGTTGGTTTATCAATTCAAGGTTTTCATCTGATACTTTATATCGTTTTCAAATACAAACATAACGTCGCCAAATGATCAGAATCAAAAGATAAAGATACCAAAATGGGGTGTAATTCAAAATAATACATTCTACATGCAAAGTTAAATTATTCATCATTGTTTATTAGTATGGATTGAGTTAAATCGATATATGGGAATATATCAAATTCGCCCATAAAATATATGATTAATACCTGGATAATATAGGCTTACTTGCGTCTGAGGGTTTGGTTTTTGACTCCAAATAAAATTAATTCTACGTTAAATTTGTTTCATTATTTTTAATACATTGATTAGTTCTAATTCGAAGTGAACGTTACGCATCTGAACGGTTCCCGCTCAAAATACCGTATAGTATTTTAAAAGTTGGGCAAAGGTACGGATAGGACTTGTTAGGTTTTGTAATTTTTTTTTAAAATCAGCTTCTAGCTGGCTTTGTTGTTTCATGGATTTTATCGATAAACTGTGTTAAAGAATTATTTTATGTATCATCAGTTATTATTTTTAAGCTAATTTTCCGACTAACTTCAAGTTCTAGTCATCACACTTACTAACGTATTTTATATTACAAGGTAAAATTGAAATTTGTTTATGTTTATTTAGCTAAAGAACTAGCTGTAAAGTAGATAGTATAGAACGATCTGGTTATATTAGGAAGATAAATTTTATAAAACCTGAGTATTTAATTTATTACTGATATAAAGAAATTAATTTTAGTATTTCATGATGTTTTCTTGAAATGATGTTCTCTGTTGTTAACTACTATTGATTTATTTCAATATGACAGTTGAATTTGTTTGAATGATGGCTAGTTTATTTTGTGATTAGATGGATTGTGTCAAAGTAGCCCTTCGTATTCGACCTCTGGTCAGTTCTGAATTGGATATTGGATGTCGTCCATGTATTGAACGTATTCCTAAAGAACCTCAAGTAACCATCGGGAAAGGAAGCCAGATGTTCTCTTACAATTTTGTTTTTGATGAATTTGAAGGACAAGGAAAAGTTTATAATGATGCAGTGGAATCCCTTATTGACAATCTATTTAAAGGTAATTATAAATATTTGCCATCAAAATTGTGTAGTATATACTATGTGGGTGTATTAATATATTATAATTTTAAATTTTGTTTTTATTGTTAGGTTACAACGTTACCATTTTAGCTTATGGACAAACAGGATCCGGAAAAACTTACACTATGGGTACAAATTATTCAGGTGACGGTGAGCTTGGTGTTATTCCTAGAGCAATTTATGATATTTTCAACAGAATTAATAGTTCTGCTGACAAGGAATATAAAGTTTCAGTATCATTTATTGAGGTAATTATCAATAGATTTTGAAGTCATTATATTCTGTAACAAACCTAACAGTCGTACAGGTATTTACTTACATTGTATTGACATTAATTTTATGTCAGGATTGGTGCCTTTCCAAAAACCATTAACTTACAATGACCCAATTGCCATGCATAATGTTGAGTTGTAATATTTCCTTTCTAAAATCTTAAATTAATCTACTTGTTCATATTGTGCCTAATGTATTATGGTCATTATTGATGAAAGCTGCAATTTAAATGTTGAAGCGGCTTGAAGGATTCTTGGAGTAAAGAGAATCGAAAGGGCCACACTCCTGTCTATTATTCCCTATTTTACCTACATACCCTTCCTTATTCTGCCTACATTCCTTAACATATATTATTGATACTACAGGCCATTTTCATCTCTATTATGAGCTTATGATTAAGGCGATTTTTTATTTTTGTTTTAATTTAATGATATTTACAACTATAATGCTATTATAACAAGTCAATGTGGTAATATGTACAATATGACATGAAAAACACTTGTGAAGAAACTACTCATCGGTAGCACTCCAATAAAGTTCTATAGTAGATGATCTCGAGGCCATCTTCTTTTCAGACGCCTCGGAGGGTTATCAGGAATAGTATGGGAAGCAAGTTGAGAGACTAGCGGGTTCAAGTGTGTATGTAGCTTGTTATGGAAGGATAGGTATCTAGTTTGGGCCAAATCAGTAACATATGGGATATTAAGATCATGATGGATGAGTTTGTTTGTGACATAATAAGGAGCTTCGAGGATTTTACGAAGGATATTGAGGCGATAAAACAGAACATTTTACAAGTTTTCTGGCTTACCCCCTGGATTTTTATTGAATACTTAAAGTCTTTTTCCCCCTAGGGTGTTTGGATTATTGATCTAATGATTTATGCAAGTTATGAAGCTTAATAATTAATAGTGTTAATCAAATAAATTATTTATAAAAGGTTGTCACTGATCATTATTGTCCCATTGAGTAGGGTAAAAGCGAATAACATGTTATAATATTTCCGGACATAAGAAGAGAAATCACAGTTGAATTGATTTAGTTAAGTGATTTGATAAAAATATTACTAAAGTTTGAAATCAATTTGATCAATTAATAAAATTATATTAATTATTAAGCCATCATCTGAACATAATTTTTAACTATACTGTATTTAGTGATATTATTTAGTTAATACAGTACAGTTAAAATCAACATACAGAAAATATAGTATTGTTAAAAATATTATTGTTTACAATACTAAATGTAAGTTGAAGAGATTGAATTTTATGCATTTTGTGATGGAGTTTAGGACTAATAAACTTCTATCTGCTTACTCAATATAATACAAAAATCGACAAATGATTTTACAATTATGGTTGCTCCACATCTTGTGTGGAATGGAGGGATTGCCAGTAACACCTTAGTATAATGTCATCTGGATCAATTATTTCTTTCTGAATTAATCTACAATTTGTATTATATATTGAGTTATATTTATATCTCCTAAGTTTTATTTAAAATTGTTTATTCTGTAATGATGTACCTAATTTTGTTTTCGTTCCTCTTTTTAGTCACTTTATTGAAGATAAATTTGCTTACATTTTTGGCTCATTAATGTTTTTTTAACTTCTACTTTTATATTATCTTTTCTCTGCTACATTTTTACTGTAATCCAGTATTTTAAAAATTTTTTTTACAGCTTTACAACGAAAGTCTCTATGATTTGCTTACCCAAAAACCTAGAGAACAAAGCATAGTAGAAATGAGGGAGCATTGTAACACAGTTTGTATTCCTGGTTTATCAGAACTAGAGGTCACTTCTCCTGAGGAAACTTTGGAAAGACTAAAAGAGGTTTGTATTTTCAAAGATCTTTATCTTAATTATATCTGGATAGGCAAACTTTAGACTCCTACTTCTACTAGCATCGTCCAATCAGCTATAGCAGTGTTAAGAATAAATAACAAATATATGGAATTTAGCAGAGCCTGCTATAAAAACATGATAGTTCTCAAGTGTCTATAGTCTCATAGAATAACTGTGGGAATCAAAGAGATAATTTTATTTCTTATATATATTCATTTGAAAAGAAGAGATATGTCCAGGACCGGGAATGACCATCTTGGGATATGACCATGGCCGAGAAGCGTGCTTCATTAGGGCCCAGGATAGCTCAAATGGTAGAGTCCCAGACTAGTGATCTGGAAGACCCGGGTTCGAGTCCCGGTCCTGGACATATCTTTTCTTTTCAAATGAATATATTTAAAAATTAGTAACAACAAAAATAAAATTAATTTATTTCTTATAATTTGAAGTATCTAACTTACTTTTAAGTTTTACTTTAAAGATTCTGTATTAAAAAAAAAAAATGCTGTAAACTAATTAACTTTATCAATATTTTATCATGTTTAATGTTGTTAAACTTTATTCAATCATTGTTGTTATTTCTGACAATTGTTTCAGGGTTCTTCTGGACGTGTTGTTGGATCTACTGCCATGAATGCTCAGTCCTCTAGATCACATGCGATTTTTACAATGAACTTTAAAATTCTTCCAAAGGATAACCCGTTAAGTATTTACTTATAATTTGTAAAAGTATTGTTTTAAAAAATAATTTTTTGTAGTAACACCTGTTTTTTGGTTTGTAATTGTTCGAAAATTCTAAACAATTGATACGGTTGAGTGATGAGGGTGGAGGGCTTAGATTCCCATGCCTATAAAAAGAGATAACAAAAACTGGTGTTTTTTTTTAGATACTTAGGTTTTATGTTAACTGAAATCATTGTAAATTAAGTATGCGATTTTTGAAGACCGTTTAGTAACTTTATAAATTAATATTTAAGGACTCATATCATCACTTCAAAATTTCACTTGGTGGATCTTGCTGGTTCTGAACGTTCAAAAAAGACGGGGACAACAGGTGAGAGATTTAAAGAAGGAGTGAATATAAACAAAGGACTTCTCGTTCTTGGAAATGTCATTTCACAGCTAGGCGAAGGGAATCATGGATACATCAATTACAGAGACTCTAAATTAACCAGATTGCTTCAAGACTCCTTAGGAGGAAATTCAGTGACTCTTATGATTGCATGCGTCAGCCCGGCTGATTATAATCAAGATGAGACTTTGAGTACTCTCAGATATGCAGATAGAGCAAGAAAGATCAAAAACAAGCCTATTGTTAATCAAGATCCCCATCTGGCAGAAATATCCAGGCTTCGAAAGGAGGTAGATATTGTTATTTTATTTATGAAGATTAAAGTATAGGTTATGGTAGATGATTAATTTTGTAAGTGTATAAAAAACCTAATGATCAAATCTCCAACATTTATTCAATCTTGTGTTTCCATAGTTAATTTTTAAAATTGATTTTACAGTTTTGATGACGTACTTTTTCAAATTTATTTCAACACATCTTGTTTGTTAAATTGTATTTATTATTGAATTTCAGGTTATTTAATATTTATATTTTTAACTAAATAGATCCAACTATTCCTTTCTATCCCTCCATAAATTTCAAGTATTTTAAACTAGTTTGTTGATTGATTTAAGGATCTCATTCCACCTTTTTTCTATTTGAGAGACATGGTCATTGGATGAAAGATTTCCTGTGTGTATTTTGGAAAAAGTCATGATTTTGGTTTTGATTGTGCAATGTTATTGTTTATTATTAAGGGTAAATAAACAGATTGGAGATTATTTCAATTTTCCAATTACAATAATTGTAAATTGAAAATAACTGATTTAATAAGCTCTGATGATTCTGCTGAGTTCTAAAGATTTTTTATTTAATTTGTACAACATTTTTTGTTTCAGATTGAAGAGTTAAGACTAAAGATGATTGGTGGTACAATATTAGAATGTCCTCCAGAGCATAAAACTCTCCAAGAAAAACTTACGGATGCTCAGAAGAAAATCAATCAGCTCAGCAAGGCTCTTGGTTCAGCACTGTCACAAAACACGACAATGTTTGAAAAAACAATTTCGGTAAGAAAGACAAAATTGTATTATTTTAAATGTTTTAAATCTATTTTTTCAGTAATTACTACGGTGGAATGAAAAATTATACCATACCGATTTTGAAACAATAAGTGTTTCTTATTAGCAAACAGTATTAATATTATCAACAGTTTGTTATTTGGTGTTTTATGGTACATATATGTGATATAGCGTCTTCTCTTTTTAAAAAACAGCAAAATTCATCCTTTTTTCCTTATTTATTTTTTTCTGGTGCCCTAGTGATATGGAAGTCTCCTTGTTCATCAATTACTCATGCATTTGCTTTCAGGGACATACAGTGTCGTAGTATTTCATTGTCTTTCAGTAACTATGAGTTTTTTATTTATATATATTTTTTTCTTTTACAAACTATTAATATTAATACATATATTTTTAATTTCAGATTGAGAATGCAGAATCAACATTGAAGGAAAAACTGAATGACCTTTTCTCTTATTTAACTGGGACGATACCAGCGGATGATCAACGTTGGATAGATCTTAAAGAAAAAATTGCCACTGTTCAGGTTTAAATCAATTTGAAAAGCTGATTTTATTGAAACTATTTACCATCTTAATGAGTAGCTTAGTCATCTTTGAATTGCTTTTTATTTTATAGAATAATTTTTCTGTTATTGTGTGTTTGTGGATGTGAATACATTTGCTTGTAAACATATTTTATTACTATTTGCAGGATGAGCAAAAAAAGGTCGAGAAAGAAATTATAGGCTTGGATAAAAGTTCTGAACAAAATAATGAAGAAAAAGATGATGATGATAATGATGATGGGGATGACGATGCAGATGCAGCCTCTGGTCTGAATAATCGAAGAGAAGAGCATATAATGTCCCAAGCTAAAATTAATAAGCAGATTTTGGTAATATTTTTTTCCAGAAAATTTTCTAAATTTATTAAATTTTATTGATTAACCTGGTATTATTATTTTATAAATTTTTTAGGCTTTGTCCAAAAATTTAATGTGGAAAGAAGAACTGATGGCAAGACTCGCTGAAAATTCTGGTCAATTTGGTCAGATAAATAGTGTCTCTGAAGAGAGTGTTGAAGAGTTAAAACGCCAATTAGCTGAACTTCAACATGAAAAAGATGATTTACTAAAACAGATGAAAAATACTAATACTGGACAAAGTGCATCTGCTAAGTAAGTAATGATCGAAAAATAATTTTAGTTTTTTATTGATCCATCTTATTAACTCTCTAAGTATCAGGAATAAATAAATAAAGTCCTCCTTTTTGTATAATGTTTAGGTTTATTTCAGAAAGTAGTTTGCTATATTTAAAATTTTAAATGAAGACAACAGAGGAAAAAGGAGGTAAAACTCATTTTTTCCTTAATGTTCAAAGGAGCAAAATTAACCTGAAAATCTATAGTATTATTATCATAATAATTTTTTGTTAAAGTCCATGCTGGTCCTGTCAATCTGAGAATGAACAGGATGTTTGAGATACTCGAGGCCCAACTTAGAAACCACATTCCCTCGTTCCTCCGCATCACCATTTGAATCAACTAGTTTTTCCCCTGTACAGTATGAGCATATTCCTTTAGCCGTTTTGAGCTATTTGAACTTGTTTTTAACCACATCTTTGTGTTTGCCATTGGAAAATCTATCAGATACCGTTTTTACCGATTTTTCAATTTGTCTTCAAATATAATTAAGTAATTTATTAAATGTAAAAATGTATTTTATCTATTTATTTTTTTACACAAATCGGCCAGCAAGGACAATGCGAATATCACTTAATAATCTTCTTCACACTCTTCGTTTTCCTTCTACTCCAATACTCTCTCATCCTTCTGGACTGTTCCTCTCGCTCTTCCTTAGTATTTTATTTTATTATATTAGAAAATTATTATTTGCTCACATTATTTCGAATGAAGCTTCAGTTCTTGAATTGTTTTTCACCTAGTCAATTCTGGTATTCAAATACCTAGTCAATTGTTTATCTCCTAATTTTTTGCATTGACTCAAATATCTTATCAAAATCCTAGGTTATCAAGGTTTTTTAATTATAAAATTAATTAATCATTAATTCAAATTCATAATAAAAAAATTTGCACTATATAATTTATTAAGTTGTAAATAAGTGGGCAAATATTTATGATAAATCAAACTTTTACAAGAAATATTTTCAAGCAATTACAGGCCTGTATATAGTTTAGCTTGAAAGCTAATACTTATATTGCCCAACATAGCTTTTATCTGTATGCCTGACATTTATTGCATTGTCTGGCTATATTCCTATGCATTAGACAAATTTATTGCCCATGAAAACGGGACTTAGAGTTTAATGTAATAATCCATTTTATTTTTTTATTTTTTAGAATTGCTGAAAATAGACGGAAGCGGTTACAAGAATTGGAGGCTAAAGTTTCTTCATTAACCAAGAAAGTTACTGAACAAGAAAGAGTTATAAAAATGAAAGAGAAGTCGGAAGAAAAAATTATGGCATTGAAACAAGAAATAATGGTAACTTTAATTTTAATTGTGAAATGCACAAATGATTAAAAATAATTACTTTGTAACTTTTCACTTTTTTTTTTTTTTTACAAATACATTTAAGTATACACAGTATTTATTTCTTTTTCCAGTCAATGAAGCAGTTGAAAGTTAAACTTATTCAACAAATGAAAAGTGAAAATGAAAGATTTTCTAATTTCAAAGCTGAAAAAGATAGAGAAGTTTGCCAGCTTAAGAATCAAAATCTTAAAAAACAAAATCAAATGAAAAAAATGGAACATCTACATTCCATGCAACAAAATGTACTTCGTAGAAAGTTAGAAGCTGCTGCTGCTGCGAATAAAAGAATAATGGTATATAATAGCGTATTTTTCTATTTTTAAAAATGAAACAAAGAAATGCATTAATTATTGCTGTTAAATATATAAAACTTATCTACTATTTTGTATTATATCCTAATTTAAAATTATTATGTTATATTCTTAATTGCATAGGCTGCCCTTGAGAGACAAAAGAATGCTAGGGAACGGAAGAATAAAGGTCCTGCGAGTGAAAAAATCAAAGAACGATTAACAGAAGAATTGGAACTATTAGAGTCTGAATACCAGGCTCAGAAATCATTAGAAAGTCTTATACAGGATCGAGCTGCTTTAACTAAAGAATTAGCTGTAATAAAGGTAAGATTTTATGTTAGATATTGCCAGTTACATTAATTGCTGATTATGAACACTATAGTTTTGGCATGTGTTTTTATCTAAGTAGTGAATCCAGGATATATTATTGGAGGGTGGGGACTAACTTACAGATCAATGGGAGCGTTGGACAATTTTTCAAAATCATTGATAAAAGCTTTGTTTTTCATACCATTAAAAAAGTAAACTTGAATAATTAAAAATTATCTGTGTCACCTACTTATTTCTAAACAGAGTAGGAATGTTTAGGTTAATTTTGCTCAAATCAGTCATATTGACACAAATTGCCAGATGTCTAAAAAAATTAATTTTATTTTAGGGGGGTGTTGCTTCAGTTAGAAACCCCAACCCTTTAATCCGTTTCTTCTGTAATTCCACTATATATCAAAGTTTTTCTGCTTTGTTAGTCAATTATTAGATCGTATCCATCAAATTACCCTAAACTTAAGAATTCTGTTAATTATTGATGAAATATTTTTTTCTAGTTTTAGGTTTTACAACGTAGCTTCAATATAATTCTGTATAATTATATATCTAATGCACAACTTAAAATTCTGTTTATTTAAACATGGGCATTTCTCAGATTGTATTCACATATTGGTTTATTTGTTAAAGTGTTTTTAGGCTTTATCATTTTCTCCTACCGTAGATCTTATACAATGTGGTTTGCTCATGCCATTGCTTCCATGTGCATCTGACGATTTATTAATTTTTTTAATTATAATTACCCAAGTTTTTTGTACTTATTCCTCTTATTAATTGGTATTTCTGCATTAAAAACTTTATATAGGATATTATATCTGTGAATTATTTAGTACATTTTTGCCTGGCTTTGTAATTTAGCTACTTTTATTATGAAACTTTCATATTTAAATTTAGTCCCGGACTTGGAACACTTAAATATATAATTTTTATGAAAAAAAAAAGGAAATAAGAATAGGCTTTATTTTTCGAGAGTTGAAAGCTATCAGAGTAAAAGAGAAATTACTGAATTAATAATTATTCTATAATTCGTTGTATATTTTATTATTCATATTTTTAGGAATCTCTTGATGATGATAGTGTCTCTGAAGCGGAAAAAGTCAAATTGAGAATTGACGCCAAACAAGTAGAGAATGAGTTAGATATGAGATCGGTAGAAATTTCAGATTTACAACAAAAACTTTTGGATATTCAGCAAGGTTATTCAAATTAATATAGTTTATTTATTGGTGTCGATTATTTCTTAGAGTGTTCTCAAAAATTATAATCTTAACAATAAAATTACAGATGACCAGAATAAGCATTATTGGGAAGTTTTGCAGTCTATGGCAGATGCTAAATTTGCTCTGAAATATTTATTTAATTTAGCCTCAGAAAGAGTTAAAGAAAATCTAAACTATGCTGCTGCCTTGGCTGAATTAAAGGTATGTGTTTTTATTGGCATTTAATAAATTATACTTGATGAATTAGTCAGAATGACAATTGATTGGAAAAAATTTTTAATAAATTAATTAAAACTTTTTTTAAAAATTTGATAGTGTCATTGATTTTTGTATTTGACTAAGAAAGTAATAAACAACATAGGAAAGTAGGCTGTCAGAGAATGTGTACTTCAATAAAATGAGCATTTTAAATTTTTTTATTGAAGTTCTCGGAATTTAAAAAACTCTTAGTTAATAAAATGAATGCTAATACTAGAAATATCTAAATATATGTGTGCAACAGTTATCTATCTTATATATCCCTGTATGCTAGTACTGCTAAAAATATTTTTCAGTATGCATCTTGGGATATCAATGTTATCTTGTCAAATTTAATTTAATAAAATTAATTTGATTATTTATAGGAGCAACAGTCTGAAACAGATCTACAACTGTCTGAATATAGATCGAAATTGGAAAATCTGGAGTCATATCATAAGAAGGCATTGGAGAGAATGGAAAAAGAATGTGAAGAAAAGGTAAATGTCCATTAGATCACTTTATTTACCTACAAATAATTTTATTTTTAATTTATATATATAACATAATATATTTTTAACTAAAGATGGTACATATTTAATTATTGTAGTAAAGTTAATTTTTTTCTTTTTAATTAAAAAAAAATAAACTATTTCACTGGATACATGATCCATGATGTAATACTTATGATTAAATTTTAGGTCTATTTATTCATGAAACTGGCTTCTGAGAACATTAAAAATACTGAAGAAGGACCACTTTCTGAAAAATTCCGCATACAGACCCAAGAACTTGAAAAGTTAGAACAATTGAGAAAGAGGATTGAAGAGTTAGAAGAAGAAAATAAACGTTTAGCTAGCGATTGTAGCCAACGGGTGGTAAGTCCATTTTCTCTTTAAATATTTATCATTTCAGTAATAGTGTACTATTAAAATGCAGAAGATGGCTGCAGTTTTATGTGGCACTTAAGGCATGGACAATCTGGTGACTATTGTTTTATTCATTGGTTTGTTTAAATTTTTAGGAAACAGAAAACTTGGATCCATTTGAAAAATTTTTGGAAGAAAGAAATACCACTTTTATCGTTCCAGTAAGTATTAATTTTATTATTTCAGTTATAAAGTTATAGTGTTTACAATTTAAATTCATTATTACAAATTTTTATTTTATATTTCAATTAAAGTCAAGAAAAAAAGCCTTGAAGAAAGAAAAGAAAGTTGAAAATTACGCCGTGACTGATGAAGAAACACTGCGAGCTTTTGATGATTCTGGAGAAATAGATATTGATGATCCAGATAATGATCCAGATTGGAGGAAAACTCCTATTGCCAGGAGAATTCATGCGCTCAGGGTTAGCATTTCTGTTTTATAATAGTAAAGTTTAATTTATTTTTGTCTATAATTATTCTCTAAGTGGAGAATATTAAATAAAATTTATTAATATAAGGAAGAAAATATTTGGGGGTGCAGTCAAATGAAAACACTAAATAAGTGGTAGCTTATTTAATTATGTGCCGACGTTTCATTTGACTGCACCCCCAAATATTTTCTTCCTTATGTCTACTTTCCAGTCAACCATCCCCTCGCTTCTCATAAAATTTATTAAGATTGGGTTTTTAAAATAGGATTTGTTATTGAAACAAAACTTTTAATAATTAATTTATCAAGGCTGCTTTTATATGTTAATTATTATTAAATTATGTTTAATTGTGAAGAAATGATATATATATATTATATATATACTCTTAAGTCTGTGTTAGTTATTAGTTTTACCTTTTTAGGCAAAACATTTTTGTATTTAGCTAGCTTCTGTTTAGATATGTTTTTTTTTTAATACTAAGAATGTTCGTATGCTTTATAACATAAAATTTTAATTAAAGCCTAATAAGTAATGTAGTATGAATGTCGGCGAATGTTTTAGCCTATTCTATGAAACTACATTGCTTGATCCAATAGTTCGATAAGATACCAAGATAAGTTTAAAATTGAGATGGCAGTAGCTATATTGCCCTATCTTTCTGAAAATTAAACTTCTCAACAAACAGTGGTTTTCTAGAATGTTTCACTCAGAGCTTCATTAAAAAATAAATCAGCTTTAAACTGTCCTTAATTTCAAATGAAATGGTGTTGATAGATCTTTAAAATTCTCTTGTAAACTTGCTTTGATCTTCTACTTCATTTTCACATCTGCATTTTAGAACAGATTTTCCTTGTTTATGGCTTAGGCCGATTATTGATTAACCTTTTCTTTTATTCTTAAATTGCATATGAAATCAAGTAATGATTTATACAATAATGTTCTGTCTCCATTGCCATTTGTGACATTCATAGTAACGTCTGTTACTTTTCATAACGTCTGTGACATTCATAGTAATGTTCAAAATAGTCTGTAACATTTTGTTTCTTCTGACGATTCCATCGTGGTTAAATGATTTTGGCTTTATACTTATAGTTTTTTTTTTTTTATTTGTATTTGTAGAGGGATAGTCTTAGGTTGGTTAATTTTACTTAAATATTTCAAATCCATTTCATGTTTCCATTTTCATTTTCTTTTTTAGAAAAATTATCAGTAAAACTGTTGAATCAAATTGTTATCACTTTGTAGTGTATGCTAGATTTGTAGTGAAGAATTATATTGTAATATTGCTATGAGAAATATCAACATTTGATATTAATTGTAATATTTTATATTATTTTCAGAAAGGGAAACTTGGAAAAAGAAACAGCGACAAAGAGAATGAAAAATGTACATGCATTGGTAAATGTGAAAAAGGTTGCCTCTGTAAAAAGACTTCTTCAAAATGCAATGAAAATTGTTCCTGTGACCACTCAATCTGCTCTTTGTCTAGCAAACGCCAGAGGTAACTTTATTTATTTACAGCCTAGTTTGCCCTTAAGTAGTTAAAATACAATCTGCGAAAAGACATATGCATACTTAGTTTTAATAGTTTCAACTTATTTAATTTTTATTTGGGGGTGCAGTCAAATTAAACACTAATAAGTGGGTACTTATTTAGTGTTTAATTTGACTGCACCCCCAACTATTTCCTACCTTACTCAGATCTTCCAGTCAACTATCTCCTCGCTAACATTAATTTTTATTTATGAGTATTATTTGAAAAATATATGTATAAGTGTATTATAAGTTTCGTATTTGTACACAGGTTAATAGATTAGTTTCTGTTTCAGGATTGATTTCAGTGAAGATTGAAGATTTTAATGAATAATGGTGGGTTTTTACTGGATGAAATCCTTCATTAAGACTTCTGAAAGCTATACTTATTTTATAATTGCTTTTTTTAGTTATAATATTATTCTCAATCGATTTAAATTTAAATATTTATAATGGTCATGACTGAACAAATGTTATAATCTTTGTTATATATATATAATTTTACACTTCATGTTTTAGGATTTGTATTTAAATATATTTATTTTATCTTGTAAGTTGTTTCTTGTATTGTTTGATTTGTTTATGGCCTTTATCTTGTCGTAAATAGAATAACTAGTTTTTTAATTTTATTTATGATTGGGTTAACCATCTCATATCATCCACATTATGAAACCCATAATCTCAATTTTCATCTTCTCTTTTTTCTTTTCTTTTTTCATTTACCATCATAATTACCAATGAAAAGTTTATGTTGACGTCTTAAACACTTTTTGAGATATTAATTTTCAGAATTGTTTGAAAAACAGTAACTATGGTGTTGGTGGAATATTTTAAGTAAAATTTGTTGTTTTTTTCCGAAATATTTATTAAGTAGATGTTTGTAGTGATAATGTCTACCCTATTTGTGACATGTTGCTAAATATAGTTTTATTTATTCTGAACTGATGAAAATTGTTTTGTGTATGATATTTTTCTTAAACTAACAATAACATTATAGCTTTCAGTGATATGAAAACATTGGTATATACATTTTTATCATATGTATAACTCAAAAAAATTGTTTAAGAAAAAATTAATATATCTTGAAAAGCATTTAAAAATCCAATTACCATTGTACTTATTTAATAATGATCTCTAATAGAACAAATAAAAAACAGGGGTGTCCTCTCAAACGAGATTATGAAAATTACTTAAGACTTATAAGGTTTTAGGCAAAGTTTTTAATCAATAATTGGGAGCCATGAAGGCTTAAATTTATTGAACACTGTCAAACAAAAACTTTAATGGATTCAGATTTTCCTCTACCTAGGCGGTGAAGAAAGTTAAACAAAAAAACTACAAAAACTGGAACCAAAGGTTTCATTCTAATTTTTAGTTGGATGATTTGAAATGGAATTACACAATTTTAATTCCGTCCTTACATAAATAATTATGATTAAAATTGGTTGATATTTATTACTAATTATAAGTAGAGATTTTGTATTTCTAGTAAAGGGCTAAGGGTTTTATCTGATAGCCACTACAAATGTTCACCACCACTTCAAATTTAATTTGAAAAAAATAAACCAACTAGAAGAACACTCAATGGCTTGAATTATTTGATTGTACAATTTTTTTCTCCTGAGAAAATACTATTTACCAGAGAAAAGATAATCAAAAGCTAGAAAATTGCTTAGTATTGCAAACAAATTATTTGCTACATCTTCAAAAATTACTGCTGTCAAAGTTACTTTTACTACCTTATCAAAAAAGCGCCATCTCCCTGTTGATCAGATTTAATTATTTTATGCTTTTATTTAATAAAATAATTATTGTTCGATACAGGATATTTTGTATCTATTTATTAGAAGGATCGACTAATATTAGAAAATATGTTCTTTTATTGAGTTACATTTCATATTTTGTTCCTACAATCTCTTTTATTTTTTATAAATATATTTTAATAGAATTACTGAAAATGTCCTAAAGCTAAACTGTATTCTCGCTATTTTAATTATCTATTAGGTTTAAGGAGAAAAGCAAATGATTATCTTACCACCCATTACACTATTGTTAATGGAGCAATGTGAAATTGAAGAATTATATATTCCTTTGAGGTTTGAGGTATTTAGTGTTGATTTTATCTACATTTATTTTAAATAAATTTTAATTGTTTTATTAACTTTTTATTAGTTATTCACCCTATTTGTAAATATTTTTTGCTTTATCAATGTTTTGTAAACTTTTTTTTTAAATCATTGCTCATTTATAATTCTGATGAACACTTTATTATGAATTTAGCTCTTAATATATGAGTTAACAAAATTAAATATAATTCAAATTTATAAATTATTTCTTTCAGACAGTTTATCTTAATTATTTGTCCATTTTCTGGAAACTCAATCCTTCTTTATCCTATCTTTTCTTATTTACTAGTCTGTTCTATATCTTTTCTACATTATATTTCAAATATGTCTGTTCTAATTGTCTTCTTTTCTACATACCTATTTTTATTCTAATATTAAATTTCATTAATTTAACTTTTTAAATTAAAATCATTTCCGTTATCTTATTAGCCCATATTATTATGCTCTTTCCTTCCGTTGAACACAGGAGTGGCTCAGGGTTCGAGACCATCTACTATAGAACTTTATTGGAGTGCTGCCGATGGGTAGTTTCTCCACAAGTGTTTTTCATGTCATAATGTACATATCAGCAGATTTACTTGTTATAATCATATTATAGTTGTAAATATCAATAAATTAAATTTAAAAAAAAAAATCTCATAGGATACTTGGTTGATACTCTTTCTTGAAGTTTTTGTTTTGAGTAGTTTGTGATTGTTGTGGGTAAGGAATCTTTAAGTTTTTCCAAATCCTAAAAAATAAGAATACTGAAGTACTATGTGTGAAACTATTGATGTGTGTTGGTCAACTATGGACCTAAAATTATATGACCTGTATAGAATGATCAGGGTTATATCTGGTATGGCTTTTGAAAAAAAAAATATATTGAAGACTGCGCCCTGATTATTGATTACATCTTAATATGTGAAATGATCTCTTAATAGAGATAAAACAAATATTGATGTTGGATTGGCAAAAGAAAATTAAATTGAAAAGAAATTATATGTAAGGATGGAATCAGGTAGTTTCCTTCTCTTTTTATTTTTATGGGTGAGATACAGAACAGTGACCTACGGATTCTAATTAGACTTAGTACTGGATGTTAGATGGTGAGAGATTGAAACATAAGAGGTTTCGGTCATCTCTCTTTCATCTTTCACAGTTAGGAAACCATCAAGAAGCTAGTCTCGACAAGACCTCATATACTATCAGGAAGAGAGTAAAGTACCTAAGAAACTGTCCAGAAGTAGAAGGCATATATCAACTGACCCATTTCCTTAGAATACCTTGTCCTCTCAATTTTTTTAATAATCTAAATTGATTCATATTCTTCACTTGTCTCTAAATATGTATTTTAACATATCCACATAATTTAGGACTTGAGTTATAAGTTGACATTTTTATTCTTTGTAATATATGTTGATTATGTGTTTTTAAATTTTATTATTCTCTGCCTTGTTTATTATATCTGTTTTATGGAGTGTAAACTTGTGGGTTTATCTAATTCCATAGTTCACCAATCTTGAAATGTTATCTTTCTCATTTTATTAAAGATTAAATTTCTTAGTTAATTTGATATTCAATGTTTGGTATATTTATTTCTTCTTATGCATTTTTATTAATTATGTGCTT
Organism: Troilus luridus; assembly: GCA_964056705.1. Lineage (NCBI taxonomy): Eukaryota > Metazoa > Arthropoda > Insecta > Hemiptera > Pentatomidae > Troilus > Troilus luridus. The sequence goes on along the minus strand of OZ057415.1, from coordinate 22,018,834 downwards.
AGCAGCTGAGTTTTAGAAACAATCCATAAATTACAGTTTTTATAATTTGACTAGTTGATTCATAGTTGTCTAAAGTGAAAGCACCCATATTGGGAGTGTCGAGGAGTCATCCACTCCTAGCCCTTGAGCATTCTTATAAAAACTATTTCTAACCATAAGGTTGTTAAGAAGCATAATAATTAGTTAAAATAAAATGGATCAACTTTCCAATTAAATAGCATTTGTCAAATATTTAATCATTCACAAGAACTGTCAGTAATAATGGAAGATTTTAAATTAACTGGGGTAGCTCAGTGGGTAGAGTGTTGAGTTGCTAGGCCGAAGGATCCGGGTTCAAATCTGGCTGCGGCAATAAAATTATTTATTCTTTTAACAATCGTGGTTGGACCCCTTGGGGTCAGACTACCCTCCTGGGGCTCACCCAGCCTCGCACAAATCGCGCGGCACAAACATTATCCTGGAAACAGTGTAGTCTTTACCATGTAATAAACTCTTCATGGACTACAGTGGTACAGTTTTTGTTGATGGTAGAAGCACCTCTCGAATAATGTAATAATACATAGCCAATCTGCTTGATGCATGGTTGGATACCTTAGAATTATCTAACTCTAAACTTTTTGTTAAGGAGATTAAAGGGATTTGTTATATTGTATACTGTATTTAAGGCGCATAATGGTAAAATCCTATTATCCGACGACACTATTATGATCGAGGCAAGAGGCATTGTTTGTGCGGGCTCAATAGGCCCCATTAACGGCCATTCGGAGCCAAGCTCAAGCTGAAGGAAACGATTCGCGCACGTGGGTTCCTCGTATCCCGCGGCCTTGCTCAAAAGGCGGACCAGACTCGATGCTGAAGAGAGAACACGCGGAGCACAATGAGAACATTTAGCCAGAGATAGTCAAAAAGGGGAAACGGTTGGTAAGGACAAAGCACTTTTTATTTTCTAGACAAAGAGGGACAGGGACCTCCTCCGGGGGCGGGGCTCGTGGGGGTCCGGCTTCCTGCGGACTCGACAACAATCCACGATCTGCCTTCGTTTGTTTGGTAACCGAGTAGCGGCCCATCTGCCTCGGGGTGGCCCACATGGCAGCTACGACCAATTAGTCAGTTAGTTATCAAAAATCAATTAGTTATTGTACTAGCAACCGAAGCACTAGCAACATCCCAACCTCTGTCGATGCCTGTTGGTCAAGAAACGGGAACCGTTATGGTTAAGGATGAGCAGTTAGTCGAATGAGTATTTCACTTGAGCTAACGTTACCCATAATTGACTCAACTTTTTCTTGCATATGGAATATGGTACGTGTGAATTAGCCGGCCTGGACGGACCGTTATTCGCCCTTGCCTATAACCTGGACATTGATGATTCAGATACTGATTACACTTTCATCCTTATCCGTATTAATAGATATTGAACATACAAAATGTAGTAATAAAATGCTAATTCTAGATCTGGCCACGTTCCGCTTCTTATTTAAATATATTCCCTAGACATTTGACGGAAACATCTCCATATCTATCCTTGTCAAATCCATTTGATGATCATTTTCTCATTATTTCATTTTTGGAATTATTCCGAACTTCTGGAAGTATTTCGTAGCTTCTTATTTTAAAGACGGCCATCATCCAAACTGACCTAGCTTCAATATGATGACAAAAAATGTTTACTGTTCTTATGATTATTTTGTTTTGATCTATAATTCCTAAACGGAATTTTTTGATTGGAAAAGAGTATTATAAGAGAAAAAAAAACAAACAGATTACAGCTGTATTCTGCAAACGGCATTCATCTGATATCCGGTAATAAGCTATCGACTATTGCAGATGATGTACCATTTGGATTCCCATAGAAGGCACAGTGGAGACGCACATTTTCTACATGTGGGGGCGGGGGTTTTCTGTTTGCTCTAAGTGCTAATAGTGACAAAATCCTTCATTGAAGACAAAACGAGCCTACAAAAATATTAAATATGGTATCATAGAGTAAATGATTTGCTTCAGTTGAGAAATAGTAAATTATAAATAAATCAGAAAAACAACTCCCCAATGGTTCAATATTAATAAGAAATCTAGTGCGAATCATGTGTGGCAACACTGACTAGAGGCGCGAATAGTTAGGAAGATTTTCTCTCATGTCTAGTTGCAATTTAGTTAAGTAACGAATAATCACCACTTTAGATGAAGTTAAAAATCATTTTCTTGTGGTAATGATGTTGTAGAAGCTTAAACAGTGAGCAATACTTCAGTATTTTGTACTTTTATATGACGGTATGTATTTCATTGCTTAGTACATTTTTTCGTTGCTATTAATGAAGTAAGCCATTCATATCTCTCTTAATGAGTATATGTTTATACACAAAAATACATATATACACTAGGAGAGATTTATACTTGGTGTATTTCATTACAAATATATTTATACATATATGTATTATTATTTAGATGTACATAAAACATTTTAGACCTTTTATCATCAGCTGTAGGATTTTATTTCGAAAAAGGTTATAGAAAATTTAGATAGTTTACAATATTAATATTAGGCACCTCTTTGGTTTTAATTATTTCTCAAATCACAAAAGTTTAAATTTGAATATCAAATGTTTAGGTCTACCCTGAACATTTATGTGTCAAGCGATATCCATCATACGTTTACGAAATATATTTATTTTAAAATGGTCCAAGTTTTGGAAACAAATGTATTGAAAAAATACGTGTTTTGTGCGTTCATGTATTCATAAATTAACTCGAAATTATGAGATGAAATATGACGATGTCGTTGTTATGATTGGGAAATTAGTTCAATATAATTATTTTATAATCTCTACGGGCAATTATTCCGCAGGTTGTCACTTCCAGGTGAGTCACAACAAGTTTTAACTTTTCATTCGACATATTTTCCAACAAAAAAACCAAGTTATCGTGAGCTTTAGTATTGAAAAGAGGATGTAATTATGGGTAATGAGTAGATTTCTAGAATCATTTCATCAAACGTACATCATCTATATTTCGAAATGTTAGTTGAAACTTTTATTTCTTGAAGAAATGATTATAGAAATCATTACCCATAATGGCATCCTCTTTTCAATACTAAAGCTCACGATAACTTGTTTTTTTTTTGGAAAATATTAAAAATGAAAGGAATTAACAGTCAAAACTTGTAACTGAACTCGTAGCGACTACCTACGGAACAGATACCTAAAACATCTATGCACTGGGTCTAAATATCATTTGGGGATATATAATTTTATATGTGGCCCGCGGAGTTTTAGTGGTTTTCCAAAGATTTTGGGTTGGCCACGCCTGGTATTGACCTTTTTCACCAACAGTTATTTATTTGATACGCTTAACTGTCTATAAATAAAAAGAAACACAGTGTTAAATGTAAATGGAATGGAGAAGAGGATAAACACGAGCAAATTAATAAAAAATAAGAAAAAAAAAACGGAGATGAAGTACGCACGCGACTATAACCGAGAACCGCTTGATGCCATTAGCATTGTTCACTAATTCACCAGAGCCATTGTACATTCCCAACTATTTCTCTGTTATGCCTCTCCATTTTTCTTGTTTTTTCTTCTGTTGGGTCATTAATAACTCGTGGGGTACTGGAGAGGAAGGGCAGGTAGTGGACACCGGGTACCAGGTGCCTCTCTGTCCTCCCGTCCTTATTAGCATCTAATCTTTCTTTATGTATTCCTCGCTATCACTTCTCACTTCACAAAACGGATTTGTAAAGAAGAGTCAATAAACAGTCATTGTGGTTATTTATCTTTGTAAACCTGATAGTTATATATAATGTAAATTACGAGGGGAACTATCAAGGGGCGTCAACCTATCATCAAGTCTTTAGTGTGCGGTGCTCAAGTCCAACAAATGTTCCTTTTTTGTATTCATATCTAATAATTGAGATGTGAAGAAAATATTGAAGCAATCATTAAAAACCTGATTATTTGGGGCGAGTAAACGTTTCGAGCTTTCTCTAATCAATAAACTTTTTTAATCTAACTGTAAAAAAATAGGCGAAATTTATTTGAGAATTATATCATAGAATGGCCTAAGAATAAAAAAAAAAATTGAATTCAACCTTGCTGGTAATTTAATGAAAAGAATCGTGATGACTAGAATGTCTTTATTTTTTCTAATGGAATTTTAACCAACAAATACAGTTTCAAAACTTTTCATAGGGTGTTCGATATACTTGTACTAAATAGGAACGACAGTTCCAAACTTCTACATTGACCGAAAAAATCCACGTACCTTTACAGACGCTGGAATTCGACCTGAACTTTGAAACTAAGACACAAAGATTTAACTACCTGAACAGGAATGTTTGTCAACCATTTTTTATACTGTACTTATCTACGCCACAATACCTATGACATAATATATAAAACCCCTCTGTGTATAATAACTGTTCGTTGTATACAGTTAGGGAGCGGAGTGGCTCAGTGGTTGAACACTGAGTTGCCATGCCGGAAACCCTGGTTCAAATCCCGCTGGGGGCAGTTACTTTTATTTAATCTGTTTGCAGCCGGAGATGGATCATATAGGATCTAGGACCCTCCTGGGGCTCACCCAGCCTCTATAAAATGTTATTAAAATAGGGTACCCATAATAAGGGGAAAAAACCTGGCGGTTGAGCGTGACCTAGGACAAGTCAACTCCTTGCAGAACTGTTGTTCATGATACATTACAGTCTCAACCATGTACAGAACTCCCAGACTCGTTCACGGGTCGTAGTGGTACAGGTTTTTTTTTTTTTATACAGTTACTTTTATATGATGACTATAGGGGAAACACGAGGTAACCTACTTTTTCCTAATTGTTCAGAAGAGAAAATTAATTTCGGAAACAGTATCATTATTTTTATTAAAGTCTATCGCTGTCAATCTGAAAATGAAGAGAATGTTTGAAGGCGTCCCCCCAAACCCAACTCGGGGAAGCCTTACCTCGATCTTCCCTTCCTCAGGTACTGTCGCTGTTACCACATTTTTAGAAAAAAGATCGAGTTACCCCGTTTTTCTTCTGTTGTCATCATATAGTTTTCCAATCAATAATCCCGAGGAATTATTACTTACATTTATACTTATACTTCGTAGTTACACAGTTTATGCTAATTTAACTCTATGCTTTTGCCCAAATTATAAACGAAGTTTTATCAGCCCAAGGGCTATTTCAATGTCTTTTTAGTTGGTATCACATGCTTACTGTTTCTTTTCACACTCTTCTTTTTACACATGTAAAACTGCAAATGGTTATATTAGACAGTTACCCCGCTAACAAACCATGCTGGAACATCTTGCAAATAGTTTATTCTGCAGAACCTCCTAGAACTGTGGATGGTCGGTTCGAAGGAGTCAGTATGGATCGACAGTAGTTAGGCTAAGAGGGGTTTCGGCTTACCCGAGGACCTTACTCCATTACCCGAAGACCTTACTCCATTACCCGGGCCTTGGTAAGTGTTCAACAGGGTTAGCCCATTATCAGCCACTCCTTCATCCCGGTATGTGGTCCTGGTTTCTATGTGAAACAGTCTCTCGGGTATTATATTCCCCACAATTAACATGCGTTTATATATACCATATTATAGAAAATAATGCTGGGTGAGAAGATGATCGTTGGTAATAAGACATCAACCAACTCTAACTAGCCTGTGATCCTTGGTAATGTCTTCGTAGGATTAATATAAGTAAAAAAACTGGTTCAAAGTTTGTAATTCATATTAAATCGAGTCTTATTTGGGGAACGTGATGAAATTAAGAAAACTGATAAAGTAATGTGAAGTCTTTCCCCAGCCCGAAATGGATACTTACAAGAACTTCCTTTTTATACTGAAGTAGCTAAGTAATCCCTTTAGGCCTGGAGCTTGCTCGTACAAATCATCCTATAAATTATTATTTATCAAACTGAACAGACCAACTTCGTTTGACAACAAGTTTTGCATATTGGTTTTTGATTGTTTAACAGAGTTGGATGTTATAAGCCGAATTAATTGTACAATTACGTAATTATTTGAAAGGTAATTGTGTTTATTCAGGTTATAATGCCCTATTTTCATCATTGGTTTCCATATAAATGGAGTATTATACTTTATAGAAATAATTTGAAGAAAACTACCACACTTTATCGTTATCGCTAAACAAACACATTTTTTGATGATTCAATGATCACAGAAAGTATTGCTATCTTCGAACTTATTTTAAAAATCAAAATCTATTCAGCCCATTTATACATACGTAAAAATATCAAACTTTAAGGAATATTTATGCCAAATTGGGAAAAAACCCACTTGGATGTTACCTGGTTGCCGAAAACCTAAAAGTCAAATGGCTTAGTTCAAACAGAAAGTCGCTTAAGCATTTTCAATAGTTGGTAACAAAGAAGAATCTGAAGAAAGTGACTTGTGTTTAAAAATAGTTTTGTATATGACGTCGAACTCCATTGCTTAACAGCAATACTCGTAGTTGAAAACAAATAGTTGTAAAATAAAGATTTTAATTAATTGGGTGAGTCAAGCCACGACAAGGGTAAACAATTGTAGGCATTAGCCATGTTAGAACACGGAGCCTACTCGAAGGCTGATTGGCCAAGAGTGTCAGAATCCAATTGCGACCACTCTAGCTCATCCAATTCATCATCCTAAACTAGTTTTCCAATCCTTCCCTTCCGCCTCGTCGCTCAACCCCAACAGATAGAATTATGTTTTCCTCTTCTACCAATGCTTCTCCTACCTTACTTAAGTTGAAAGTCTAAATTTATTTTCCTTTTGGGCAATTAAGGTTAGAAATGAACATCGTTGATTATACATTTTACGCACCTATTAAGGGGACATAACAACAGATTGCTAAGTTTCAAGTAATTTTTTTTTCTAATCAACGAATTGAATTTAGTGAAAACTACTTGTTATTTAATTGAATGAGTGATAGAGTAAATCCTAAGAAAGAGACAATACATCCAAAGAACTCTCATTAAATGTAGCATAGTTCTCTTGCATTTTCGGCTAACCTTCAACTTTTTTATTTACGGAACGAGAGAGATTTTTGATGAAGTTTTTGGCAATTATATTTGGTTGTAAACATCTATTCAAAAATGTTTCTTGATTTGAAATTTATTCCAATATGGACATTTCAGATTTTTATGGGGATTTGAAATTACCTTTTCCACTTTTGTTCGTGCTAAATAGTAAAAAACATTTTATCTAACATTCCGAGCGTCATTTCACAAGGAAAAAAAAATCTTCGATTTAATTTTCTTCTTGCTTATAGTGCGGCAATCCCTTTTAGAGTTCATCGAAATTTGTTTTAGTCGGTCAAATGTTGTGGATTCAGATACCCTGTTATAATAGCGGTGGGGATTTGCTTTCACCACCTTGTTCTTCATGCATATTATTTGCATATAATATTATATATTTCCATTATAAATATATCAAAACTAAGCCTTTAAAAATAAAATTAAAAATTAACTACATTATTGATTTTGCCTTGTTTAATAGTATCAGTAGAAACTTCTACGATAAAACAAAACGTTTTCACGGAGATCATAAAAGAAGGAAAGAAGAATATTTTTTATTAGACTGTCTACTTCACTTTGCCATATACCTGCGTTATTATTATAATTATTACTATTACTGCGGTGCTACAAGCCGATGACGGATCTGGCCTCCACCAACCGCCTCCGCAAATCGTCACACGATCCCGAGCTCAATCACGGTCAGCAAATCGTCACGGTCCCTAGATTTGTTTTAGTAAGATTTATTTCTCTAATGCTGATCTTAATTTTCTGATAAATAAAACTATGAAATTGAAAAATAAAAGAAAGGCGATCTTCATGTCCTTTAATTTTAAACTGGTGATCAAAATGATTTCACCTAAACCATTAGAGACAATAAAAGTGATAGAAAACAAAACATTTATCTTCCTTAGAAGATTGTTGACTGGCACTTGTGTCGCCAAAAAAGAAAGTCAACATGGTGGAGTGTAGGCAAACTTAGCCTGTGCCGTGGGGTGCTTTTATAAATATAAAAAATAAATAAAACCAACCACATTATAACATGTAAATTTTATTGTTTTATACTATGTTTATATTACGAGCTGTTTACACCTCTGATATTCCGGAGCACCCTTGCACCACCATCTATACCTTCGCTGACGATACATCCATTATTTCTTCTCACGGAGACCAAACCTTGCATCTGCATGTCTTCAAAATCATTTATTTGATTTAGAAAAGTGGTTCTTTAAATGGCAAATCAGAATAAACGCCTGAAAATCGAGCTTTGTAAGCTTCTTTCTAGGCAAAGCTTCGTGTCCAGCAGTAAAAATTGACAACGACGAATTACCTTCCATAACTTGGACAAAATTCATACATGGAACATAGATGCAAAATTAAAAAGACCAGATCTGACTAGACGCTACAAAACAACTATCACATCTTCTGGAGTACAGATCTTCACTTGACTTACGGAACAAACGACTTATCTATAAAATTATACTAAAACCTATTTGGACATATGGAGCAGAACAATACCACATACACAAGATACAAACAACGCAGTCCAAAATTTTCAGATAAATTGTTAATGCACCATAGTATATTTCGAATCACACCATACACAACGACATGAACATTCCCACTATAAAATCATATATTCATAACAAATACATAACATTCCACTCATCGACACAAAATCATCCAAATCCACTCGTTCTTGCGCTTTCCTACTACCTGAACTTAATAAGAAAAGATTAAAAAGACATTGGCCAAGAGACCTATTCATTTATTGACATTTTATTCGAAAACTCGATATTATATATTCAAAACTTATTGATTCCTTGCAGGTCCTTTATTGTTTCAGACTAAAATTCCGACTGAACTAAGGATGCTAGTAGTGATGGATTTCCCTAGTTCAGAAACATATGGGGAAAATACTGTATTATAATAGAGTGATAGATCATCAATCCTCGTTCATTAGAATGATTAGCTTTTATAGCACGTGCTAAATAAATAAGAGAAAGACAATGACGTGGAGTGTTCTCACTGAGGCAGGGGTGGTTGAGAGGCAGCCGGTCTACTCAGAGCTACTTCAGCTCAAGTGACTTCTGTCCAAGTGCTACCTCCCTCCTTGTGGAACTGCATTGTAATAGTCTTAGTCAGGCAACTTTATTTATTTTTTTATTTATCTGTGTCTTCTTTGTTTTCTATGATTTAGTAATCTTAAAGAAACCGTCTGTTTAGGCCCTATGTCAAGGGGGTAACTAACCGCTCCGGCAATCTGTTGGAAACCGTTTAATGGATTTATAATAATAATTATTATACCCAGTAATTTAATTTAAGAGTAAACTCGTCATAAAAAATAAATTAAGTTTATTGAACAAGCGTAGAGTAAGGAAAAAATAAATTTTAAGTTTCGGGACAAGCACAAAATATTTACCACACATTTATTTTTTATTTTCTTTATTCTTTAATTTTCATTTGCACCTGCGGAATTCTGCATCCAGCAAATTTGATGTGAACGAAAAGTGTCATTGCATTGCTACTGGAACATCAAGTTTTGGGAATGGAAAAGTCTATAGTTGAGCATATCTCTTGGCCAATGCCTTTTTTATCTTTTCCTTTCAAGGCCGGGTAACAGGGAGTAGGCAAACGGAAGAACTAGTGAATTTTGTGTTGATTACATAACATTATGTGGAATGTGAAATGTTTTGTATTTGTTGTGAATTTTGATTTTATAATGGGAATGTTGATGGTGTGTTAACTTAACCAAGGAACATTAACAATTTTTTTTAGAATGTTGGACTGTGTTGTTTGTATTTTGTGTATATGAACTTGTTTTGCTGAACCCTAAAGTTCTACCCCATATATCCAAATAGGTCTTAGTATTTTTTTCTGTAAGTCCAAAAAAGTCCAACAAGTTGACCCACGAAACAAACGACTAATCTATGACAGTTTACCTCACATTAACAAATAGTTTTATGTATATCATTTGCTAGACATGCGTTGCGATATTATTTCCATAATCCTTTTTTCATACTGGAAAACAGAAGAATAGTTCAGTGTTGCAATTGTTGGTGGAGGGACTGGAAACGTTGTTTGGTTATATCACACTTCTTCCTAAAATCCAACAGCTATATTTACCAATACCGTTGCACGTAAGGGTCCTTCAAAAGTATTTCCATTGAGTGGTTCATCGGTACTCGAGTCGATTCACCAAAGCGGAAGTTACCTGCTGGCCTGTGGGAAGTGGGGCGACCTGCCACGCCCCCGGAAGTGCTCTTTGGATTTGGGCTAGGGGAGTCAGGATTATCGCTATTGTTTTACGTGGGAAAAGTCTAGTAGAGAGTAATTTCCTACTGGATGTTTGGGTAAAAGAACAGCAGGTAACTGGACTAATGAATGGCTAGGAGGCGAATATTGTGCAAGTGACGTGCATTGATCCGCACCCCCCGATGACTTGGATTGCTGTAGCTAACTGTTGCGTCCACAATGGCCCTTTGTGCCGGTTCATATCTTAAGGCATTTTTCCTTTCTTTTATTTTTAATTCAGTTCACGGCTTTCATTGTACTCCTACAAAGGCGGGCGACGTTAAGTACGTTAGGGCTCTTGTATGAAACAGATTTGAGTGGCAATGGTGGAAAATTAGTAACGTATAAGTACTAATAGAGTAACGACTGTGTAAGTAAGGTGTCGTTTCTACAGGCCTCAAATATTGAGGTATTGAAATTTAAACGAATGAAATGAATTATATATGCTTGAGGGGTTATGTTAGCTAGGAAAAATGCTTTCTGTTTCTTGAGCAACGTTGATACATATTACTAAGGATCCACGCTGAAAAAAATTCTGCTATCAAATGAAGCACTTTTTTCCACCATTTTACCTATTTTTTGTTTATTTATTTAACCCTACTTTAAACTGCTATGGCAAACAATGTCCACGATGCAGAGGAAGTTTTAAATTTTGCCTATCTAGATTTTATTACGATAGAGATCTTTAGCGAGTATATTTCACCGTAAAGTCTCGGCAACCACATTTTATTTCCATTCCGAAGGACGGCATATCTAAGAATTTGTTTACTCTCTTAAAAAAAATCCTATGACCACCAGCAGGCCGCGAACATGCGAACTTGGGCATAGTTGGTTGTTATGCTATCCATTAGACAACTGATGGTTCGGTTTTTAACTGAGTACATTGAGTCATTCGTTTAAAACAGTTTAATCAACCATGCTATATTTTAAAAATAAAAAACACTAACTAAGTAGACAGAGCACTCTTGTGTGTTAAAACAAAATCCCTCGAGCTAGTGATATTAACCTGTGGGATGACCTGTTCTTCTTGCCCTATTTTGGGTACATATACGAATTTAGCCATGATATAGTAGAGCGTAATAACATTTTTAAATATATCAACATAAGTAGGCTGAGATGGGCGTGACATGCAGTAAGAATAGAGGATAAAAGAGTTCTGGAGAAAATACTTGAAGCGGATTTGTGAAAAGAGAAAAAGAGGTTGAACTAGAAGCAGGTGGAAGGATGAGGTGGAGAGAGGTGGGTGAAGCAAGGTGTCAGGAATCGGAAGAGAGAAGTGGAAGAGGATTACTCAGGAGGCTAAGGATCATGCTGTTCTGTAGCGACGGGGAGTTAGTTATTCTGCACCATTCAGCCAATTGAGAACTACGGTAGTTGTGAATATGCATATATATGAAACTATAGAGGTTTATATGAAAGAGGTGGTGTAAAGATTTGTTTCCTCATCTTGAAGTTATTAAATTAACGCACATAATTAAAGGCTTGAAATCAATATGTAAGTCAATGATTTTTAATGGACTTTGAATCGATTTTTCCTGCCAGGATTGCTTTTAGGCCAGCGGCCAGGCATTTGAAGGTCGCAATAAAATGAACAGAGCTGCATTTTTGATATATTAAGGGCATGTCTGAGTAGTTGAAATCCAAGTTTGCTAACAAAAAACCGGATGGGAAAACTTTTAATGTAGATTAAATTTGCTACAATTTGAATCCAACCGCGGCTCTGTAGCTGCAATAGATTCTGGGTTACGTCCCTTTGAAAATTGGTAATTTTTTCAAAAAAGTCTAAATTTTCTTTAATATAAGAATCAATCCAAAACTTTAATATAAAAATCACTCCTTCGGCTGGCGTTCCTCACGAATGTCGGCCATAATTTAAAATTTGGACTTTTTGGAAAAAATACCAATTTTCAAAGGGTCGTAACTCAGAATCTATTAAACCTACAGAATTTATTAAAAATTAAAAATGCACCGATTAGGAGATACAGTCCAAAAACTGAAATAACTCCTAAAATTTTGATGCTTTTGGTCATCAAAAATTTTCCCATCAGTTTTTTTGGTTGCAAACTTGGATTTACACTCCTCAGACATGACCTTACAACATTTCAAAAATGCAACTCTCTTCGATTTTTCACGACCCTCAAACACCTGGGCGCTGGCCTATATTTGGACTATGTGGAAAAAATTACCATGGAGCGTATTAATTAAGAAGAAACTATTAAACCTACAGATCTCGGTCTATGCTTAAATTGAAGCTAATTAAATTTACTACAGCTTCATTCCCCACGAATTTCCTTGTAGGATCACTCCTTCGGCCGGTGCTCCTCACGAAAGTGGGCCAAAATTTAAAATTTGTACTTTTTGGAAAAAATTACCAATTTTCAAAGGGGCGTAACTCAGAATCTTTTACAGCTAAAGAGCTGCAGTTGGATTCAAATTGTAGCTATTTTAATCTAATCAAAAATGGTCACCTATGTTTTTTAAATCAAAAACGCACTGATTAGGAGATAAAGGCCAAAAACTGAATTGACCCGGGAAATTTCGAGGTTTTTCGGCCACCAAAAGTTTTCCCATCCGTTCTTTCGGCTGCAGACTTGGATTTCAACTACTCAGACATGCACTTACAACATATCAAAAATGCAGCTCTCTTCAATTTATTGCGACCTAAGCCCTTTTTTGGTACCTGGCCTATTTACGAACTCATGCCATATAGTCCCTCGTTCTGCCCTACTTTCTTCATAATAAAAAAAATAAAGTCACTCTTAGTTTTACACTACCATTCCTCTCTTCCAGGTCTGATTTTGTTTCAGGAGGCAGTTTGTTTCCAATTCCTATTAACAGGGCCGGCCCGTGTGCATTCGTGACTTAAGTAGCCTCTGGTAGGTTTAGCCTCTCTGAAGGTTTCGCGAGACACGGCGCCGTGTGCCCCGCACACCCTGCACATAAGGTAACAGCGGCCCTTAATATTAATTGTCATTGGTGTACAGCGAATAAAACTTTGTCATAACCGATAAAAAAAAGCTTATTACAACTTTACAGAAAATTTAAAAAAAGTAGTCGTCCTTTAGGATTTGGGGCGAAGTGCATCAAGCTCAAGCATCTTTTCCAGTTACATTTGTTATCAGAAAATCCTCACAGTCCAATAAAAATTTCCGAAGGAACTCTCGACCGCCAGCCTACCATCCGGTTTCAGTTGGCTTGTGCCCATCTATGCAGAATTTTCGGAATCCCGTCTAGTTTTGGCCATTGCTCGATAAGTTCTTAATCGGTAAAGCATCGGTAGAGATCTGTACAGTTGAGAAAACGTCACAGCGGTTTCATCCCCCGTCAGACGGTGGCCTCAACGATCCTATGTTACTATTTTTTCGACAACCTCATCTCAGAGGAACTGTGATACTTATGAACATCATCCATTCTGCCTTACACTCAAGATACCAGCGTTTATCATTCCGCGAAAAGTAAGCAGATGATAGCACACAGCTGACACTTGGGTGAATTCCTCCACTTCTTTTTCATAACCATAGACATACCATTAGATGGATTTTCATACTAACGGATTGAGCCGGTGTTTGGCAGAACTCACCACTCAGTATTCTCAAGTATAGAAGAAAAAACTTTTCGCAGCAAACTACGCATTTCTTTTAATTTCTATTCACATGTATTCACAGACACATCAGAAAGTATCATTGGACAAATAAAAATGGGTAGTTTTGGAACATGCTGAATGTAATCAATTTATTTTATGTGCGTACAGTTCAATTATATACTTGATTGTTTGTTCATTTAACGTCACTTTATGCTGCTATGGCTAATCGGACGATGCTACAGTGGGAGCTCTAAATTTTGCCTATCCTGGTTTTATTAGGATAGGGATTTTTAACGAGTACCTGACATCGTACAGGCTCGGGACCCCCGTTTAACGTCCCTTCCGAAGGACGGCGTAACTAAGGATTTTTTACTCCCTTTAAAAAATCCTAGGGCCACCTGCCGGGCTACGAACCCGCGTTCTTGGGCTTAGTAGTTTGTTACGCTAACCACTAGACCACAGGTCGCCCCTATTATATACTTGAGGTATCTCCTATTTGGTGAATTCCAATGAGAAAATCAAAGAAAGAAAAGTAGGGAAGGTAGATTTGGAACCTAACAACATCAGTGCTATCATCACATTACGAGGAGCCGTTGTGCTCTATATGAAGTAGAACCATTCCTAACGAAAAATAAAATTAATCTATTGTACTAATGACATTTAAGTAGTAAATTATCAGAAGACTTAATCATATTAAATCTATAATTTAATTAGGGAAAGTGGAGTTGCCTTATCTAAGGAGAGATCATTGTCCCTATAGACAACAATCAGAATCCTGTTTTATTACAAGGAGCAACAATAGGCCACCTTTGTCTAATTGTTGTTGCTGACTATTGTTGGTTCCTTTGTCGGTCAGCTTCGTCTGTCATCTCATTCATTTATTATCGGTTTGGAACCCCCACCCCTCCTCAACCCCTCTCTTTCATGTTATATTAGATTTATTCATTATTTGATCCTTCTTTTCTCATTAATTATGAGAGTCGAAAAAATAATTTAAAACTTGAAAATAACGACTAAAAATTTACAACGTGATTATATTTGTATTTGCTAATTTACTCCAGGCTGTGGTCAAAAATAATAATTATATAGGATATGTTATAACTTTAATTTTCATGTCGGTAATCAATTTTTTTTTACCTATAGGTTCTTTCGCGAATAAATTTGTTGAAAGGTCTTACTAATCAATAACTATAACAATAATATCAATAATTTAATGTTCTTAAAAAATCATATTCTTGGAAAATCTAATTAAATTATATATTCACTATATATATTAAATTATATAGTCGATCCTTACATTCGTCGAAATTTAGTGACGAAGGAAAAGAATACACCTAAAGCTTCAGATTTATCCAGTTTTCTAAAATTTTATGAATTTTACGCGTTAATGAGGTTGATCGTTGTCATCAAGAAATCTATAATCCCTGCATATAAGATCCCTTGTTTGTAGGACATTTTAATCGATAATTTCTGTGGGTAACGAAATGCTGTACCGTTACCTTCAACAGTATGGAGTGTGGTCCGTGCAAATTCCAGCCCAGAATATTATACCACCTCCAAACTGCACTGTAGGGACCATGAACTGGGGCATTGTTCGTATCCTATCTAGACTCTTCCGACACCTCCTGTCACTATACTGACATAAACGCAATTCAGTTACGACAAAGACTCGTCAGTAAACTTTCCTATTGGTGTCGTCTTACAGGCTGTTATCTCAAGTCGTCTCAACGGGCCTTAAGGTATTAGACAAACAAACAAAAATAACTACCAATCATTCGAATGGATAAAGAGCTACCCGCCAACTTCATCGAGGCACTGTGGAAATGTTTCCTTGTGGCAGCGTTGACAATATTTCAATCCTCTCTTTATGTTAAGGCGCATCCACTGTATGCCGCAGTCGGTTGGCCGTTGGCTCTGCCAGGTTGGCAAAGCCAATGCTATGTAGACGTGGCAGTGGCTTGTGCCAACGAAAATCGCTCGACTGTCGGTCTTCTGCAAAGAAAGCCACTGAGAGCGGGGAGTGGGGACGTGCCAACCGTTGACTCCACGCGGGTTCAGTTGTACTTAATGAGTGGTGAGAATCTTCCGTTGCAAGGAATCGCAGAGTAACTGCAAGACGTTCATCTGGAGGAATAGGTCTTTTGAAGGATGTATCTTCCTTTTTGATGATATGAGCTATCTTATTACTTCAAAGTCACTACTCTTCATACGAAAAAAGTTTTTGAAACCACATCCACATCAGTACTCGAGATTCAATTCGTATGCATCATCCAATTATAAATCATCAATTAAGTCACTAGTTCCATATTGTGCTCTACTTTGAAGGCTTGGACGCACGAGAGACGACTCTCTGAGAAACGCCAATCACCCTTGCGATATTAATGTACCGGTGACTTTAGCTGTTCATTCTCAATATAGTATTGCAAACTTCAAGATGTTCCATGGATAATGAAGATACAACCGTATTAAAACAGAGATAATAAAAAAAAAAAGTTTGTTTACAAAATGACTGACAGAATGTTTACTATTCTCAAGATTTACGGTTTGTTAGAAACAATGATTAAGGATTGTTTTGTTTTTGATTTTTATTTTCTATTTTGTTTGAACAAACTAGTACTAAGTATATTAACAGATGAAGAATAAATTACAAATATCTCTATTAAGTTGCACAGTTTATAAACCGACACTTGTTTTCACTTTTTACAGTCCTTATATAATCTCAATATTATTATCGATATTAACTTGATATTTTATCATTGCCTACAGTAACGTAGATGAAAATATCGTCAACACTTTCTTTCAATAATTATTTCTGTTTAATTAATTATTTCTGTTACATCACTTGAGAACTGGGGCCTATTTAATTGAGTTAAAAAAGACTAATCCCTTCTAGAAGACGATTATCCGAGTGAAAACAATGGCGGCGGGCAGTTGGAGTAGAAGGCACTTAAGACCTAGATATAAATCACTGAGGAGAAGGAGAACATTACCGCTACCAGATTTATCGAATTTCATATAGGCGACGCCCCCCGCGGCTCTCATCCCTCCGTTCCCACAATCGATCTATCTCCTCTTAATCAATTATCTCATAGGGAACGCTCGTCTACGATCGTTTCATCGGGTATATACCAAGGATCTGCTCTACTCCAATATTTTTTACTATTTAGTATATAGCTCCTTTAAAATATCAATGGTGGAAACTCTAAATCACGTGTGGATCAACATTTCAAGATAGTAACAACAGTAAGATTCACACAATATAAGAATGCATCAGATATATCGCTCCTCCATAAGAATGTCATAACACAAAAAGCCCAAATTTTCTATAGGAATATAAAAGTTCCATGTGTTGTCAAAATTAAACCAGATGAGTAAAGAAATAAAAATGTAGGCATTGGTAGTAGGAATGATGGTATTGAAATTATTTTATTAACGATTAGAACATTTTTAAAAGCTTGGAACTTTT
This sequence comes from Troilus luridus, assembly GCA_964056705.1. Lineage (NCBI taxonomy): Eukaryota > Metazoa > Arthropoda > Insecta > Hemiptera > Pentatomidae > Troilus > Troilus luridus. The sequence continues at coordinate 22,001,480 of OZ057415.1, read as the reverse complement.
TTATTTTAAATTATACTATTATTCCCATAAAACTTCAGATTCGAGCATGATGCAATTCAAAATATGGCTTTATTATAAATACAAAGGCATCATATCATATCATGGAAATGGAATATCAGATAGGTCGTTCCCGAATTGAAAAGCTTCAACCTATACATTTGCTACTATACACTTAGCTGTGGTAGAGCTATAGACATTCCTAAACGAAAGGCGTTGCTCTTTTAAAGGAACGATTTGTAACTCGGAACGGGGTTACTCGGTTAACACTTATCAGAGTTTTATTTGAAAATTAATAACAAATAAAATACAATAACTTACCAGATAGGTATGATGACCTAATGATTTGTTTATATTTGTGGCCTTAAAACCCCTAAGCTTACGGCATTTGCTTTAAACTTTGTCAGCATTGTAACTTCCTTGACTCTCCTCTACTTTTTTATTTATATAATATAGTATACGTCATATATAATATATATACCAGCTCTAAAATATTGTGAGATAGAGTTGAGGTAGCGGATAGCGAATAGTACCACCATCTCGGTATGACAGTATGGATAGTTAAGAGAGAGTAGCCACTAAGTTAGTTCATAGGTTATAATGTTGGTCCATTGTTAATATTCAATCAGCTCTGTTCGTATCGGGAAGTCTCTTTGTATAATCATATTATGTCCATTTCTCCCTAAATATAATTCTTACAAGCCAAGTCTACGGTTTGTTAACTGCACAAAGGTGTTTAGTTACTCTTCTTTCCTGACCGGCCGTGGCAGATTTCATTCTGTTAATAGCCGAGAATCAACTCTGTGAGACCTGGAGACACTTTTGGGGCTCACTCAGTCTCTATAAATTGGGTGCAAATCTGGCAAAAGGGTGTGAAAACTGTCAAATCAGAACCTTGCGCAATAGAGGAAGTTTTACACAACTGAAACTACAGTTAATTAAATGGACACTCCCTTGATTAACCAAAATAAATAATACAGGAGTCAAAAATAATTGTTTGTTTCGTCTTCGTCAATGTTTAAGTTCTGTTATTTTTTCTTTATTACTATTGTTACTACTGTTCTTCGCATTTTATTTCTAGACATCAATGCGGTCATCCCAAGTAAAAAAGTATTTCTTATGGAACATTTTTTTTCCACGTGGTCCGAAATCGTTTATTCAATGTGTCCCCACAAAGACACTGCACTCCATTGGGCTACAACGGTTGCATTGTTGTTATTTAATCCGCTGATAAAGAGTGATGAAAAATAAATCTTTTATTTTTTACCAGTACAGAGAAAAAACAAGCATTGATGACAGAGGAGAGGAAGAAACAAGATGGCGACTAATGCGGTAATCCTAAGAGCATCGTCCAAGACAACAAACGATCCCCCCGCTTTGACAAATACGGCTATCCAGCTTCCACTCATTGCCTCTTCGCTCAACCGTCTCGGGGTTTTTGTCAGCTACTTCCTCTAACCTGCCAGATTCAGTCTAGGGTTCACACCACTTTGTTCTTGATTAATCACAATCATATGTTAGTCCAGGATCCATGGTCCATTTTTGCACTTGATCAGTATCAAGCTGAATCTTCGTGAATATCTTCAGTTCGATGAGACACTCAACAATTTCCTGTGCGAAAATTCTCGATTGTGGTAGCTAACAGAGGTAGCAAGGATAAAATATGTCGATTTGATGATTCTCAAAAATTTATTACTAACTGGTTTTTTTTTGTTAAATCTCAAGATAATTATCTAAATTATTTGAAAACATATTTGTCCTACAAAATGTATGGTTTGATCAGAGTCCTCTACTTCCAACATGTATCGATAACAAGGTCATCTAAAGTGATTACTTACCAGCTGATTTCTTTTTACTTCTCTTTTTTGACTTCGTTATCGATACATATTGGAAGGAGGGAACTCTTTGATCAAACCATACATTTTGTAGGAGAAATATTTTTTCAAATAATTTAGATTATTATCTTGAGATTTAACAAAAAATACCCAGTTAGTAATACATTTTTGAGAATCATCAAATCGACATATTTTATGCTTGCTACCTCTGTTAGCTACCACAATCGAGAATTTTCGCTCAGGAAATTGTTGGCGTCTCATCGAAACGAAGCTATTCACGAAGACTCAGCTTGATACTAATCAAATGCAAAAAAGGACCATGGATCCTGGACTACATACAGTTATAGTCATTATTACATATAGTGTCTTCAATTTTAAAACCCTCGGCCTTCCCCATCGGTAAAAAGTATATATTCATTTATAAACAACTTGTATCACTACAACCCATGAAGGGTCTTGGACGCACTTTAGAGTCTGGACTATTTCTAGGACTATAGTTGTGTATGGAGGTGATTTGGCCTTGTTCAAGATTAACAGCCAGGTTTATCCCCAAATTAAGGGTATTCTCTTTATACAGGCTGGGTGAGCCACATGAGGGTATCCAGATCCCATACGGTCTATCCCCGGCTGTTAACAGTATAAATAAATTACCTGCCACGTCCAAATTTCAACAGGGACTAAGGATTGCAACTATTTACCATTTTATATTTTATTTTTTGAAGTAAGACTGTTCAGGATTCATACTTCTCTGTTAGATTACATCATGCCAATTACAGTAAAATTATACTTAAATAGCTTTAATTATCTTATGCAGTATTCGCATCACATCCATTAAAGAAGGTCTGGGAACCATTTTAATTTAAATACGTAAATATTTAGTTATTGTGAAAGCCAGGATTTTTATCAAGTTTAAGTCGGTAATTTTTGTAACTATAGTATGTAAATATAAGGCTGAATAACCTTGCGATTTCAAAACCAGATTTATCCTTTCAGATCTTAAGCTACCAAAATTGAAGAAAATAAAATTTATAGTTACGCGTGAAGTATGTACAACCCTAGGTTTTTTACTAGAGAACAACACCTTCATTATTACACGACGTTTTAATTCTCTAAACAACATAAAAACAAAACCGAGATCATAACTACATGCTATGCGTAAGATAGCGGGTTCGCAGCCCAGCAGTTGGCCCGAGGATTATAAAGATAGTAAAAATCCTTGGTTATGCCGTCATTCTGAAGGGACATATAATGGGGGTCCTGATCCTGTGCGGTCGGTGCCTGGTTCCTCTTTAACCTAACCCGATTATACCAGGATAATCAAAATTTAGGACTCCCAATTTAGCATCGTCCGAATAGCCATAACAGCATAATAAAATAATCAAACATAAAGACTATTTTAGACAACACGAATTTCCAAAATATATATGGAAAACCTGTTTAGAGAATGAAAACTTCGTGTAATAATGAACACTTTAATTTCGCCACCCCTCTGGGGGAAGAAATTAGTGAGTTAATGAAGATCTAATGTCTCGAGTCACAATTAACAACGAGCCACATAATTGTGTGAGTTGTGGTCGTTTCCGTAATAACTTTGTTAAGTTTCGTAATTATATTTTTTTATTTATGAAGAGAAAAATAGCTATCCTAAATAATAATTGTTATGAGAATGATTGTTGTTAGAATTTTAATGACATTTCATAAAGCGAAGTCTGCATTGCTTAGATGCCATATTACAGTTTGTATGCTGATTTGAAACATTTAGAGCCACAGGCACTTTACCCTACTGGAACCTCTTGTTAGAGAGTCTACGAGGTCATTTTTAAGATAACAGTATATATGTGCCATTGTTTTTATTGTATATATATGATAATTATTTAATTGGCTCTGCGAATTTTTAGACGATAGTTATCTTTATAAAGTTAAACCTTACACTATTCCTGCCGCAAGCCTTCGACACATGAATACTTTTGATATATTTAATCTCCTACCTTTGAAATAAAAAAAAAAATTATAAAAAGTTGCATATAATAGATAAATAAAGTATATAATAACGCATAAAAACTAGAAATTATTTTTTTATATTATAAGTTATCAAAATATATTTTTTAGTCAATTAAAAAGTTATAATAAACAAAAAAACATTACTCTTCGCTAAAGGTAACGAACGATTGATTAATTTAAAATTCATGGACCAATATTTTAAAATAAAAAAACAATATAAGTATAAGGCCCTCGATCCCATGAGCATCCTAAATTTTCTTCCCTCCGTATATTTGAATAAATATAATCTTGATCAGGGGTGGCCCGTGGGCTTGAATATTTTTCAGACCTGCGGGATTCATCATAAATTAATTAAAAATTGATATATTTTACAATAGCCATAGTAGTGAAAACAAATGTTTCAATAAAACACATTATTTGTACATTCACTGTCAAAATTATGAGATAAGACAATTGAAGAATATTACAATGTGTGTTTAGTATCATTATTAATAATTCATATATATTCGCCCGCCTTGAGGGATGTTGCCTTCCCAGGTACAGCAAGTCAAATATGGCGATACACAGCTGTACCCCGGATTTAATGAACACCATGTAGCATTTTTTTAGTTTTAGGATCTATTCAGGAAAGACAGTTTTCCTTAACATTGAACTATTAACTAAGTTTTTTCGTAATATATAGAAACATATTAAAGAAAATTGTTCACATTGTTATTGGCATTGATAAGTGATTAGAAGTATTGATCATAATATTTATTTATGAAAATTTACCAACTTTGCGGACATAAATCCTTTACCTCCGGGAAATAAGTAATTTTATATGCGGCCCACCTAGTTATGACGCCTTTTCCGCAAGATCATTCGGGTTGGCCACCTCTGGATATAGACTAATGTGTAAAGCTGAAGAGTTCCATGGTATTTATGTAGCGAGAAGTTTCCATGACTTCCACATTTCTGTTTAGACCTATACGTGTAGCACTGATCGATAGTTTTCGGGTCCGTATTGAGCCTTGAGGACTTGACGTTTTGCGGCATCCGCCCAAGACATCCGGATGCCCTCCAAGCCGAGTATAATAGTCAGGGATCTCTTTGTGATCGGAGGCAGGTGACGTCTTCCTCGGCCACCCACCGCCCAAGACAAATGCATCCTCCCCTGTCCACTTTCCTCGAGGCTCTTATTTATTATCGCGCTGGACTATGTTGGCAACAATGCTGCTTCTGGGAAGGAGGAGGGACATGTGTTGTCAACAAATGACACGCCCCCACCCACGGCGAGCGTCAGGTATCCCGTCCTCCATTATATGCCCATTAGCCTTCTTAAAACACTTACCACCAACTTGGTCAATGAACAATACCGATATTAAAGGTGGAAAATGCCCTTAAAAACTAAAAAAAAAAGGAAAAAAAATCATTAACATTCCGAACACGCATCAGCAGCCATAATTCATTAATAACTCTAATTGATGTAAATATAAAATCAATCTAAGCTCGGAATGCTTGTTGTTCATTTGACGATAACTCGCTCGATTTGCGTTTTTTCTTTCCAGAGACCTGGCAGTAGGTTTCTGCTTCTTAACCGTGAAAAGCTAGGAAAGAACCACAAGTGGAGTCATTAAACACTCTCGACTGCTAACTTTATGAAAATTGTCAATAAATGCAAAGACCCGCTAAACTTAACTAGCTAGATAGTTTATGCCGAAAAGATAACCTATATAGTTATAGGTTACATGCAGTCATGATTTTGGTATTGATTTGGTATGTCTTTGGAGGTCCTAGAAATTATTCCTTAAATAGTGATTAACTATTTATTACGAAAACTGACGTTTCGACCCACATTGCAAGTCTTCTTCAGGGCTGGATAGATAAGGTATTAATTTTATATCTAATAATAACGAAACTATTGTAATAAACCAGATACAACAGTAAGATCTTGTCTATTTGGCCCTGAAGAATATCTGCAATGTGGGTCGAAATGGCGGTTGCTTATAAATAGTTTAGCACTGTTTAAAGAATTATTTCATTGTCTTCCACCGAACAATTTTCTTCCCTTTCTATGCTTATGTCTGATATACGGAACTCCCTGGGTGGAAATAATATTGTTTCTACTGGAACAAAAAAAAAAAAACGCTGGAAAATGAATATGAGTAAAGGTGCTACATCTAAATACTAATAAAGAAGAGCAAGATAAAATATGAAATCAAGCTGATGGTCAAACAATATTTTATTCTTACTAATAATCATTATTAAATGTTTATTTCATCAATAAAAAAAAACAAAAAAAGGTAATATACTCCATGTTCTTAGTTTCTGAGGACTCAGTTTAAACTGATAAATTTATATCTTAGTAAGTTGGTGGTTGGAGAAGAACGAATTTTTAAATTGTTAGTATTTAGAAGTTTCTATCACTGGTAAGTCAGAAAGAAGAAATAATATAATAAGGCTCAGATTTTCAGAGGTGCATATGCTAAGAATTTAAACCACAATATTAAAGTTTATAGGTTGTTTGTGTAAGGACGCATATGATCGGGTCATATTTATTATTTAGCGTAAAGCCTATTAATTTCAACCATTTTTTTTTTTTCCTCACCCGGTTTTTAGTAATTAGTTAAGTTAAAGTGACATGTTTAAAAACAAATCGGGCCCTTTCTATTTTCTAACACTTTTTCTTCTCACTTTTTTTCCTTCTTCATTTTGTTATTTTTACCCTTCCCTGTAGACCGGATAAGAAGTGATATATATTATATGCTTGAGACAATTTAGCCGTTAAGAAATATATACATTTCTCGGTTAAACAGGAACAGAAGGTAGGTGTTTGTTTAAGAGAGGTTTGTTTTGGTTGAAGGTGGCCGTGCCGGGGATGTATCCATGGACCAATTAGCCAGCTCGCCACGCCTAAACCACGCCCACCTCACACCAACACGCCTACCGGTAGCCACCGCGCTCTGCTGTCCGCACATCTGCTTTCTGCCGGGGGAGGTGGTCTTTATTAATGCTAGTATTCTGACTTCTACAGACATAATTTTATATTAATCAATTAACATTTTCCTAAAAAATAAAAACTATACGTATTATATACATACCAATTCCAAGGACCATTTTTTAACAGTATTTTATGCTAAAATTATTGTTAATACCAACCTGTTTGAGGTATTAGTACCGCAGGTTGTCGTTCCGAGTCAAGTCACAAGTTTCAATTTATTTCTTTTTTAATATTATCGAAAATGAAAACTACTTGTAATAATAGTTTCGGTAAGAACTGAACGTTTCAACTACATGGTATAATAATATATACGATATAACCTAAACAGTATGTGTAACAAAGTTCTTTAATCTATATTCTGTCATTTAGGTAATTATGGCGTAGGTTGCCGCTTCGAGTTGAGTCACAACAAGTTTTAATTTTTCATTCGTTACATTTTTGAATTCTCGAAAATAAAAATAATCGTGAATTTTGGTATGAAAAAAAGTGTAATTATAGGTAAAGTGACTATTTCCGTAATCATTTGATCTATAAATGAACGTTTCAACAAACATATATCATCTATATTTTTATTTTGAAGAGAAAAGATTTGTCCTGGCCGGGATTCGAACCCAGGTCTTCCTCATCTCTAGCGCGGTGCTCTAACCAGACAAATCCATTCTCTTCACCGATCCTATATATCCGTGTTCTCAGAATTTTTTCGAAGTATACTCGGGGATAAATGTTCATTGGACATTACTCTAATTAGGATCTCGTTGACTTACGTCAATTTTATATTTATAATTTATTTTTTATTTATTATTCTTTTTATAGTGATTATTTTTAAATATTTTTATTTTGAAGAGAAAAGATTTGTCCTGGCCGGGATTCAAACCCGTGTCTTCCGCATCTCTAGCGCGGTGCTCTAAACATCTGAGCTACGAGGCTCTTAACCAGACCAGACAAATCCAGATGTTTAGAGCACCGCGCTAGAGATGGGGAAGACACGGGTTTGAATCCCGGCCAGGACAAATCTTTTCTCTTCAAAATAAAAATATTTAAAAATAATCACCATCAAAAGAATACTAAATAATAAATAAATAAATATATATATATATCACCTATACTTCAAAATGTTTTTGAAACTTTTTATATTATCGGAAATAAATATAAGGAAGAAAATAGTTGGGGGTGCAGTCAATTAAAACACTAAATAAGTGGATACTTATTTTAATTAAGTGCCGACGTTTCGACCCACTTTGTGGGTCATCTTCAGGGCTAAGGACGCTTGCAGAAGCACGAGGGGACGCGGTCTCAACGTCGGCACTTAATTAAAATAAGTATCCACTTATTTAGTGTTTTAATTGACTGCACCCCCAACTATTTTCTTCCTTACATCATCCAGTCAACGATCCCTCGCTTCTCAGGAAATAAATATAATTTTATTACTGATATATAGTAATATACAAGTAATTTTATTACCTGTATATAGCATCTATTACTGACTATATAGATTAAAAAACCGACTTACACTTATTGTTTAAGTTAAATCACCATATATAAATTCGAAATGTTTGTTGAAACGAGCATTACTTGATGAAATGATTACAGAGTCATACAAATTTCCCACAGCTACGCTATTTGTTTCATACTAAAACTCAAGATTACTTTTATTTTCAAGAATATTAAAAATGAAACGAATGAAAAGTAAAAACTCGTGACTTGACTCGAAGCGACAACCTGCGGAACTGATACCACAAACTTCTCGTGACTTGACTCGAAGCGACATCCTGCGGAACTGATACCACAAACTTCTCGTGACTTGACTAGAAGCGACAACCTGCGGAACTGATACCACAAACTTCTCGTGACTTGACTCGAAGTGACAACCAGCGGAACTGATACCACAAACTCATTCTTATTTTCGATAACTTTAGCATGTAATTCTGTAAAAAATATGACCCTTGGTATTGGTATGCATATGGGATAAGTAAACTTTTTGCTTTTTAGGTAAAAGTTATTAATTAATTTAAAATTATATCTGTTGGAATCATGGGTAATTATTCCGTAGGTTGTCGCTTCGAGTTCAGTTATAACAAGTTTTAATGCTTCATTCGTTTCTTTTTTAATATTATCCAAAAATACAAGTTGATGAACTTTAGTGTGGAAATGAAGATGTAATTATGTGTAATGAGTAGATTTCGGTAATCATCTCATCAAGAAATACAAATTTCAACTAACATTTCGAAATATATATGATATATCTTAGATGAAATATTTATTTATAGATGAGATGATTACCGAAGTATACACATTCTCCATAATTATCTTTTCTTTCCATTCCCAAGCTGGAATGGAAACGTATAGAATATAAAAGTTGTTGTGACTGAACTCGAAGCGGCAACCCGCGGAATAATTACCCATAATTCCAACAGACATAATTTGAAATTAATTAATTAACTCTTTACTAAAAAGCTTATGTTATATACCTACCAACTCCTAGGAATATATACTGCTGTAGGCTTATATAACTATTGACTAAAGTTATTGAAAATAGCAACGAGTTTGGGGTATTAGTACCGCAGGTTGTCACAACAAGTTTTAACTTTTCATTTTTGCTATTCTCGAAAAAAATCTTGAGTTTTAGTACGAAACAAGAGTGTAATCATGGAAAATGTGTATTCTTCGATAATTATTTCATCAAGAAATGAACGTTTCAACAAACATTTCGAAGTATATTTTTATTTGAACAGAAAAGATATGTCCAGGACCGGGACTCGAAACCGGGTCTTCCAGATAGCTAGTCTAGGACCCTACCATTTGAGCTATCCTGGGCCCTAATCAAGCACGCTTCTCTGTCGTGGTCACATCTTTTCCTTTCACTGATCCTAAGTCCCCGCGTTCTCGCATTTTGCGAATTATACGAGGTATTTCGAAGTATAGGATATGATAGACTATCCTGAACCTCATCTGTCGTTTCTTTAATCTATATACAGTCAGTAATAATTTTTATTTAGTATACTAAAAACGAAAATGAAGGATAAGTTAAAGCATGTGACTTAAATCGAAGCGACAACTTGGGAAACTGATATCGATCTAAAAATTAAAAGATTCAAGTTGAAGAAGATTAATATTTGAATGCTCTAATCTCTAAACTCTATTTCACATTAAGTTTTGTCTCGTTAAAAAACTAAACACTAAACAAAAAACTAAAACTTAACGTTTTTTAAGGGAAAAGATATGCCCACGGCCAGGGCATTTAAATAAAAATATTTAAAATTAAAACAACTAACTAGTAAATTATAAAAAATTAAAACTTAACGTCTTTCGAACGTAGCAGCTCTAAGAATAATTCGTGTTCAATGTAAGTATATTTTTAATTTATGGAAAATGATAACGAGTTAACCTAAAAATATAGTAGATTAATTTGTAGTGCTAATATTCTGACCACCAAACATTATTTCACATTAACATTTCCGTTAAAATCACTTTCAGTTTTATAGACGTACCATTTCCAAGGATCACAAGGATCACTAATTTTTTTTACGAAAATATATGCTCATGTAAAATTGAAATCTAAATCTTGAACATGATTAATTTTTAATGCTATTATTGTTCTACCAAACATCATTTTACATTCATTTTTTTTCTTGCAAAATAAAACATAACAACGAACCGGCTCTAGAAAAAACTTTTATTTTATCAATGTGTATGTTTAGTTTATGGAATGTTGTAACCAGTTTGGCTAAAAACGATGCATACTAATTTTCTTATCGAACCCATTATTTTTTTTTCAATTTTAGTATTTAATCATTCGTTCTAAATTTTTGAAAAAAAAAAAAAATAAATATATAAAGAATTTGTCTAATAATGTTTGACAAGTATTTCCTTTAATAACGTATGCCCCCCCCCCCTGAAAACCTATTTTATTGCATACTTGGATATAAAACGTATTTCATATTATTCATTAATTTAATGTTTTCTGTCGAATTTTATCCCGCTTATTATTTTAAGAGGACCTTACATCTGAAAAACAGTAATTTTAGAAGAAAAAAAAACTTAACCGTTTGCATGTTATATCATTCCCTTTGATTATATTTAACATATTTTTTCGACGAAGTGTTAATGTTTTTTTAAATACCATCAAGTATATCAAGTAAGGCCAAATAATAATTAATCACATTTACAACCATCACTCGGTTATGGAATGATGGTGTTTTGAAATTGACAGCATATTTTTCACTATTTTTATAAATTAGCTCGAATTCAGAATAGTTATTTGGTATGAAATAAAAAAGAACTCTACCACTTTAACCTGAGAAGGGTTTTGGATTCAGTACATAGTAGAGACTGTTTCTGCAGGAAAGGCAACGCTGTGTAGGATGCCAATTGTTTAGCAGGTATCACTCCGGATCACTAGTATACTAAATTAAGGATATCCACTTTTTAGAGGCTATTCCTTAGTTGGTGTTATGGATTTATATATTGGTTATGTATTATATAGCGGCCCTGAATTGGGAGAAATATAAAACATGGTCCTTTTACTGTAAACATGAAAATGGGAATAGAATTTAGTAAATATGTTCTAAAAATAGTAAAAGTTACGGAAGAATAAATAAATAAATCCACCAGATCCAATGTTGTTTTTTTCCGATTCATATTATGAGGTGTGAAAACTCGTTTGTTTGTTTCTCTTCGAAGCAGAGTTGGCTGTGGAATGCTAACACATTTCAGAAGGATCTAATATGAAAGAAGATAAATGGTTAAACATTGTAAACTAAGAATGATGAGAGCTAATACGTCATCTATACATAAATAAATAATTTGGAAATAATTGCGTTTTTCCTGATTTACCGATTATTGGAACTATGACGTATTTTTTCTCCAGCAGATCATTTAAAAATATAGGAGAATCAAAAATATTTTGAAAAGATTGGATGATTAGCCTTTCGTATTAATAAAAATGAGAGGTTTATCCACTGAAAATTACAGTCCTATAGCCTTGCATTTGTTGGCTTACAAAACTCAACTCCTCAAATAGAAATTAAGGCATATAGACGAAAACCATATTGAGGATTAACAGTCGAGTCAGTTTTGGGAAAAATCTAGGGTATGATTTTTGCCTTGGCTAATGCAATCTGAAATAGAATAATACCATAATAATAATTTCATTTATTATTTTTATGGATGGAATCTATAATATCTGTAATCGCCATCATCCTGGCTCGATCTGCGGGAAATGAAACCGGAGGGATGTTATAGTTGAGAATATATTGTATGAGGACGTCATACTGATAGCGGATACTTGAAGCAAAAGCGGCAGCAATGCCTTTGTAAAATATAGAAAGTTATCCGATAGCAGGAGTTTGTCAGTTAAGAAACAGTCATTATCAACAATAACTTACTACTTAGAAGTAGATGATATCCAAAGCGGATCCATCAGTCTAGCTGCAACTGCTTAGTGCGGAGATGTTTTAAAGAAAGTAAAATGGACATACGAGTATTTATCTGAACGAAAGCATGTTCATGGTGTGTCATAGGCTTTACAAGAAAGCCAGTGGGATCACAAAGCAAGATGTTGAAATAAAATTCCTGTGGTTTGCCGTTGGAAATAAGTGGAGAAACCTTATCAGAAATGACTGGTTAACACAGGTATGACTTTGTTGGAGTTAACGAAGTCTAAGATCTTGCTTGAAAACTTACTCCTATAGTGGTTTTGCCACATTTGTCGGATGAAGAATGAGTTGAATCGTTGATTACGGATGACTTGATTAATCGGGAAATCCAGAATTACCGACCTGAAATCGTATATCGGAGGAAATATGAGACTAACAGAAGGTGCGTGAAATTTATGTTTTTCCTGAAGCACAAACTGAAACTAATTTTGGAAAGCTTTATGTCATTATGCAGTATATTCTATACAGAACCTAAACTGTTAAATCTGTTTAGTATGTATTCGGACAATCAAGAATCAGACGTACATCAAGCCATCGCTGGGAGCCATTACCTAATTCATGGTTCTACAATATCATATTCACGGTTCATTCATGTATGCAGGATGATTTCAGTGAAACCACCCTCAGGCAGTGAAAATTGTTTCCTATATAATCTAAGTAGGTGGGAGGATTGGGTTAAGAATGATCTGGCGGATTTGGGTTTGGGTTATTCGGTACTTTCGCAAAGCCTTATTATTATTATCGAAATTATATTATTACAGTCTTATCGAAATAGACTGTAAATATTTTTGGTTATAGTTGGCAAACAGCATTCTTACTTTACTTGCTAGAAAGAATATATTTATTGTCAAAGGGAACGTTATAACATGATCACACAAAGAGGCTTTCAGATCTGAACTGATGATTGACTATTTACTATGAACTAACAGTATACCTTATTAACTAACATAGTGACTATTCTCTTAGCTATACCATCTCCTCTCTGTTCTCTCTCTCTGTCTACCTCCTAATTTATGTTACAATATATTAGAGCTGCTATGTATGAATATAAAGGAAGAAGGGAGGTCAAGGAAATTACATTGCTGATACACGGAAGCAATATCGCTAACTTAAGGGTTATGAACTCACAATTGTACTTATAATTATAAAACCTTATGTCATTATCAACCCTTATTGATAACTTTATGACAGTCCCGTACATTACATATTGGTATGTTTTTATAATAACACAGTGTACATTTGCTTATTGAATCGCCAGCGGCTTTGTGCCAGTTTTGCAGAACCCGCCTTCAGCGGACTCAGATAATGTAATTCCTTGACATTCCTTAGAGTAATAGAAGACTGTAGATTTTTTTATGTACATATTATATTGTTGTAATTGTAATTTAATGAAAATAAAGGAGGTCCAGAAAAAGAAAAAAAACTTATTGAATCACGGTTGCTGTTATGCATTTTTTTTAAACTACTGACATTGCAAAGATAAAGTTAACATTCCTCATTTTTTTACTTCAGGCATGTTTTTCTATTTCTGGATTTATTTTTCGAAACAGTCGCCAACGCGGCCATATCCATCTAAAAAAAACGTGGAGAAGAAACGCGCGTGGCTGGAGACGAGGGGTACACGTAAAGAAAATGTTTATACCGTTTAAAATGTTTTTTCTTCCTTTTCTTCGAGTTCTTTTTATATATTTTCCGTGAGAGTGGAGGGGCAGGCGGTGAAACGGACAGGTGACAGGAGGACTGAAAGGAGTGGGTCATATCCAGTGTGAAATAATCTTCTGGAGCCTGGGAACAGCAGCGGAACGGATGAGGAAGAGACAACATGGCGAATCGAGGAGATCTCTGATTGAATTCGGTCCGCCCTGACCAAACCGTGACCAACTCCGCTAGCTCCTTTCCTTTCGGTCACAATCCCTTCACGTCGGGTCAGCATTACCCGCCAACTGCCTTGTCGACACCGCTGTTTGTCTCATCACTGGAGGTGATTACCTTTGCAGGGTACCTTTTCTTACCTCAAGGAACGCTTCAGTATGCTCTATTTACATCCCTACTTATATGAACATGATATTTCTACAGAACTGGTGAATAAGCGGTTAAGTCGAATTTTCTCCGAAATGAGTTTCTTGTTCTTAGGGAGGAGGAATTATGTTATTTTCATTGTGAGTAAGTTGCTAAGTCAGGCATTAGCTAGAAATGGATTTATTACTTATATTACAACTCTATTTAAGGCCAAAAACTACGAAAATGACTTGATTCGGCCTCCCCCAAATACAGATAACACTCTCTTGACAGAGCTGGGCTTAACCACGTATTCACTGGGACGGTAGATTTGATTATACAAGTATTGTGAGGTGGATTCTGATTAATTACAAATAGGGATGTTTAGGTACTTCTTTTAAAGAATTTCGTTACTTGTTATTAATAGTCGTTCTGTGCATCGAACAAAATTATTAATATGCAATTTCACACTTTTTTATTATTATCATTTATTTTACATTTCTCGGCCTAGGCAGGATAAACACAAAATTATTAATTATTAAATTATTATTATTATCCGATTTTCTTCCATGTTCACGATTCGAAAATGAGCTAGGGGACAAGTCCAACAATTGTTGTTATTATACATTCAGAAATTAACCAACTTTACTGGCTGTTTCCAAGAGACCTGCTTGTTGAGCCTCCCTTAAGGCGTCAAGCCGAAGTTTCAGACTCTCAATTCTCTCGACTGTGGATTTAGGTATGAGTCCATTTGCCGGTATTATATATAATTAGTGTTGCGCTTTCTATTCGGTAGAGTTATTTTAGTTCAACCGCTAGTTCCTGATATTTCCGTAATTTGCCTCCATTTGTTTAGTTAATATTATGATCACTAAGCACCACAATGTCAATAATATTAGCTGTAATCCCTTTCAACTTTATTAGGAGGGTATCAGGTTTTGTGACGTACCGCATGCAAACATGGTGATAATAATGATCCTTTAAATCGAAGAAGTTCCTAATTTTAAATTAAATCGATACGTGAAGACAAATAAAATAGTCTTTAATACCGATTTAAATCCTTTACCATGTTCAATCAAATCAATTTTTTAAAAAGAAGTTTGTGTAAATAGATGTAAGTGAAACTATTCCGGCACTTTGCCAAGATATTCTGTATATTGATTTTGATATTTTCCCACATATTTAATGATCAAATTATTACAAAAATGGAATGTGAGAAGTATTATGACAATTCATTCCTTAGTACTGAAACTTTTTTTTTAAATTTATGTATTGGAATTTATAACTGTATTGTAATAATACAACATGTAAATTAAACGAATGATATATAATTACACGAGATAAAGGCAAGTAGAGAAACTATCCTTTTCAGAGACCTCGGAGGATTATGGGAAATTGAAGAAGTAGCTAGATTTGAAACGAGGAAGTTTGGGTGTTAATATGTTTATGATGAAAGGAATGATATCAGAAACAAATGGCACATGAATGTTATGGATGAATTTATTCGTAACAAAGTAAGAAGCATTAGGGATTTTACGAATGATTTTGGATTGTAAGAATTGGATACGAGAGGAGTTTGATGGCTTAGAGGCCCAAACCTTGTACTAGGACTTGAAAAAGAATTGGGATTATTCCTTATGATTTTTCTTTTGTTGTAAGTATTTGGGGTGTTGGAAACCCCATCAATTTATCGGTTTTTAAGGAAAGGGTAAATGTTTGTAAATGGTTGAAAGGTTTGAAACTGGTTTGTTGACAATGGATAGGAAATGATCGCTTAGCTTTCACTGCCATTATTGCTGACCCTCGGAGACCCTCAACAACCACACGTCTCAATAGCTCCGGTCCTCTACCTGCGAAGATTTACAACCTCCAAAGCAGTCACAATGCAAACCTTTCCAAACAAATTCCACGCAAGCCATTCCTTTTTCTCCTTTACACAATCCCACAGGATAGTATATAACTCCTCAATAATATAATAACCTCAGGGTATTAATCGGAGTTAAAGCTTCAAATATAGTTCAAGGTATGAAGAACAAAACATGAGTTAATCTAACACCGTTATACCTGACTATACATTCCTTCTCTCTCAACTTCATTTTGATAAGGATTGTTTCTTAAAATTAGGAACTGTAATTTTGAACTATGTGAACAGTCATCCTTTCCACAGCCAATAGTTTAAAAATATATAAGAGGGATTGCAATTTTGTATTTATTCTATCATATTACTTGTACTGTATTGTGCTACATGTTCGGGAAGGCTACAAAAAAGAAGAGGAAGAAATTTAATTAAATTTATTCCATACTTAGCTGTTGTTGTGTCCTTACATTTTATTATTGAACCTGTTTTTATGGGCTGTGGGTTAGCTCAATTGTGATTGCTGGAGTGCTAAACCGTCGTGCTAACGCTCTGAGGGATCTGGAGACCCTGGGGGTAACCCACCCTGAACAAAATGGGTGGCCTTAAATAGGTAATGACCTGGTGGTCGAGAATGATCTGCAGAATCAGGGGAATGAGAATGAAGGGACAAGTTCTCAAAACTACACCGTGGAATACACGGCACATACGGTTTACGTTAGACAGTTATGTGAATGTGTATGTAGAATGATGTCTTCCAACATCCTTAGATCCAAAACAATTTCACAATTCATCAGACTATTGGATTCATTTTCACTATGCAGTGTGTTGGAATTTTCGGACTACACACTTAACATTATAGAATATGATTACAGGTGGCCCTAGAATTTTTTAAAAGGGAGCAAAATCCTTTGGTTCGGAAGGAGGTGAACTGGGGGGTCCTGAGCCTGTACGATGTTAGGTACACGTTAAAAATCCCTTTTTACCCATTTTACCTGTATATGCAAAGTTTAGGATTCCCAGTGTAGATTATCCGATTAACCAGCATAAAATGACGTTAAATGAATAAGCAAATAACAACCAGTACGGTAGGCTTATATTGTTCAGGAAATGTTTTTTTTTCTATCCACTTACCCGCCAAATTAGACTTAATTCAAAGCGAGCGACCACTTGATAGCTCTTGCTACGGTTGCTAAGATTGTAAAAGATACTGAAGAACATTATTAGAAAGAAAAAAAAAGAGGCTGATGAACCGCTACCTGTGAGAATCAATCAAGACGGAGATATTAGGGAAACAAAGAATGACACCCAGAAAGGACCCTCGCGAGACCCTGAGGGAGAGGGAGGACAAAAGGACCCCGGCACCTACGCAGGTAAAAACTGAAGCCGGGAATCTTGGCGATTTATTAAGAGAAGAGGACAGAGTGTCAGCATCCATCTTGCCCGCGTTACCTCTCGCTCGAGCCTATTAATATACATGGGGTGGTTCCACACAGCGCGTCACTATCAAAAAAATATTCTTTACATTCCATTAATTTTTTTATATACATTTTTTTTTTGTTCACGTGAGACAAACGTTATAATAGTTGTCAGTTCTACGTATAGTTTTTCAATACAGTTCATTTCAACATTGAATGTAAAGAAAAAAAATAAAACAAAAAGAGGATATGATGGGTCATTATAAAATTATTACTATCTATTAGCAAGAAAAAGTTTTATAAGAATTACCTAATATAGTGCGAAATATTTTAAAAACAGGTGGATATCCGAAAATAATATGCTAAACATTATCATTTTTAGTTTTTTAATTCATTTGTCACTTTATGCTGCTTTGGGAAGCGGAAGTGGCTGAGTGCTAGGAAACTGAATTGCCATGCCAAAGGTCCTGGGCTCAAATCCTGTTCGCTGGCAGATATCATTTCATCTGTTAGAGGCCGAATATGGATCCTATGGGATTTAGGACCCTCCTGAGGCTCACCCATCCTCAGCGGGTACCGAAAATAAGGGGGAAATTCTGGTGTCTCTAGCATGTTCTGAACACCAGACCGTTCATGGGTTGTTGTGGTACATTTTTTTTTTTTTTGCTAAGGGGTGCCGCAATATAAGTGGGAATCCTAAATGTTGTCTGTATAGGTATAATTAGGATGTGGATCTTTAACGAGTACTTGATACCTCAATCTACTTTGGCAATCCCTTTCTGTTTTGTGGTGAACCAGAACATCGACTAAAATGACAATGTTCTGATGACGATGATCTGATTCAATGATATCTTGTAATTAATCATGAAAATCAAGGCCTAAAATATAGATTTTCCTAGTTCCCTAAATAAATTTCAATTGCAATGTGAATATATAAAGAAAATACTAGAAGTAAATGTGCCGCTTTAAACGTATGGGCAGACATTTATATATTTGGGATTTGGGTGAACGTGCCTTACAAAAATGCAACTTCTTGCAAACTTGTCGGTTGTGATTTCGAATTTGGGTTTCGAGTCCTTTAGTACCCTACCGCTCTTCGTGTTTGTGAGCCTACCGGAGGCGACTCAAATGTTGATCCTACCCCTTGAACATGTAATGGGGAGGTTTCCCAAAAGACCATGAACGGGAAAAATATTTAGGACATCATTGGCCTAAAGAACACCCAACAACCATAATCCACTTGACCGACTTATAACTATCCTTCAACGCAAATTCGGTAAGAAGGGGCATGCTGCAAGTTGACGTTGGGTGACCTGTAGGCCGTCTTTCCCTCTCGCAAGTAATATTCGATTCTAAGCAGACATCACCCGGCTATATATCTGCTTAGTTAATAGCGATAATTAGGAAACAAAAATGTCTGCATGTAAGTGTCATTAGTGTTGTTAGTATTTGTGTCACTTTATGCTGCTAAGCCTTATCGGACGATGTTACAGCGAGCGTCCTAATTGTTACTTCTCCAGAGATAATTAGGATATGTATCGTCATATGTCCCTTCAGAAGGACGAAATAACCCAGGATTTTTAAGATATAAAATATCCTGGAGCTATCTTAGGCATAGTAGATAGTTAAGATCACGGAGGAGGTTCGGTGAAGCGTCATGATCTCAATACTGTAAGTGAATTTTGTTACGTTTTTAAAGATTTTTTAGATTGGATATGCCTTGCATAATTTGTAATTTGAATGGCCCATATTTATGCTTGATACTACTTAAAACAATTTCCATATTTTCCATCTTAAGCGATAAGATTCTTAAAGCTTCTTTGATAGTGATATAAGCTAATAAGCTATTGTAATAGTAAGAGTTTTTATCTTGAAATTTAAGTTTTTTTATAACTATGCAATCAGAGAGACAATATATTTCGATATAATCGAGCCATTGTACTTCTATAAACAATGCATTTTTCTTGTAAATAAATAAATAATTTAAACTTGAGAAGCGAAAATTTTTAGTTCTTAGTTCAATATTTGATAACAAAACAAAAAAACTTTTTAAAGACTTGAATATCTTTCATAATAAATTTAGTTTCTTTTTTTTAATTTTTAAAGGTTACCATTACTGTAAGGTTAGCACCATGTTTTTATTTTTGTTGTTTTGATAAGTAAAAAAAATAGAGATGATATGTATTCCATGCCTACCTTATAATTTTTATGTTCTTCAAATTAAGTAGCTTTAGGTCTGATAGGATAAATCTGGTTTTGAAATCGCAAGGTTATTCACCCTTATATTTACATATATTTTATATTATATTTACAATAAATTATATTATACATTATATTTACACTGTTGTAATAGGCCGGGTGACCGGTGTTGTGTTGCCATTTATATGGCAATGGTTCCGTTACGTTCTCTCTATTTTATTTATTTCACACTTAGGTGGCACGTACATTATGCTAGTGGCCTGTTAGCTGTTCTCACTGAACTAATCATGCACGTCCAATATTAAATGATGTGAATGGCTCATAAGATGTCTTTGCTCACTAGGATTAGGCACCGTGAGGCACCATTTGTGTTTAATTGCAATTAGCATAAGCAATATGTTTGACCTCCGCTCTATTTTATTTTAAATAAAAAAGTGAAAACAAAAATTATTTTTCTACATGTTTTATATATAATATCCTAAAAATTTGGAATATCTACTTATTAGATTAGGATCCGTCGAAGTATATAAAAAACGACCAAACATTTGAAAATATGAATATGTCATTTTTTTGCATGAGATATAAATTATTTCAATCACAGTAGAAACTATCAACTTCGCAGATTATAAAAAATGTTGTATGCCAACTTCCTTCAGCGGTAAAAATTTAAATTCGTCGACGCTTTGTTAAAAAAACAGGACTCCTTTTGAACCCCTGAAATCCTTATCAACCTAACGTGGAGTACTTATAGAAGGCCATGGATGAAAATACTCATATTATAAACCCATGAATGAGAAAACCCATGTATGAAAAAACCCATACCAGAAACCTTACGACGACTAACCTACCCTCATGAACCTTCAGTATTATTAATAGCTATAATTGTCTAGGCTATAACAAACGGTCACATAGAAATAATGTGGTTTATGATGTTTTGCCACATTTAATACAATGGCGGGAAAATTCAATTTCGTATGAAGGAGAGACGTTCCATCATAATGTCAGACAATTTTTTAAAATAATTTTGGACGTATGTAATTTTATCGGGGTATTTAAAATTTTGATAATTTTGCACCCTTTTATGTCCCCGTGTCTCAGTAGATTTTCCAAATTTTTAAATAATTTTCAAGTTACAAGTTACAAGGGATCACTAATGGCTTGTAGGAGTAGTGGTTAGTATAATTACCTTCTATGCCCAAAATCGTGGGTCCGCAGCCAAAATTTTAAGATTTTAAGAGGATTTATATAGGAAGTAACAATTTCTTGGTTATGCCGTCCTTCGGAAGGGACCAAAAAGGATGTCTTGAACCCCTGAGATGTCAGATACTCATTAAAGATCCCTATCCTAACTATACTAGGTATAGGCAAAATTTAGGACTGCCACTGTAATATCGTCCGATTAGAAATATAGCAGTATAAAGTGACTTTCAACGAAACAAATTAATATTTATAATAGAATATTATTTATCGTGAAATTGGAAAAAAAAACACAGTAGCTGATAGAATATTTGATTAAGCTCAAGTAATTTCGGAAGGAGAGTCACTGGTGGATTAGTGAGAAACAAAGCACCATTACTTACCTGGCCGTCTTACCGACTTCATAACACAAGGATTCAACGATAAAAAACATACAGGCACGCTCATGTTAGATCTCGAAAAAGCTTTCAATACAGTTTGCATTACGGTCTTATTTACAAACTAATCTTGCACAAATTCCCTCCATACCTAATACATATCATATATTCCTCCTTTCTAATAGACAATTCTATGTTCAAATAAACACTTCTAGCTCCAAAGCACTTCCCCTATCCGCTCGACTTCCTCAAGGCTCTTGCCTATCCCCAATCCTATTCAACCTGTTCATATCCGATCTCCCAAAACATACTAAAGTAACCAGATCGCTTTACGCAGACGACACCGCTTTGCGCACAGCACCATACCGAATCGATACAATAGTAAACCGATTAGAACAATCTTTCAAAAAAATCCAAAAATTCTGTCAAAAGTGGAAACTAAAAATCAATCCAATAAAATCGGCCGCCATAATTTTCACAAAGCGCAGACCTAACATAGACCAGCACATCATCTTAAATTCCGATCACATCCCCTGGTCTAAATCCGTAACATACCTCGGCTTAATTCTAGATAAGTCCCTAACATTCACAGAGGAAAACCTCAACAGGAAAACCAAAAAAGCGAAAAATACCATCTACAAAATGTTTCCCTATTTTAATAAAAAATCCAAGCTAAGCCCTAAAAACAAACTAATCCTTTACAAAACAGTAATCCACTAATTGATAACCTATGCCTCACCTGTCTGTAGTTCAACCTGCGCCACAAATTATAGAAAGTTTGAAAGGGTACAAAACCTATGCATGAGGATTATTAATAACTATCCCCGCTACACGAATATATCGACTATGCTTAGAGATCTTGAACTTCCCACTATTAAACAATATGTTTCAGCCCAAACAAAAACATACTTCGAAAAAACTCCAGCTACCGAAAACCCATTAATCCGAGAAATCGGTAACTATGATAAACATTCGCTACGACGCTACACGCACAAAAGAACAAAGCATATACTTCTTTCTTAATATATCACTATTTGCAGGTATTGTAATCTAGTTATCTGTATTTATTTTATAGTTATTTCTAATTGTTTATTTATTTTCTATTTAATTATTATTATAATATTTATTTACTTTATTATTATCATTTTTATTTATTTATTATATTATCATTTATTATATTTTTTTAAGCGTTTTTTTTCTACATTTTTCCTGCTATTGTAAAACTTATTTATAAAAGGTAACTGTAATTAATTAAAATCACTGCTCTTTAAACATGTAAAGGTAGTCCGTAACATGTATTCACACTTATGGTGCTTGTATATGTAAAATTGCAAATAAAGTTGTTGTTTTTTTTTTGTTTTTTTACTTACCTGGCTTCGAATATCGTCACAAACGACAGTAAAAGAACATTTTAAGTGAAATACCATCAAAGAAAGTTCTGCATTAGTCAAGAACTTGACGCAAAGGTAGTTTTCTAAATTAACTCTGTCAAAAGCTTTAGTAACGCTCTTCCGTAACTTTTACTTTATGTCACATTCCATGTCTCATAACAAACTGATTGTGAAGTTCGTCCCGCTTTAATTTATTTTTTATCTTTCTGTATTCCACAGAAACAAACAGGCATACTCTAGAGATTTCAGCACGGTGTTATAAGATACCCTACCCATAAGTTCAACCACAGAAATCGAGCCGTTTTTGAAACGAATGTTAAATATTTCTTTTTCATCTGGCCATCGAGGATTTACTTGAAAATGTGGTAAATAAACTATCTTAAAGTGTTTATTTTTAACCTAATTTATTTGTTGACCAATGAGAAATTGGAAGGAACGCATATAAGTTAATCTTCCTCTTTATGTTATGGCGATTTAAGTTCTGTTTCCCACATTTCTAAATAATTGTACTGATTTCAGTCCACACTCCTGGCGTTAGTTGTGGAGCCACGATTGACATTTTCTTCAGGGTCCGCGTTTGCATCTTCTTCTAGACTACTGTTTATAGTAGTCGCTATATGTCATACATCACATTAAATGACTGAGCTATCCAATATATTTAATTGTGAAAGCTCATTCTCCTTCCCTATCTGCCTTAGTACTTCCCTATTGGTTATGTGTTCAGAATACGATATTTTGAAAATGCGCCGGGATCTCAAACCTTTAGTGTTTCCGTCACTAATTAGTTAATATACACATATACGAGTTACAGGAGAGTATATGAGTTTTATAACGAAGAAGAACAGATTAATAACGATGTTACTATGCTATGTTTAGATCGATCAAGCAACGAAATTAAGAATGGTTACAATTTTATTGATTGATAAATCCCTGTAATTCATGTTATACAGGTCAAGGTGATACCAGAAGATTGTGTTTCCGTGGAAGTTTTAGTGTGGCTGAGATGAACAAATGGGTGTTCATAAGAACATTCTGATCTTATCTCCATTTTCGCACAACAAAAAAGCAAAAACATCTGTCTAATGTCTGTTTTGAAAATTAGTTTTATTAGCATTTTAGGAAAATTCTAAGATGGGAAAAAAAAATTCCCTAGGATCTATAAAATCAAAGGGACGATCCGAACTTGGAGATATAAGGGTTGTAGATATGTATCAGCAGTTAAGGGAGATGCCTTAACAGGAGTTGTGTCTCCATAGTGGCAATTAGCCTCCTCTGCATAATCTCCTGATATATCATCCCACTATCTTCTCGGCCATCGCTCGGTCCACTCTCAGGAGTAGAAAAAAAAACCTTAACGGGCCCATAAAGGTCCCAAGGAATAAATCCAAAAGGCACAAAACTTTATGATTTAGCTCTTGCTATAACTATGTATTTTGTACGATGACAATAAAAGCAATATCTTCGCCCACGGCCAAAACTCGTTAGCATACAAATTGTCACAATACACAACATACACATTTGGAGAACAATGAATTTTGTTTTATACGACTTTTTTACTGCCTAATAAAATTATAAGGTTTACAAATTTATTTTCGAAGATGACAACCTACCATATATGTTGGCATTTTGTATTTTACTGCCGTTGCTTGTATTCGTTCGAAAGATTCACTATAACTTTTTAGAGCGTAGCATTACGTTCCTTGTGTATTACATACTAGCCTGTTGTTTGAAGACGTTGTAATTCTATCCTAACAGTGTAAGTAACTCCCACTTGGTCCAGAGCAAAAGAGGGAATGTATCTTATTATGCTTATGTCTCATGTATTTATTGTCTTATGCCTCTGTAATACAATAATTTTTATATTTAAATGTAAATGGTTGACCGGATGATTCTAGGAATTGTGTAAACTGGTCAGGAGGTCCAGTCAATGAATTACACAAAATAATAATGACTTGTTATATTGAGTCTACGTTTTGGTCTAAGATTTACACCATCTTCAGGACAGAGAGATGAAGAGTCCATCTGCAACCCACAAATATAATAAATAAAAAATCGATAATTGATTTACAATAGTACTATTTACATCTTCAATAATCATTAGTTAATCGTATAGAGAATATGATGGTCTGAGAGGAGGTGAAAGACTAGAGTAGTATCTGGAAGGTTGCAGTGAGCTCTGTATTCACATTTTTCATATGTATGAATACTAGAAAAAGAAAACAAGTTCAACCAAACTTCAGTTCGATTTGTTAATTTATGTTTGATTACTTTTGGTTTATGGTTTGAGTACTTTTACTTTATGCTGATATATATCTCAATGGAGGAAAAGAGACTGTTTTTCTTTTCAGCATATGTTCTTTAAACTTCCAATTCATTTTAAATAGTCATTTATTTGAATTTTATTAAGTTTATTTGGACTTATGCTCCACCAAGCCATCGAACTCCTCGTATGTTCAAACCTTTGTACAATACTCGATACATATTTCTTTTTTTATCACGGATAAAACCGTCCATAATGAATTTAATAATGTTGCCATTAAATAATCCGAAACTGTTTTCTATCCATTCTTGACAAACTCTATTCCCATTTGATCCCACTAATTTCATATTTCCCTCCCTCAATAATTTCCAGTAATCCTTTGAGACGTCTGTAAAGAAATAGTTATCAATAGTATATAACCATTGAATATTACTAAATATATTATTCTGGGATTATTATTTTATTGCAATGTTGATTCCTAAACTTGTTTCAATTATTTGAGAGATAAAAATGTTTTCTTTGGATAGAACTGAATGTGCCCTTGTGCTATCTGCAGATTCGAATGGCCAGTCAATGGCCGTTAAAAAAATATTTTTCACCGCCGGATTTGAACCAGGAACCTTCAGTCTATCAACCCTCTTTGGACAGTTACATTATGTAAATATTTAACGACTGTGAAATTGAAACTTGAGTTTCTTGTATTCACATTACAAGATTTCAATTGCTAATGAAGATTTGAATCCACTCACCCAGATCCTGATAGGATTGTTACGGATGCGGCCCTAAGACCCAAATAATGGCGATGAAGACAAGAAAGGACAGAGCTGGATAATCGGCCCATTGAAGGGACTCTTTGGCTCCACAACACGCACCGCTTGTTACACGCTCACGCATCGGCTCACTCAACGGGTAAATAGTACTTGTCGTCGCGTGGTCTAAGTAGGATCTACGAGAATATAAAGTATTTTTAAAATTATTTTTTATTATATAAAAATAACAGCCTATTTTGTTGTAAACATCATTTAGATCTACACAACTGATGTACTTCCGTGATAAATGTATATCTAACAATGGTTATAAAGTAATTCAAATTATAAACACAAATAAAAAAAATTACAACACATAATTAAAGCAATGAAATATATCAGCAAAAATAAACTTATGATAAAAAAATCATATACAAACCGCTGAAGCAATTTCTTCTTATGGTAAGATACAATGAAACTGATCCATGTAATAATTGTTAGCTACTCTATAATATATATCAAAAATTGTTGCTTGGGTGGATTTGTTTACATGAAGTCGCGACACACTGGATCCGTATGTCAAAATTACCTTAATACAGTTCTTGTTGTCATTCTCTAAACACCAACACCACGATAAGGATCGATCTTATCCTAAAATCATTACAGGAAACTCTGGAAGAAAATCGTTTGCAGAAGATTGGTTTGCAGCATCCTTGCTAACTTTGACATCAAATGGATTAAAGGAGGTGCCGAGGACAAGATAATCCGGGGAGGAAGGTGTCAGAGATTGCGTTTGTACAAA